>JANZLQ010000050.1:7882821-7894098 GCA_026212715.1 Elanus axillaris | reverse complement strand
GCTTCCAGAAGCTTCTCACAGGAGCCGGCCCGGCCGCCCCTGCCCCAGCACCAACACCCCCCCACACAGACCCGAAAGAAGCTAGAAGATATCTGACATAGAAATGACAAGAACGTAAGTTACTTCACCTGTTGTCAAAAAGCAGTATAAATAAAATTTTAATATGATTGCTCTTATATGCTATATATTAGTTAACAATAACATATTGTAGTCTGAAGTCAGGAAAACACATTCAAAATAAAAATATCTGGGAATATGCACCAATTTCTGTCTTTATTACATTTGACTACAGCCTTGAGTTTGGTTGTAGTAGCATTTGCCTGCTGTTGACTGCAGTTCAGTAGATCATCAAAATGTACTACTGTCAAATAAAAAGGTTGTATAGCAAAAAGATGTTGTCAGCAGCTGCATTTTTTTCACTTGATCGATAAACTGTAGGTAGCACAGTTCTCTTATCTGAAAGGCATGCACAGCACAGTCATAGGAATACAGAATACCTGGTTTTGTTACTAAAATACTGGCATTTGTTATTAAATATGCCAATACACTAGCAAAGATGATAATAGGCATTTGTGACAACAGGAGCCTGCTCTGAGCTACTGGTGACTAATGAGTTAATGCTGTACTCAGCTAGCTAGACTGCAGTGGTGAATAGTTAAATAATGAAGCTGGGCTGAAGGCCCAATGAAAAAGTCAGACAAAAGGTTATAAGTCTGAATAAATGACTCCCTGATAGTCAGTAGAAGAAAGAATATTAAAAAAAAAAAATGGGGGGGGGCCTTGAATAGAAGCTTTCTTAGAAAAGTGTTATTAGAATCATATTATTGTGTGGCTTTTTCTTCCAAATTGTTTTGCATACTGCAGTTAGGAGCAGGTGGAGGTAAGAATTATGATATTTGTAATGATGGATTTTTATGCAAGTACTTATTTTATTGATTAATTAATTTATTGATTGGATAATTGATGTCTTGGTGACTTACTATGTTTTGCCCACTTCAGTTTTTCCAAATGCTTTTTAATTGTTTGTAGGTAATCAGAAATTATATTTTAAAGATTGAGAAAATGAATGGACAAGTAATTCTTCTTAGCTTTTATGTTTGGGTTATTTTTTTAAACAAAACATCTCTTCTGATGTTTTCAAAATGCTTATTTCAAACTGTTTTCATATGCTAGTAAGCCACTGTTAATTCTTTAAGCTGTTTTCTCTCCTTTAGGACATAGGCTTATCTTTCAAAATTATGACTTGGTCTGCCTATACTTTGTTTAAAACTACATATATATTCCAAAAAATCTCATTATATATGAGGGCATATTACATAAAAACAATTTTTACCCTACTCTAAGAAATGTCTTGGTATAATAACGTAACAAAATATGCATATACTGGAAAAATGTGTGGAGCTGGGTGCACTTCTAGCTAAGAAAAATAAAACGAGCATTTAAGCTGCTTCCTAAGTACCTCCGGTTCTGAAAGTAATCCCTGGTGTCCTCATACAGTACTGATAGTGGTGAGAGATAGGGAGATGTAAAAGAGATCTGTACTGGAGTGAAGAACAATAGTGGCAGAGTAATAAAAATGTTCTACTAGCAATCCTGTCACCTTTACTAACATGAGAAACCATTCCACCACAGCATCAAAATCCAGGTGAACTTGGTAGCTGCTGGGCCTTGCTGGGGGAAGAATAGATCTCAGAAAGATGAATCTTTACCTTTCTGTCTTAATACATTTTTAGAACATCCCTAACATGCTGCTGTGTAACATTCTTCACTCAGCATCTATTCTACGTCTGAAGGAGAATTTGGAGATGACAGTTGAGGGGGTGGGTTTGTTTGTTTGTTTATCTATTTATTTATTTATTTATTAGCTGACCTGTGGGATTGATGACTGAAGTCCTCAGCTCTGGGGTTAGTAGTAGTAGTAGCTGAATTCCAGCTCCATGCAGAAGTGTAAACTAGGCATGGATAGCTCCTTGCATCCCTGTGCTCTGGCTTATCTCAGAAAGAAACCTGGGCATATGAGCTAGGGGAGATTTATGCTCCAGAGAAGTATTTGATCTGGCTGATAGCAGGGATCAGGATTTAAGAGTATGCTGTGGAATTCTCTTATGTTTAGACACAGCCCCAATGTTTTATGAGGGGGAGCTTGGGCTGAGTAATATAGATGCTATACCATTCAGAGAAGGAGGATGGAAGGGAATGTGTGACTTCTACGTAAGATGGAAACCATGAGGAAGGAAGGTTTACACATCTGGGGGTGGCATAGGAAACATCTTATCTGTAACTGTATGCAAGTATTATTTCCAGTCCCCCCAATTTATTTTTTCTGTTATTGTGGTGGAATGGTGCTTTTTGCAGTTGCATGTTATTTTTTGCATCCAAGTGTTGGCACAGGAACAATGAAGAACAGGTTTCCTCTTTTCTTCATGTAGCATCAAATGACTGGCAGCACATTCTTTGGCTCAGCTGAGGTCATATGTTAAGGATGTCTTGCCTCCTTCTCTATTGCAGTGATCATTGTAGGCCCCTGCAGAAATTCAGAATGCATTATTTCAGTGTTGTCTTCTTACCATGACCTACTAGAGTGCTTCCAGAGGAGCGGTGAAGGCATAGTTCAATTTTGTGATGAGGGAAGTGTTTTCTTCACAGGAATGGTTAGCTACGTGTTGTGGCTCCTCTGCACCAAATTCCTGAAGTCAGCACATCTATTCTGAATTCAAGAGGCTACGCCTTCTTATATGCTTTAAAGAAAAACATCTTGTTGCTTACTCTGACCCTGCTGTGCTGTATAAACTTCATTGAACCTACTTAGGAGAAAAGGGAAGTTTTCAATATACTCATGCAAGTTACTCCTTGGGACTTGTCTTCTTTTGTTCTGCAACTTTAAGCATTATTTTTTTTCTGTGCACAGAATTGCTGCACATTTCCATTAGACTTGGCACAACTTCTAACTGACAGGTGGTACATACTCTCTTATATGCTTTTTGCTCTTAATATGCTGATTTGAACTAAAATTCCCTTTTGACTGATGAATAAATTGTTTAGTGTTTGGAAATTTATTATCTTGGGTTATATGCTGTTTCTTAAAAATAGCAGTTGTTTCCATTGTAGTCTGCATTTTAGAGTTCAGGAGCACCAAGCTGGAACACGTGAATGAACCTATTTCCTGGCTTGGGAAAAAAAAAAAAAAAAGATACTAGAAACCAGTATGTGCTCACCTGATCTGAGAGTACTTGCAATCCTGATCTTTTACTCAAAGGTACCTACTTTTGTTTTCAGGAATAAACATTAATTTATGCCCTTTTGACATCTGGTTCACCTTTTTCTACATTAAAACTTTGTTTCAGGAAGGACTTTGAAGAGGACTTGCCCTCTGTGTTTTCTTTTGCCAGTTCCCAGTCACTTTAGGTAACAGAAGTCTGGTCAGAGGGGTCCTCCTCACCAACCTCCCCCCGCCTTCCTGTTTCTATTCTTTTCAGAGACTGCAAATGCAAAAGGAGGGCCTATAGAGAGCAGTCTGGGCATCTTGATGGCTTACAAATTTATATATATAAAATATTTATATTATATATTATATATATATATTTTAAAAACCTGATGTGTCTCAGACCACCATTTCTTACTTGTCTGTATGGCACCAAGTGCAGGAAACCCAGCCTAGTTGTGGCCCCTTGGTGTTTTAACAAGGTAAATATTTAATAATAAGATTTTCAGAAGCATGTTCAAATGACTTAAAAACCACTGCTAAAATAGTTCTAGAAATACAGTGTTAGTAAAGCAAGCTGTAATTTTTTTATTTGAGTGTTACCGAATACTACACATCTTAAACTGAACTCTCTCAAAAGAAAAAGAAGTCTTGTTGGATGTAAAAACCTGTGTGCTTTAATGTAATACTCTGGGAATTCCACTGTTTATGATTTTAAAAGTTTTATAGCTTCAAGTATCATAATGTACTGGAGAGCTTCCTGTTCTTGTGATACTTTATATTAGTGAGGTTTTCCAAATGCTGTGTGTGCTTTCATTTTAAACAAAGCGATATCATGATAGACATCAATTGTGATGCATTTAATGTCTTGATATATCACTACTGCATGAAACGCTTGATCTGTATTAGTCTGTTTGAAACATAAAGCTGGTGCAACTGATGGTGCACACTGTTAGAACAGAACAGGTGGTATAATGGAAAATAGTGCGAGTAGCTCTGAGTGGCACTTCATATCCAAGGCTATTTAATATCCTATACTGCTGGAGTAATATTAACATATATACTTTTTGAGGGGAAATATGTTAGTCTAGAGCAAAAATAATTGTTCATAAATCAGAGGGGGGGGTGTTCATTTATCTTAAAATTTAGTGAATCAAAAATGCTGTTTCCATGGCTACCGTTTCTGCACGTATTTGATTACATTGTATTGTAATTTATGGCACAAAAACGCAAACCCCACCAGCAGTATTTGAATTAGAATGTAGCAGGTTTATAGCTTTGTTTGGCCCCAGGCATTAGTAATAAAATCCTAGCTTTAAGTACCATTGGGGTTTATGGAATGAAGACATCTGCATTATTGTAATAAAATGTTCCTTAGTGTAATAAATATAACTGACAGAAGTGCATGACTTCCTTTATGAAAAATATGTTGATAACAATATAGTCTTTAAATACTGAAGAAACTGACTATTAAAATTTTATGTTTCCAGTTAGAGACATCTGTTGAGCATTTAGCTGGTATTATCAGTTTACTGCTGGGTATACCTAATAAGACTTTTAGTTTACAATTAAATTGAGAAATACTGATGAAAAGAAGGTATTAACCTTCTGCTGATTAATGTTTTTTAACAGTTAACATTTTAATTTTGCAATAGATATTTACGAACACAGGGTAACGGATTGGATCATAAACAGTTTCTTTTGCCTTCTCCAGGAAGCTCTACGGGAATTTACATTTACAATCTGATCAAAAGCAATTTCACTGTCATCTTTTCAAAAATGGACAAAATGCTATAGATGTTCTAGTTCTTACTTATTTTTACCAATCTGTCGAATCTATCTCCATTTATATGCCATCAACTATTCATTATACAGATGGTTTAGGTGTACTGATTAACTGAAAATATTTCCAAAACAAGGTAAAACATACCCCAGCTGTGCTGTTGTTTCTATTTGAGACATGCTATCCTCTTTTCCATTTGATGGCCCTGTCAAAAGCTTAGTCTAATTCACTTCACTCACCTTTGCTTATTTAGATGTAAATAGTCCTGTTTCTTTATTGAGTAGATTATTTTTTCTTTTTTAAAACATGGTTGGTAGAGGTGGGGAGAATTGCATGTACAAAGGGGTTATTCTCTTCAATCTTGTTTACCCTATATTGGTTAGAAGATGCTGAATCAGTCTGCATGAGTTAATCTCACATTCAATATTACATTGCTCAGATTGTGACAATCAAAAGTATTGAAATACTGGTCTTTGAAAAGTTTCTTCTGGACACAGAAGGAAACTATTTTCTTTTCTGGATCCAGTTGATGACCAGTTTGAATTTCTGGCTATGAAATTTCTCAAGTCTTGGAAAAAAGAAGAGGCAGATTGATTTATGCTATCTATACATTTCACTTTTTAAAACTAATCTGGTTTATTACCTCAACATTTAAATTAAGAAGTAAAGCAAAAACCTGTTGTAAACTCAACAGGATATTTAATGGAACCGTGGGCCTCTAAAGAATAAGATGTTAATTTTCAAAATGGAGTTCCAGAAATAATGAGCAATACATTTTCATTGTAATGTATTACATGAAACGAACTTTCATATACTTTATCCGTAAATCTAGCTGTTCCTGTTTGCAGACTTTCTGAAGCCTTTATGTGTTATGGTTTGTTTTGAACAGACCATCTCTCTAGATTTTGTTGTGCTGAAGGTTGTGCTTGAACACTTGCTATTTTGCAGTCATAGCCTTTGGTTGCCAGGATAACAAACATTTATTCTCCCTGACGGATGGCTTCCAACAATGATCACAGGAATGTTTTTCTGTCTTCTTAACAGCTCTAACATATTGAACTTTCCCTCCTCAGTCTAATTATTCCAGCTGATCCATTTACTGCTTTTTGTTTCCTTTTCCTTCTTTTTGCACTTTTCCACGTTTTCCTTTTGTGTTTTTTTCCTGTTCTTTTTTTGTCTCCTTTCCTCCCAAGTCTCTCTGTATAGCTTTGTGACAGTGCAAATACTTCAAAGATGAAAGGCTTTACCTTTGCACTGTCACAAAGCTGTGAGTGTCAAACACTGCATGTTGGTACCAAATCAGATGCTTCAGCCCCAAATAAAAGGAGGTGTCAGACTTGGACTAAAGGCTATTGCAAATAGGAGAAACAAATAAGAGATTACTTCAAAAGTCCAAATTAAAACTCCAGTATTTGCAAGAATGGCCTTTCCTCTTAGACAATCTCAAAGGAGTAACTTGTGCTTCTACTAAATTGTTTCTACTTCTGTCAAACCATGTCTTTGCTTTTGCTGTCTCTGACCTCCTGCATGTGGAAGGCACTTCTAATGAATTTTGCTGGTGGAAGATCACATGCCTGCTGGCCTTTGTCTTAGTTGGAAACTTCTAATTGAGGTGTGTTTTTATTTTCAAGCATAAATGAAATATACGAAAATGGAAAATGTAGTTCCTAGGCTTGCTGAAACTTTTTGGAGGAAAAAGAGGTTTGAAGATTTTGTTACCCCAAATAAACAAGCCCTATGGCCCCCTGCCATTTATGTTCCTGGTCATGTCGGGGGAATCTTTCCTTGAGACAGAACTCAGAGAAAGCTCAGCTACTTACAGGGCAATATTATTGTATGGTCATGATTGAATCTTGGTGTAATCAAGATTACCTGGTGAATACTAAAGGCTCTTTAAGAAAATTATTCCTCAGTCTTTGAGAAAATTATTCCTTAGTGATGATTCAAGTGGATATCTGAAAAATACTTAAAATTTTTACAATGACATTCATTAAAAGGTCTTCCTGTGTTGCGTATGAACTATATAATCTTAGCATTGTCATGAGAGGTTGGCATTAGTATTGTCATTTTGCAATGAACTGAGGCTGAGTCTAAATTACTTTCTCAGTTTTATGCTATAGTTCAGGACAAAGCTGAGAATAGGATGCAAGTGAACTTAAAATTATAGTTGACCCAGTGGGTGTCCTCAAATGTGAAAAGTTACTATTTAAACTTTAAGTAATGTTATTATCACTATGTAAAACGTGGGACAAAAAATCCGAGCTCTCTGATCAGTTATAAAGTAAGGTACGTAGTATATCTCACTAAATGACTATGTATAGCAAGCCAACTATTAAAAGCTTTCTCTCGGCTGTGTTCTCAATATCTCAATAAAGTATTAGAATATTACTCCTGCATAAGGACTTGTGGGGTTGAAAATACTGTATACTAATGGACTTCAGTAAATGACGATATCTTGCTCTCATCATTATACCCTGGAATTAAACAAAAGCTATTCAAAATTATCAAAGAAGTTGATTCAAAAAAGGGAGAAAAGACAAAAGGTATAGAGAAAGGTAGACTAAAAGAATCTGCCTGACACAATAGCTGGTAAGACATGGCGATCCTGCAATTGTTGGCAGAAGGTATGCATACGCACACAAACATGCACTTTTAAGAGTCAGAGTCCGAGTAGAATAAAATAAAATGTAGAATTGAATCCCTCCCTGATAATTCCAAGCAGTATGATGTGAATATAAAATGCGTTTTAAGACGTACACTGTTTAAGGTAACATGAACTGATATCATTATGAAAGAACTTTCAAAAGTAAAGAATATCAAGGTGAATCTGGCCCTAGCACATCATTAGTACTGAACTACGTTCAAAAGATCAGATCATATCCTGTTTTCATCCCACAAGATTCAAGGCAGGTTCAGTACTGGTTGTCACACTTACTAAGATCCTAGCAAAGGCTGTGGTTTTTGGGGGTGGGGGGTGTTTGTTTGTTGTTGGTTGATGGTTTTTTAAGATTCTAAACAAGCCATAAACTTTCAGGTAAAGCAACAATCAATAGCGTGGGATTTTTGATGGTACACAGCTTTAATTTCACCTAGTGATTTGAAACTTCTCAGGTATCCTGGTAGAGATAAGAAAGAAAAGTTTCCCTGAATTCTCTTTTGGTTATTTTGGGGAGTGTTTGTAATGTTTTGGGGAGCATTTATATCCTTCAGACATGCAGAAAAAGTAAATGTGTCTGGGGGTTTATGTCTTGGCAAATACACATATAGCCCCATTCCCATAAGATAACCAGTGTTTGCTAAAGTCTGTTATGAGCTCCCTGTTCTTTAACATACTATCTAGCAGCTATTAGTTGCTGAATTTTGCAGTTGTGTCCTGCCACATATCATACACTTTGACAAATTGGTCAGTCTGTTCTCAGTTTACCAAAAGGCTATGAATCACATAATCAGGATTTTTTTCTGCGAAATCAGAAAGAAAAGTACATAGCTAAAGATTAGTCAGAAAAATCAGATGCTTGCATATTTAAGGGAACAGGTTGAAAGCAGAATTAACTGTTCAGCAAGGTGTTTATTTAATTAAAAAAAATATGTTGGGGATATGAGCAGGATTATTATTAAAGCTTCCCATTGGAGTTAAGTAAACTTTTCTGATTCCAAGCTTTTAACTAAGTTATTTTTCATCCTGTATGAGAATTTGGTTACTTTAATACAGGTCTTTCCATTTCCTTCCGTTTGGGATACTCCTGCTTGTACAGAATGCTTAAAGTGAATCTTTCTTATAGCGATTAGGGAGTGAAGAGGGAGACTCTCTTATGTGCTGCTGATAAAATCAGTAGCAGAGATTAAATTCTTCAGAAGTATGATGAACATGCAAAGTTGGGATACAAAGCTTTTTTGGTTAAGTTTGCTCCAGTCTTGTTTGCCGCATTTGGGTGATCTTCACTACTGAGTCCTTATTTAACCTGATTTCTTTGTTTTTCTCTAGCATTTTGGTAAGATTCCTCCCCTACCCCCCTTGCCCTGTAAGGTAAACATTTAACTTTACTTCATTAAATATTGAAGCATTTCAGGTCAAATGGGGCATTCCTTATGAAAAATCCTAAATCTTTTTTTTTTTTTAATAACAAAAAACTTTTGGTTTTTTTAAATGGAAAAAGAATTCTTCAGTTTGGTTAGACCTAAATAAAAACATGCTTTTGACATATTTTCCTAAAAATGTTTTCTGTTGACAGCTAAACAAGCAACACAGAAATGCTATTTCCATTTCTGTTGTTAAATAAAGTGGCACCATTCTTCATTACTCTCCTTTTTTTTTCTTTTTTTTTTTTTTCCAAAGAGAAGCCTATTTCAGAAGCATGGCATCTTCTCTGACTATTGAGGTTTTATTTGCCAATAACGTGTGTTGTTCTGTAATAGTCTTGTATGATTACATGGAGTAAAAACCTTTGTGCTATCAGAAAGAGTTGCTTGTTGGTGGCTGGTATATGCTTAATAAATGTCACTGTTCCTTCCACAATTTTTTTGCTCTTGTCTTTTCTTTTCCCTTGATTGTTTCCAAATGATGTTTCAGACAATAGAACGCTTAGCAGCAATCTTGCTATTGTTTTTGAATGAAACAGAGTAATTACTTTTAGTAGAGTTTGTAGAATCAGACCTTATCCATGTGTGGGACATTGTGGAATGAGAATTCTCTCTGGTGATTACTCTGGTGAACTCATGACCATTAATTTAGCTCAACAAGTGAATTTCTGATTTGATGGAAAAGCAGCAAACTGCATTTCTGGTTTGGGGAGGAACACAATGGTCAGAAGTGCAGAGCCAGTGTCACAGTTCAACCACCTCATGTGTTTGCAGCTATTTCAGTGCTAAAGTAGGAAGATTGTTCCATCAGATGGACTTTGCACAGATATATACTTTAGATCATATCTTTTGTGACTAGCTACTCTACTACTGCTGTTTAATCATGTGGATGCTGTGGATCAAAGGCAAATAGAAGCTGTTCAGCTCTGCTCAATATGTATGTACATACAGTGTTTACTTCCCTCAATAAGGTTGCTAATTTTGTTGGACTCATCCTGGTTTCAGCTGGGATAGAGTTAATTTTCTTCCTAGTAGCTGGTACAGTGCTGTGTTTTGGAATTAGTGTGTGAATGTTGCTAACACACTGATAAGTTTTGGTTGTCACTAAGTAGCTCTTACCCTAAGTCAAGGACTTTTCCGTTTCCCCTGCTCTGCCAGCGAGGAGGTGCACAAGAAGCTGGGAGGGAGCATGGCCAGGACGGCTGACCCCAACCAGCCAAGGGATATTCCATACCATAGGACGTCATGCCCAGTATAGAAACCGGGGGAGCTGCCCGGGAGGGGCGGATCGCTGCTTGGGCATCAGTCAGTGGGTGGAGAGCAGTTGCATTGTGCATCATTTGTCTTTTCTTGGGTTTTATTTCTCTCTTTTTGCTATCTTCCTTTTCATTACAATTATTATTATATTTTATTTCAATTATTAAACTGTTCTCAACCTGTGAGTTTTACTTTTTTTGCTGATTCTCCTCCCCATCGCACTGGGGGGTGGTGGTGGGAAGAGTGAGCAAGTGGCTGCATGGTCCTTAGTTGCTGGCTGTGGTTAAACCACAACTGTACTATATTGCAAATGTTTTGAAAGCCCTTTCGTTACAAGGTAAAGAAGGTGGGTAAAGCTGACTTTTCCAGTTAGAAGTTTCTATTCATTGAAAGTCTTGCTACTTAAAAAATTTTAAAAAAGTAGGTTCTGAAAGATTACACTGCCTTTTTTTCCTTATTGCCCATGACTTCCACTTTGCCCTACGTGGGTATTAGGTAGATGATAAAAAACTGGGAGGAGTGATTGATAGACCAGGTGGTTGTGCTCTTATTCAGAGGGACTTCAAGAGGCCAGAGACATGGGCAAATAGGAGTCTCATGAACTTCATACAAGGGAAATGCGAAGTCCTGCACCAGGGAAGGAACACCCCATGCACCAGAACAGGCTGGTGGCCAAGTGCCCGGAAAGCAGTTTTGCAGAAAAGGACCTGGGAGTCATAGCGGACAATGAATTGACCGTGAGACAGCAATGTGCCTTTACAGCAAAAGAGGCCAACAGCTTCCGAAGCCATATCTGGAAAAGTGTTTTCAGTAGTGTGAAGGACTGAAAGAGTTAATGTCTCAAACGTTGTGGTGGGGCAAGTTCTGTTTAAGGACGGACCCCGCATTCCAAGGAACCCTGCCCAGCCAGGACCCCAGGTGAAAAGCACCCCTCAGCACCCTCAGCACCCATCCC
>JANZLQ010000050.1:7863155-7882261 GCA_026212715.1 Elanus axillaris | reverse complement strand
TTTTTATGGTGAGTGTGCCAATTCTTGTTGTGAGCGAATAAAAGTTGAGTTTTGTGAGTTGAAGGATCCCTGGTGCCGTTTCACCTTAATCCTGACCTGGGAGTCAGCAAATCTGAGTCATCGTCCTGAGAAATTGGGATGCGAGAAGTAGGTTGTAGGAGGTGATCCTTCCTCATTGCATAGACAGGTGAGATCACATCTGGTGTGCTGTGTCCAGTCCTGCACTCTGTGCTGTGGGAGACATGGACATGTGGGAATGGGTCCAATAAAGGACCATAAATATGATGCTTGGGCTGTCACACACAGTATGAGAGGCTGAAAGGTGGGATTATTTGGCCTGGAAAAAAAGGAGGGGGGGCATTGTGTGTGTCTAAATACATGACGTGTGAACGGGGAAGAAAGTAAGGATGAAGGAATCAAACTCTTGGTGACAGAGCAAAAGGCAGCGGGCACATTTGAAATACAGGATAGGTGGGGGTTTTAATTTTATTTTTGGTTTGTGACGATGGTGAAACACTGGAACAAGTTTTCCAGAATGGTTAGAGTCTCCACCCTTGGCGATGGTCAAAACCTGACTGGATGTGGTCTGAGAAGCCTGTTGTAGTGTATGCTTTTTGAGCAGGGGGGATTGAACTAAAGGATTTTAAATCTCTTCCAACCTGGACCATTTTGTGATTCTAAACTAGATAAGGTTAATCCCAGTAACAAAAGGGGTATCAATCTACTTTGCAACTGTTACTTTAAGGAATTGCAGATACAGATATTTCAGACAGCTCTCACTATCCTGAGGAACACTACTCTGCACTTTGAGAAGAGGTGGCAGGTTATGTCTGATGAGAACCTAGGTCTTTTGGCACTGGCATAAAAGACCCCAGATTTCTCTTGCAAACCTTCAGAAAGAGCAATCTGAACTCCAGGCAGTGTTCTTTATTTTGTTGGGGGGAGGGAACTGGACTGTAGGTGATGGGAAAAACTGAACTACCACTTGATTTGGAAAGAGCTGTGGCATTTGCTAGTGTGCTGCAAAATCAGTTTAGATTAATTAAGTATATTTGCATAGAGAATAGACAAGTAGCAAAGAAATAAAAGGAAACTAAATAAGCCCATCTTGTGTAAAATGCTAGTGAAAGACCAGAGCTTTGATAAGGCAGAGGCAAAATGCTTTTACACAAGAAAACTGCTATATCAGAGCCTGAGGTTGCTGTTAGTCCTTGGCTTATTAAAGCTCACAGCAGGCTGGTGTCTTAACAGTGTTGGTGCTTGAGAAACTGATGCAAAAGGTCAGTAATCTTCATAAGTTTATGTTTGGGCCTGAAGGTTCAGAGAACAATTTTGCATTTAAAAAAATCAAAAATAAAACCAAAAAAACCTCACAAACCCAAACCCCAAACAAAACAAACAAACAAACACCTCACACATACTAAAAACACCAACCCACAAGTCCTTCCCCCTAAAAAAAAAACCCCCAAACCATAACAACAACAACCAAAAAAAAAAAATCCCAACCCAAAACTCGAACTAAAAACCTTCCCCACAAATCCCCACCAAAACCAGACAAAATAAACCCTAACAAAAATAACCCTTACTGAAACGGCATGGGAGACCCATTGCAACTTTGATGTTAGCGGAAGGTTGCTGGAAGTTAATTAAAAATACCCAGGCAAACAAACAGAAAAAAAAAAAAAGGTGAAGAGAGAGACAGAAGTGTCAAATGTTACAGAGGAAGATACAATGTGCTAAAGGCAAGCTAGCTTCTGTCTTTGAAAAGCTCTGCCTAATTCAGTGTACTTTGCTGTAATGATTTGCTAGAATGTATCTGTTCCGGTATAAAAGAAGGGGAAGGGAAAAGACCAATGCTAATTTAAATACTGTGCATGCATTTCCTTCAAATTATGCTTACGGTATTTCACAATAGTGCCCCATTTCAATTCTCCTTCACAGCTAGTTTACAGGAATCATGGGGTAAAGATGGCATGTAAAATTTCATCTTCCGTGTCTCGGTGAACCTCTCTTAAGTCTAGTACAACAGACAGTGTAAAATCAGGACAATTGTACATTACAAGGATGATTTTCTGAAGGCTAGAAAATGATACATAAGCAATTGCTTAAAACCTGTATTGTTCATATTTAGTTTCTGTCTACTTCAACTATCTACAACCAAAATAAAATACATACCAATAAAATTTCTTAAAAGCTTTTTTTTTTTTTTTTTTTCTCCCCAGCCTGCCTTTCATACAGGGGAAGATCAATATGTGTTGACTCTGGGCTTCACTTTCTCTTGTGACAGAAGTAAAGTGTTTGTATCTAAAATTTGTGTAAATTTCAGTTAATGGGTGAGTTTTTATTAGGCATTGAACAAAAAAAAAGTTTGAGATGAACTTACATACTGAGACCAGGAGTCTATGAAATTATTTCAAGCATAAAATGGCATATATCAGTAAATTATTTGTCTACTACTGCATGACAAGCTAACTACCATATCTGTAAAACAGTATAAAAAAAAAACCCACCACCCACTTATTTGGGCATTCTATAACCTGAAGCAATTAAGTTATGAAGGCACTGTAGTGTATAACCCTAAAGCACTCCCAGGGTCTGCCATTGTTATAAATTTCAAGAAATGTTGTTGTTGTATTCCTTCCTCTCTTTGCCTCATTCTAATACAGTATTCTCTTCAATTTCCTGTAATGCTGATATTGTACAACATACGTTTCTTCAAAAGTGGTAGGTTAATGAAATATTAGCAGAACCACCCCCCCCACCAGACCAAACCCCAAAACCCAACCCTGGATTTTGGGCTTTAATATTTTAAAAAATCACAACCAACCAACCAACTAAAATAAAATAAACAAAACCAACAAACGAGCCAAAAATAAAGGTGACCAAAAAAACCCCCACACAGAAAGCTTTCTCTAATCAGCCACTGCTGGATTTAGAATTCAGATTTATGGAAGAAGCAGCCTTTATACATATATATAATACAATTGGATTCTTCAGACTTTGCACTGAACAGGACAAGGAAATGAAAATTTAATCTCTAGAGAAATATGAAAATATAACAACTGAAAAGGAGAAAAAAAATTAATATTGCTTTAAATTCCAACTTGACTAGGAACCTACTGTGGGTTTGTATGTATATTAACAAACTGATTATTTCCCTAATCCTACTGAGATTTTCCTTTTTGTGTGCTAAGTTTTGGCATGTATTCCTCTATTACTTTAACATTAGATGTTGAAAGTTGGATTCAAATATAATCACAAGAACTTGCAAGCGAATATTTCCAAATAAATTTGAAAATAACTAGATTTAAATTCTTCTGTATTTCTTTAAAAAAAGAAGCAAACACCAAGCTTACTGAATAATTCAGTTAAAAGTAGATTTCTGTGCTTTTGTTTGATGGTAGTAAGGGGAATCAGTCCTTTATTCCTCCTTACAGGGTGCGATTTGACAGCCAGTAAAATCAGTAGAAAGACTGGATGGTGGCTGCACATCTCAGGTGGTGACAGGTTTTTGGCTGCAGTTGACAGAACTTTGTCAACTTTCTGTGTTTGATTTGTTTATTCTCTCCCCTTTTTGCCTCCAAGACAAAAAGTGAGTTAGTTACAAGAGATAGAGGAGGTGGGTTACCTGGGAATTTGGGGTTAAAATGTAGGCTGAGCAGCTCTGGCAGGATAGCTTCTCCTGAAATAAAAAAAAGGATGTGATGCATTTCTAATTTGTAATTTTCTTCTTTCTATGCATGTGCTATGGTTTTTTTAGGACTTGTCCTCCTACCAAAAACTTATCAGTTTAACTCACTTCCATTTTCATCTAGATAATTCAATGCAGCTCTCACAAGGCTGGGTTAGAACAATTTAGGATGTTGCTGGTGACTGAGTGAAAATTGGCAGTGGCTGGCTGCATCTATTTTCTTCCTTCATCTTCACAGTTCCTTATGCCACCTCTGTTAACAGTTTGACCATACCCTTGCCACTGTTTTGGTCTACTCCTTCCTTATGTTGAACTATACTCTAAGTAACTGATCACATGTAGATAAATTGATACAAAAGTATTTTTTTGAGATTTATTTTTTTTTTTTTTTTTTAGAAAAGGACTTCACATTGTGAACTTTACAGTTCTTGCTTAATCTGGAGTATTGTACACATCGGAGCAGCATATTTTTAGCTGAGTTTTGTTTCAAAAAGCTGGCGCTGCACAGCTTTTGTAGGTGTTAAGCTATCACCCCGAACATCTAGGTGAACGTTCCTGTCTGAAACTTCTTACCTCTCCTACCCTCAAATTTGGTGCAGTTCAGAGAAGGAACTGTGAGGCTGAGCATCCTTTCTCATACAAAATATGTTACTAAATCTTGCAATTCCAGCCTCCCAAGAAGCGACAGTTCTGCTGGCTGAGATGTTAGTGAGGTACACTGATGAGAAGTCCCCAGAAGCAAAGAGCGCAAGCTTGTTGACAGTCTTAGTGTTATGTCCTGGGGAGGTTTTCTCTTAGTACAGGTCTGTTGCTATTGACTAATCCTACTGCTGTCCTTAATAACAATTTTCACACTACTGCCCATAAAATGATATTTAAAACTCTTGTTCTGATGAGCTTAACATAATTATATAATATGTATATGAGATTATTGCAAGTCTTTATTACCAGTGATTAGCTAAGCAAATTACCCAACAAATTAATAATGCATTCCTTAAAAGACTAGCCATGTGTAATTATGTATAATTTAGAAAATATTCAGAAGATGGTGCACTGTGTTTTTTCTACAGCATCATATCTACGTTGTTGGAATCAATTTAAATTATGGCCACTTGTGAGTTTCCAATATGTAATTCTGCCTGGAGAAATCAACTATTTTGTCACTGATGCTGTGGAAATATTTTTGTTAGAGATCATACAAAGCCTGTGAGAAATGCTGAATGAAGTCAGACACTGTATTCAGTTACAGGAATAAACTGGGAGAAACTATTTTCTTCAAGTCAGATGTAGACTTTGGTTCATGATCTGGATCGTTAAGTATCTGTCAACACAGTGATCTGATATTTGCAATCTTAATGTACAATCTACTCTTACATATGTAAATCTTCTAAGAAGGGGTGGCCTTTTTTACAGATTTCTGGCAAGTTTAATGAGTGTGTGTTATATGATTCTATAAATACAAACTGTTGATTGCACACTTTGATCTGTGACTTTCTAGACTCTTTGGTTGAGAAGCTAAACTGAAATTAGGTAGAGTTATGAGGACAATGAACAAATGTTAAACTGCAGAAAGCTGTATTTTTCGAAGCAAAAATGGTTCTTTTCCCACAAATGATCTATTGCTTGGTTTTTAGTTGACGTAAAATAACACAGACTTCTCATTGATAGCTCACTTGTGAGGTTTACACAGTAAGTCTAGTCATGGTGAGAGGTGGTCTCCTTGCAAGAATTCTTTAGCTCAAGAATCTAATCTTCTGAGACTTCCTTTCTCTTAGCTCTTATGGGAGACTCTTCTCCTTACGTAAATGCTTGTATCGTGTACCCTGAGTGAGGTGGTATGAAAACCTCTGAAGAACTGAAAGCTGTTCTAAACATAACATTGGTTTCTGGATGTATTGTTCAAAGTGGTGATGGTTATACAAGCATGATAAAAAGATTCCAGCCCCAAAATGTGTGCTGCTAATAGCACGGGGATTTTTTTGGGGGGTGTCTTTGTGTTAAAATGTTATCTATGTATTCATTTAAAGCTTGGTCTTAATTTTGAGCTGGCTGGGATTCAGGTTCCACATATTTTCTCTGTTTTTAGAGATTCCTCTATGTTTTTACTGAGCTCTGTCAAAAGGGCATATACAGGTGGAAATGAGAGCCTAATGTGACCTTAAGATCTTTTGACATATGGCTCTTCCACAGAGTTTATAAACTCTGGAAGAGAGTGATCCCTTGCTGAAGTATCCACGCTACTTTGACAGCAGAAGAGGAAAATTCAATGAGCCAGTGAGGTGTCAGAACACCTTGGACATGTGTTGGTCTCTGCAACAGAGCTATGACAATCTGTGTGCTTTGGTGAGAGCGTTTCATGAAGTTGCTCAGGCATCTGTTGATGCGTCACTCACCATACACCAACTGGTGTGGGCAAAAGAACAGAAACACAGAAATAAGAGGACTGAAAAGAATAGAACAACTTCTATAGCTGTATACGTATCCATACCAGCCTTCTTGAGCACAAACTAGTTACACAGCTCTCACCACAGAAGACTGAGGATTTTGAAATGGAAGGATTCCGTTTCCCTTTTGCCCTGGGTTTGTTGTTAGCTTTTGACAGGCTGCAAACATGTCTGTTAATTCTGAGGTTGGCTCTCTGCTGCCTGAGCACAGAGAGTGCTGAATATGACTCTGTTGCACCTCTCCATGCATTTTCACCTGGCCAGCTTGCCCCACAGTTTGGTTCAGGTTTTTTCTGCATCACCTACATAACTTCAGTCTGGCTGTTGGATCAGTGTGTTAATTTCCATAAACAGATTGTGAGCCAGCCTCTTTCTCCTTACAAATCTCACAGCTGTCTGTAATTGATTCATTTTTCTGACATTGAAAATTAATTTCCTTTGTCCCCTGATGTTGCATTATATGATGACTGACAAGAATCATTACAGTCATTTAAAAAACCAAACAAAACCTGAATGCAAGTCTGTAAGAGCAATCCACTTTGAGCTCTCTAGAGGGAAGCATTCTTCTCTTCCATCTCAGCAATTATAAGTGTGATTCTTTGCTGTCCTGGGATTGAACTGATACCATATCACAGAGCCAAGTGCTGGACGAAAGGCTCCAGGGGGAAGACACAACCCACCTTCTGGAAGAACATATCTCAAGCTCCTATGACAAATACTGTGAAAAGGAAATACAGGGAAGTGTAGGATGTCTGAGAGCTGCCTAGAAGAAATTTCCTGTGAAAGCCTTCTTGCAAAGCTACTCACATGCAACTAACCCTACTCCATCAGGTTATGGTTTTGTTGATACAAGAGTGTGCTGTTGCCCTTTGTTCAAGGTTGTGATGATGACCAGGGTACCCAGATCCTTTTCTGCCTATCTCAGAGCTTGCACTGTTGCTTGGGGTTACTCTCTTCTGGATGTAGGACTTCATTTTCCTTTGTGGGACCTCATGACATCTTATTTGGCCATTTCTTCCAGCAACAAGAAGAAAACAATCGTGCTTATTTGAGCACGAATATGTAAATTTTGCTGCTACAGTGAGTTACAATCTGTGAAGCTCTTTTCTGATGGCTTACTTGCATGTTCTAAGCTCTGACCTTAATGCCCTTTATGACAATCTTTCAGGGTTACCAAGTTTCACTGTACTTAAACATTAAAAAATGTGTATCCCACAGCACCTAATTTTCTCCTTTTTGACAATTTTTGTGTATATTCAATCATCTGAAGCAATTTAATCTACTGAAGTTTTGTGGAAACTACAGCTTCTTTCTCCTTGAACTACTTTTAGTGCTTATCCGTATTGAGCTATGCAAGAAAAATCTGGGCCAGCTCATTTACTGAGGTTGGTTACTCTTGTGTTTAATATTCTCTAACGATCCACTAGTGTATTCCTGAATGCATGTTGCTATCCAGTAGATTATAGTACAGATACATAAGCTGCATAACAAAAGGAAAGTAGTTGTTGGAGAGGGATGAGTATTAAGTAATATATTCATGAGTAGCTAGTCTCAATTTGGCTGTGTCCACAGATTGTTTGGATCTTTTTAATTTAAGAATCTTGATGGACACAAAATGTAACTGAAATGAAAGTCTCCCAGAAATAATTGATGAGGTAATGTTCTCTTAGGAATAAGAATTAGCTGTGCTTGGTCTTTAGCTTCTAACAGATGTGAATGAACACAAATATTGCACTGTTTAAGAATGTTTTTGGCAGGGAGTGCTGTGGTAATACTTGTAATACTTGGTGTGTAATGCTTTCAGGATTTTCAGCTCTGGCAGTTGCAGCTTCCACTTATCTGGAAGATTTGCTTTTAGCTCAACATCAAATGAACATGAATGAGGCTGGTCACTGGTAAGTGACTAATCCATTATTCTGTAAATACACACAACACACCATCAAGTTCTGCCTAACATCTGAAATTGTCTACTCAGCAAGGCATTTGGTATTAGAAGGCAAAACTTGATTGGAAATAATACATTCAAAGAACATTTTGGTAAACTCTCATGAAATATAAATTAGACAAACTCAAGGATTCTTCCACTCTTTAAACTTAAATGATATAGGTCTGTTTTTATCAGCATGTTGGATCACATGCCAGGAGTAGTTGGGCAAAACCAGCATAAAATCACTCTGCTACCTGTGGTTATTTGGGTTTCTTAAAAATCAAACCGAAGGGACAAAGTTCCTTCAGACTGTCTCCCCACTCCCCCTAAAGAAAATTGCTTTTCCCTCTGAGGTCCTAGATAAAAATGAACTGTGTGAACTGTGACCAGACTAGGTCTTCAAAGTCTGTTATTTAGGAGGCTAATCCTATTGGCATACTGATGTGCCTGAACTGTTCAGATGAGCAAGGAGAAGTAAGATCTATCAATTCTTTTCTCTTAGTGAACTATCTCCTGGAAGTGAAGGGCAGGTAGTTCCTCTGATAGAAATCTCAAGGCAAAGAATGTTCAGGAAGATCAACCGAGATATTTCACTGAAAGAGGACTCTAGCTAATTTTGTAATGAAATACCTATCTCATAGAACAGAACTGGTAAGTAGGACTATGCAGGACAAACTGTCCATATATTAATAAAAATACAACAAAACAAAAATGGGAGGTTGTGTATTACTGTAATAATTGTACCTTTTTATTAGAGACATTGAAGGCAACATGCATTAAAATTTTGGAGGTTTGTCTCTGTGCGAGACCTGGTGATTGACATCTGACCTGTCTTGAAAAATTTTGTCTACTGATATTTACATTAGGTGAATTTTCTTTGTATAGTGTAAGTATAAAAGTTTTTCTTTTGGAGACAATTCCTCTTCAGACCTAGATCATTTCCAGTATATGTAATTGTTGGCCCTCTGTCTAAATCCATATGATAAAACAGTTAGGTCATTTAAACAAAATAGAGTTCTGACACATCTGCAACAATGAAATACGATTCAAAGAGAGGAAGAGAGGGAAAAGAAAATAAGAGTTGAGGGGACAGGAGATGATAGGCCTAGGTCTTCTGTGGAATCCAGACTCTTAAAGTGCTTTCTTACATGCAAAACCTAATTTCAGTAAGTAACTCTTCTGAATTTATGAAAGTACTCATGCGAGTGAGCTGATATTCAACATTATAAACATATATTAACAATGTTTATTTACAATATACTGACATATATAATAAATATATGTTAACAATGATTATAATTTAAAATGGCTCTGGTTTTTTTGTTTGTTTTTTTTTTTAAGTCAAAAGATTGTACCCTCTGCCTTGTTCCTAGCATGTTAAAACTTAGATTCTGTCCTTCCTTCAGTCATTATTAACAATGAGGTCCTCTGATCCTTTCCTTATCTCAGAAATAGGAGTGAAAATGGTGGCAATGGGTGAATTAATGCTTTAACAAATGTAATAGCACCATATCATTATCCCTTTCTCCCCTTCCACCTTTCCAAATAACAAGACAATGGAAAATGAACGAATTACTAATGGGTAGAGACAAACTTTTCCTTGCTATGAATATTTTAAATAGCTCATTATTCTCTATAGCACAGATACTCAGTGCAGCTTTTCATCCTTTGCTCCAGTCCCTTATATCAAGGCTAGGAAAGTATAAAGGAACCTTGGTTGAAAGTGTACAGTTTTGGTTTGTGAGGGTTTGGGGTTTTGTTTTTGGTTGGTTGGCTTGGGTTGGGTTTTTTGCTTGTTTCCCCCACCCCTTCCCTGACAAAGGCCTCATTTTCCTCGTACAATTAGAACAACAGAGTTCTGGAAACCCTTGTCTTACGATCAATTTTAAGGCTCGCTTTTAGCCAGAGATCTGTTCAATTCACCCTGAAGCGAACTGAAGTCTGAATTAACCTTTATACTGTGGGGATATCTTCACTGGTGTTCATGTGAGGACTGAAATTTTGAAGCAATTTCCAACCATCCATGCTTTGGTTTGCTTTAGGGAATGGTCTACACTTTCTGAAAACCACGTTCCTTCTGTATGCAGTCATCTGGCATATGGATTTCAGAAGCATGCCTAATGCCCTCCAACTGCTAAAGGGCATTCAGTCTATTGGCTCAGACTAGAGCTAATCATATATATTCTGAAACATACATACTCTAGATCTTAATTCCTCAGTGCCATCTGTTTTCCTCTGCAGACCCACTTCCCAATACACTGGACTATTTGCCAAACCAGGCATAGTCTGTGTGGATGAATGAGTGTGTAGGAATTTAGTGTGAAACAGGATGCTCAGTGGTGAGAGAGAGACTGAGGTACTAAGCACCTAAATCAAAACTGTGTAGCCACAGGCAGAAGAGTTGTGTGTTTGAGCAGGCATAGGAAATCAAGGGCTGGAAGAGTTGTAAAGGTGACTACATCAGTTCTCTGGGTGGTGAATGCTTTTTGAATCTCCTAAACAGGATGTAAAACCTCATCTTCAGTATGGAAACACAATGGGGATGAAAAAGTCAAGTGAATACACATAAAGGAAAAATGACTAGTCAGTAGTATTCAATTTGTTTAGGTGAATCTTATTCCTTTTCCTAGAAGAAAACATGATACTAGTTTCTTGATTTCACAGAGAGGTGCAGAGTACAACGAAGACTAAACTGTCAGAAGATATCTGGGTGTTATTGACTGATTGTCTTACAGCAGTACTTGAAGAATCTCCTGCAAATACTCCAAAGGGTTTTTCTCATAAAATTGTGTGAGATGCAGCATTCTTCACTCATCTTGATTTTTGACTGGGGAACTGAGGTAAATTAATAGAACAGGGAGAAGTAGGAATATTACTGGTTTTGCTGATGTTTATTTACTCAGGTTACACTCTAGAAAACATGTCTATCAAATATTTTCCCACCAGGCTGAGTCAGATGTCATGTTAGGAGGCATATTTCTGATATGGAGGGGATGGTGGGTTATAGAAATAGTTGGTTATATTCAAAAGCAACTCTGTTAGGTGATCTTTTATTTATATTGTATCAAATACATATGTAGTGTTTTTATCATGTGCAATGACTATATCATCACTGTCTCAAGAGACCTACAAGCTGCTGCTCCTTAAGAGTGAGCAAGATGGCTTTTTGAATTGCTTTTTTTTTTTTCTTTCTTTCTTTTTTTACTGAAGCTCTTGAAAAACTACCTGTTACAAATGGATATTAATCCTGGAAGTGCTGATCACAGTGTCAAGACACTGATTTTTTTCCTCACCTTTTTCTTTTCCTGGTTTGTTTTTTGTTTGGTTGGTTTTGGGTTTTTTTTATGAAGACAACTGCATTTTTATTGTGTTGTAGCTTAATTTTCTGTAGAAATAATAACTGTATTAATATTCATATAGTATCCAAATTAACATCCCTATATTACCAATAGATCCAAATTAATAGCCATATATTAATGCACTGGGACAGGAATGTGTGAGGGGGGGGATTATTTGTTACTAATGAACAATTCAAAATAAATGTGCTCTAAGATCTTCTTGAAAACAGAATATTATGTGGTTAGCTGTTGTGTACCAGAAACTGAGCATTGTTGAAAAGAGATACAATCCAACATGTCTGCTATTTCCAGCTTCTTGTAGAGTTGCCGATAGAAATACAGTGTTGAAACTGAGTAATACGGGTTTAAAAAAATATCTCTATAAATAGAGACTTCCAGCTGTAAGGAATCCACCGAATACAGTTCCTAGAAGAATTTTTTGCTTGATTGCCCATGACATACAAGAGAGAGTTTTTGTGAAGTTCCTATTTCCATTATTAATGTGTGAGATGAGGATGCAAGTAGGAGAGCTCATCAGAAGAGCAGAAGTCAAGTGCTTGGTGGTGATTCCTTGCAGAAATTGATTTTTGCATGTGTAAAGTAGGATATTTGGAATAGCAGGAATTGTATTGATGTGTTCATAGAACACAGCTCAGGAAGACTGCATATCATCCATTAATTCACCATATTAATAAAAAAACTAATCACATTTGCTATTTTGGGTTCTTTTCACATTAAATACTTGTTGGTTATGAAAATAACTTAAGTATATAGTATGAATTCCCATGTAGCTGTGACTTACACTACTGTCTCATTTTCAAAACACAAACCAAACGAAATTTATGCAACTAAAATGTTCTATTCTTATTAATTTGCATTGCATGCTATATTTTTTTCTGTAGATGGAAGAGGAAAGAACAAACTACATATGACCATAGGATCAATTATGTTCCTTAATGCACTTCTGGCAGATAGTCACAGTTCAGCAAGGCAAAGGCAAGTGTCTTTGCAGGCTGGACTGAAGTGGGAACTGTCAGTCATGGCAGGATTACTGAAACAGTTGTCACCCGTTTCATTTAATGATACACTTCAATACATTCCTTTGCTTTACCCTTAAATGGAGGGTACCAGGTCACAGACAGTTTTCTTTCCCCTGTTGTGGGTTAATCCAGCTGGGCAGCTAAGCACCACAAAGATGCTCGGTCACTCTTCCCCAGACCCTCAGTGGGACAGGGGAAGAGGAAAGAAAGAGTGAAAGCATGAAACTCCAGGGGTTGAGGTTTAAAAAAAAAAAAAAAGTTTAATAAGTAAAGTATAAGTGGAAGAAGAGAGCACAAGTGATGCAAAGGCAATCACTTACTACCTCCCATGGGCAGACTGATGCCCAGCCAGTTCCCAAGCCAAAGATGGCTAACCTCCCTAAACCCCCTTCTTTTCCCTTTTATTGCTGAGCATGACATTATATGGTATGGAATATCTCTGGTTATTTTGGGTCATCTCCCTGGTTGTGTCCCCTAGCAGCCTATTGAGCAGCCCCTAATCTATTCACTGGCAGGGGTAAACTGAAACAGAGGAAAACTTGGTGCTGCGCAAACACTGTTCAGCAATAGCTAGAACATATGTGTTATCAGTATTGTTTTCATCATAAATCTAAACCAGCACCATGCAAGGTGCTGTGAAGAATGTTAGCCCTATTCCAGCTAGGCCCAGTACACTCCCACAACACACACATTTCTCTTTATCAAATGGATTAAATCAGCAATGTAGGAATCCTTTTCTAAAACTGATGGAGTAGGAGACAGAAATATTGGGGGAAGAGATGATGGCTATCTTAGCAGTAGAGAATGTCTTCTGTGTTCTCCCTCTTCCTTTAAATAACAGAGAAATCAGTTCAAATGTAATGGACTAACTTCTTTTGTGAGTTATAGAGGATTAATTCTATGAGAGAGCATGGATTTGACAAAGATAATATCTAACAAGCAAATCTGACAAGGATAACGTTCACTAGATTCCAGCATCTAAATGTGTGCTTCGTTGAGGAAGGTCTTGGTCATTTTCAGCCTGCTTCTCAGCAAAAATACTTTTTCTGCAGCCTCTAACTGGGATCAGACAGATAGATAAAGTGCTGATCACAGAGAGAAATAAAAAAGAGATAAAAGAGAATACAAAATACTGGAGAAGGGGGAGAAGAGGAGGGTCATATCAGAGGTCTCTCTTTGTAGCATGGGAATATTATGCAAAGAATCACTTTAATCATTATTAAGTGTTCCCTGCATAAATTCCTGACATGTTGACGAGGCAAAAGGTGCTAAACACAGTACCAGGAAACATTCATTATGTGTAGATTTCCAAGCAAATCGATTATACAGTATTGTGGATAATTTACAAATAGAAGTACAGGATGATTACATTATGACTTTGGTGTCTTAAAAGCTTCTTTTTTGTTAGGGTCATCATAAGCTTCATTATTTTGAGCTTTGACTCCTCAAGAGTAAGGAATGTGTTTAATCTAACTGAAAAAGAACCAATCACCACTTGCTCCTTTTCCTTTCAGAGCTTCTCTCTTTGTCCACTGTTAACATATTAAAGTGCTCTCAAACCTCTGGCTTTTAGAATAACTTTTTCCAAAGAAATATGCAGTAATATTTTGGATTTCTGGAAAGGGCTGTCAGAATCAACAAGTAGGTTTTTTAAGTTTAACTGTCTTTCAGACACATTTTTAGTGTACAGTTAACACTTCCTGGAATTTTCCAGAACAAGCAATATTTGACTAACCCACTGGATGATGTCAGCATTAACTTTAACTTTAAATCCATCACTGAATTTGTCAAGAGTTGCTGTTCTCTTTCCTTTCCCTTTGGAGAGTGGTAGATGCTACTGTCATGGTTCTGTGGACAAGCCACCGCCAAGGGAAGCTGGGAGCTTTGGCTGTTGGGGTCTGTGAGGGCTTGCAGCTCCAAAGCCGCCTTCTCCTGGGCTGGACTGCGATGGGCTCTCCTGCCTTGGATACTCTTGAGCCTGGCTGGTGTGCTGGCAGGGAATGGGACAGGCTTCCTGAAACCTTTCTGCTTTTGGACCTTCTTTAAATACATCCCCTTTAGTAGATGGCCTGCTGTGCCGGGTAAACTCTAACCAGCATTGCTTAGTAATCAGAGACTTGCCAGAGAAGCTGAGGTCCCAGGGAATTGAATAATACCTGTTGCCCAGCCTGGCCGTTTGGGGCAGAAGTAATTTCCTTCTGCTTATGGTATTCAGAAATGGGGTGGGAGGGATTGCCAAATAATGTAGGAGCACTAAGGGTACAGGAAAGAGAAGCAAATCAGAAAACAAGGCCTGAAAAAGTTTCTTTGTCACACTCTATGAATGACGGGGCATAGAAAATGCTTGATAAATCAAATGTCTTGCATTTACTGTAAGGCTGTTTGCTTCTTTATATAGCTTATTCCTTGTTGATAAATATAGCACTCTTTGGTTGAGATAGTCAATATTGAACCTTACATTCCACATGGCTACCCAAACAAGCTTTTTGTAGTATCACAACCTCTATTCATGTCATTAAAGACCATTCCTCAGTATTGTTTAAACTGTTCCATAGGTCTTTCAAATGCATTTTCTGCCTCGATCTGCTCCAGTGTTATAAATAATATACACTTTTTCCTTTCAAAAAGGCTTTTTCTTCCTTTAAAGAGAACAATAAAATAAAATAATTTAAATCTTGCAAACACCGTAGAACTGATTCCGCTCCTATATTGCTGTAAGAGTCAAGCCAAATAACATCAGCCTATTCTAAATTCCAATAAAACCTTAATCTACATAATAGAAGTATTTCTCATGTGTACATCATAAGTACATAAACACTTTCACAGCCTAGGTTTATGCATGCTATTTCCTCTTGTAATAAATCAATCACATTTTTCTTCCCTAATTCAAGTTATTTCAAATATGTTTCATTTTTCTTTGTCACCGTAATTTCAGGTTCTTAAAAGTGAATTCCCTTGGACTACTTATTGTCTATACTTCTAACTTTTTAATAAAATAAACATACAGCAAGATGTCTAACTCAGCCAGTAAGTTATGCAGATAATTGCATTGTCCTTTGAACGTGGTGTAGCTTTATTAATTCTTAACCAGTAAAATCATTTTGAAGTATTCTCCTTCATCTAAGGGTATTAAAATGCATCTACACCTTTTCTGGTATCCTTTGTAGATGTTTTTATAAACCAAAAATGGTCAGTGGCTTTTCCAGGAGGTTGAGATGAACAAAGTTTAGAAATCAGATACGATAGAGGGAATTAAAAACATTAAAACACCCAGCTTAATATATTGTGCAAAGTGTCTATGAAGGTTATGCAACAGAACTCATAATTAAGATTTCTAGCAAAGCGTTATAGGTAATATTTCCCTGTTAATTATTTTGTAAGTTACTCTACTCATAGTTAAATAATGCCACACATCTCTTGTTTTGCCTTCATAGCAGCACATCACAAACAGAACAAGCCAGTTAGGTCCCCAGAGTGGAGACAGATGCCTGTTTATAAAAAGAAACCATGTTACAAGACAAATGTATCATAAAGATGAGTTTCCTTTGCAGATGACTCAAGACAAGTTAAATAAACAATACTGTTCAAATTGGTAGTATTTTGTGCTGGTCACTGACTGCTTTCTATTTTTTTAGATACTGTGGTCAAACTTCTGTTATAGACCATTTAGAAAAGAAGGTATTAGATAACTTTCTCTGATTAATAAAATGGCATACCCATTCAAGTTATGTTTAGAGATCTACAAAAACAATTTGCAACTCATTCTACCCTTATCTGTTATTTCATTTATGCCACTTGCTATTTTTAAGCAGAGGCTTTTGCTGGATATATGATCCCAAAGTTCAGCAGCAACAGCTCTTTTCTCCTTCTAATTCTGCAGAACTATATTACTGCATTATAAATACTTTCCTCTAATACTCTCAGGAAATTAGAAGGGAAAATTCGATTTATTTTTTTTCTTGTAGTGGTGAAATCATTACTTCTCTTAAAATTTCATTGTAAGCAGAAGTTACTTATAGGTAGAAATGTAATTGCATGCTGTCAGCTACTGAATCAACCGATGGTTTTTATTGGCACTATAATACAATGAGAATCACTGTATCAGAGTTCACTAGTGAATGGTTCTGATGCAAAAGGTGTAAAATAGTATAAGAAGGGAACAAGCTTCATCTTCTTTTCCTCCCTACATTTCGAATATATTGGTAAGTATAATGTTGGGTGGTTTTGTTAATCACTTATTTCTGTAGATAAAGGAATATCGCTTTGACTCTAAAGCTGTGGATATTGCTTTAATAGTTGCCGGCTTAATGAACATTTCTGGATGAGAGCCTGAGAGTGAAGGGCTGCACAGTCTTGTTGACAGACTCAGTCCCAACACAAGATGTGGAAGAAAGCAAGTTGACTGTAATTTTGTTATCTTAACCTAAAATGATTATATAAAAAAGTCTTTAAAGTGGCTTAAATAATTTTGTAGCCACTTACAAATTTTCTGTAGCATTTGACTGCTACACTGTATGTTTCATAGTCCTTTTCCCTTTCCAGTCTCATATTTCTACATATTTTTCAAAAATTACTAAAACCAGTTGTGCCCTGTAGTGTAAACTTGTTTTACAGGCAGAGGTAGGTGAACCCTTATTTTACTAATATATTTCTTTCCCAGTCCCCACATCACCCATGTGGCTTGGGTTATCTGCTATGGCAGAGGACATGTTGTGGTCTATTTAATACCTTTTGACATCTTTGAAAGGAGCTCATTTTCAGTGATGTGTGAACATTTCTTCCTCATCCCAAATCTGCCCTTTGTTACCCTATGGCAAAATTTTATTTATTCCTTTATGGAAATATAACCAGGATCATATCAGGGTTTTGACTGAGAAAATTAAATGGGGCTAATCACTCAGTATTCTTGCCAAACTTATTTCTTAGACTGAATTTCTAGTTTGGGTGGTGAGCTCTGTGATTTCCCAGTGAGGCTGGGAGTTCTCTGTCCCTGGATATTTTCAAAGACTGACTAGAGAAGACTGTGAGCAACCTGATCTAGATACGAAGTTAGTCCTGCTTTGACTAGATGACTAGGTGGTTGGACTAGATGAGATCCAGTTGTCTTTTGCAACCTAAATTATTGTTTCATTCCAAGTAGAAGAACATTCTTTAGATCGCAGAAGGAGAAATGTTTATACAAACAAAACCAACGGAAGTCAATCCACAAAGTAAGCTCTTTTTGGGTAGTATTTTCTACTTACCACCACTGAATTATCTCAGTAGAAGCATGTATAGCTTTTTAAATGTCTATAATTTGTTGTTGATATAGGCAAACATTTTAACAATTCTGACTGAAAGAGAACCCTGCAGTTGCTACAAACTAGCAGATTTCTGGAAGTTGAGACATTAGGTCAACTGTGAAGTTGGGTGAGGTAGATCAGTAGAAGTTTTGAGGAGCATGGAAATGATGTCTAGGTCTGTGGATTAGAAGTCATTCTTTCCGTGTGACTGTGACTTACTCTCCACAGTGAATAAGGAACATGGTAACCATTGAAAAGACAGGCACACTCCTTCGATACGGTATTTGAAGCACAAGACAGAGTTTAGAGTCTCTTGTGATATTACTTGGTAAAAGTACAAACGTTATCAGTATAAGATGCTGGGGAAAGGTTTTGCAGGCTTGGCTAGGTAAGGAAAACAAGCACCTTGCAATTTTCAGGGCATCAGCACTACATAGAGAGAATTGAGAATGTCAGTTGGGATCAGCCTGAAGCCAAAACTGCCACTACAAGCGCTGAAACATGCTATCAGGTCATTAGGGAAGCAGTATCTTTGCTGATGACCACAGGTGTGGACCTGGCATGGTAGAGACTGCTGCAGATCACAGCCACAGTCTCAGCTGTCTGTTGGCCTCACTTTTACAAGTCTGATATGTATCCGTTTGGTGTACTTACTAGTGTGCCCTACACTGTATCGTCTAAAGGTTATTAATCGCTTTCCAAGGCAAAAACCAGTTAACATCAGTGTTTGTAGGTGTTAACTAGGCTATTGAAATCTATGAATTGTCTGGTAAATGTCTTCCAAAGGTTCTAATAATCTCAAGATGTCTCAGCATTACTGAGGAAACTGTTAGGCAAAGATGCGTTATGGACACGGCTGTGCTAACATAACACAGCGTCAGATGCACCAAGAAGCCGGTGACTGATTATGTCATCTGCAAGAAAGAAAGTACAGTGTGGTTACAATGAGACAGGGCTCAGAATATCACTTTTACCATTGCTTTCAAGTTGGGGCCTATTGTCAAGTCAAAACATATTGTGCTATAACTTGATTTAGTTATAAACAGCGCAGCTTGTCCAGGGACTTTAGAAAGGAACCATAATTTAGTAGGACTTTGTCATGGTTTAACCCCAGCCGGCAGCTCAGCCCCACGCAGCCGCTCACTCACTCACCCCCCACAGTGGGATGGGGGAGAGAATTGGAAGAGTAAACGTGAGAAAACTTGTGGGCTCAGATAAAGACAGTTTAATAGGGAAAGCAAAAGCTGTGCACACAAGCAAGGCAAAACAAGGAATTCCTTCCCCACTTCCCACGGGTAGGCAGGAGTTCAGCCATCTCCAGGACAGCCGGGCTCCATCCCGCCCAACGGGGACTTGGGAAGACAAACGCCGTCGCTCCCAACGT
>JANZLQ010000050.1:7808364-7846367 GCA_026212715.1 Elanus axillaris | reverse complement strand
TTTTTATGGTGAGTGTGCCAATTCTTGTTGTGAGCGAATAAAAGTTGAGTTTTGTGAGTTGAAGGATCCCTGGTGCCATTTCACCTTAATCCTGACCTAGGAATCATCAAATCTGAGTCATCGTCCTGAGAAATTGGGATGTGACAGTCATCTGGGGTTCTTTCTTATGAGAAAAAAAATGTAGAATGGAGCATTATGGTTTGGCAGGCTCAGGGACCCATCGCGCCAACCATGTAGTGATGATACAGTGAAGGGATGTATGCAGAGTGTATTCCTTTTTATGATAAACACAAGCATAAGATAACTATCTAAAAGTGTTAGCTTGTTGTGTGCCTTGCCTTTGTTTCCTTAAGTAGTAAAAAGAAAAATCAGAAAAAAAAGTGGTTTGGAGATGGGAATGAATGTAGTTCTTAAGTTGAAAACATATTGCTTGAATGTATATACTGAGATACGGTTGTATAAACCAGTATTTACCAGTAATGGTATCTGACTCTGTCTATACGTATAAAAGATTTCTGTGTGTTTGTGTGTATACATATATGTATGTATTTATACACATAATGTGTGTATTTATACACACACACTGAGATTCATTATGGTAGTTGTACACATGTATCCCACTGGTACATATCCTTTTATTATAGCTTTGATAACAGCTCTTGCGCTTATCACCACTGTATTAGAGCAAAGAAAAAAATTGCATAAATTCATAGTTTAATCTTTCAGGTTTTGTACAAGAAACCATTCTAGGAGAATTTAGACTGACATATATCTAAGAGCTACTGTAGAGGACCCCCTTTTATAAATAGATCATATTTTTTAAGCTGACATATTCTGGATGACCATAGGACTGATGGGCTACATGTTTATGTCCAAGAAGCATTCCTGGGTATCCTGTGCAGAGTGTATAATGTAATGTGTTTTCTATATTCCTTCCAAGTGCTATGTTGCCATTGCTGTCAACAGCTGACCTGCTCAAAGAGAAAATGCAGAGTACATACCACAGCTTAATGATGAGAATTTCTGTTAGGGAACATTGAAATGCAATATCTTACAGGAGGTAGTCAAACAATGTCTTACATATAATTGCATTTTCTTTCCCCTTCTTTGTTACTGAACTGTTAAGGAACTGACCCCTACTTTCTCCAACTGTTGAAGGTGCCAGCAAAATTGAACACATTTTACTAATTCACTAAAAAACAAAGTGTTGGGTTTGTTTTGTTGTTGTTTTTTTAAATTAATTTCCATATTTCTGAATTCAGAGCATGGTGTATGTAAGAAGTCTGCCAGCTGATAAGCCAAACTGCAGATTCTCTTGAACTAATGGGATTTGCTAAGACCTGTACCTGGAGTGTTTGGTCCCCACAGATTGGAGTCTCTTGGGACTGTTTGTGTTGAGAATGCCAAGATTAGGGTATGGAGGCAGATGTGGTTGACAAAGGCTGCCAGCTTTTCCACTGTGATGTATTGACTCTGGCTGTATCATCCAGACTGATGGCTGGTACTAATAAAGCTTCTCTGAAGAAGGCAGCAGCAGAGTAACCACAAAGCATTTTTTTTCTTTTTTTTTTTCTTTCCCCCCATTTTAAAAGAAAGGCTGTCTTATACAGGAGTCAGTGTGGTGATTTACAAACTAGAACTTGTTTGAAGAATAATAATAGTGCAGCTAGTTTCTCTGTAGAAAATTAATAGAGAAAAACAGTTGTTCAAGGGCTAGTCTGAATGAGGACTAATGTTTCATCCTCTGAGCAGTGATTCAGGTTGCTTAATTTCTTCCATTGTCTCTGTAAGTATAGTCTCACAAAATTTAATAAGGAGGCTAACTTAAATTTAGCTAGTAAAAGTAGTAAGTGAATGAACTTAGAATGTGAGAATACTACTCTCATTTTCCCTCCATACTGTTTATTTGGAACATTTGCTTTTGTGGCAATGAATCCCATGGGATAAATCCTGTTCCTTGAATGCATGAATGATAAATGTATAAAAAAATTTGAAGACTGAAAACCAAATGAAGTATTTCTCAGGCTTCTTTCTTAACACCTACAAATTACTTTGAAATTCCTGATCAAGTAAAAAAGAATAGAAATTAACATATTTGTAATGTTTTAAATTTCTTTTTACTTGTCATAGTGCTCAAGCACATTTTGTTCTTCTGCTCTACCTGTCTGCAAAATTATGGGCTACTGAACCTTTTTGGATGCAGTATGGAATTGAATTGCATTGAAGTGCATTGGAGTTTGGAATTTGATTTAGGTAAAGGGGATTTATACCAATAGTGGTGTTTCACATTCACTGACTTTAACTGATTTAATTTCATTTAATTGATTTTAATTTAACTGAAACTTTTACAAACCCTTCTGTATTACTATTGAGGAAGGACATGGGAAAATGAGGCTCAAGTTGCATGTGTGGGAACAAGCACTTTGTGTTTTGATCTTATGTGGTTTTAAAAACCATTGACTGTTGTCAAATTCACCTTTAGAAGACATCCAGAATTAACAGCATGAATCAGAGCAGGGGAAAAAAAGATGTATTTTTTTGATCTCTAGTGTTCCATACATTTTTGTACAGTCATTAACAGTATCTTCTGTAAAGACGAGGTGGAAATTGTCAACGAGGTAGAACAGAAGCTAATGAAATGGAGCTGCTTGGGTCTATGGCAGGGGAAAATCTTCTGATTTTCCTTCTCTACCTTTGTCCTAGCCTTGTGGGACAAACTGTTGTTTTGCCTCTGGCTGACTTGAAGGTACACAAAACCAAGTTGCTCTATCAGAAAGTCGGGGACTTATTTACATAATGGTTGTTTCAACTGTGCTTCAAAATGTCTGTAGTCATGGAGAAGAAAATCAATATTCTAAACTTGAGGCAGAAATTAGAAGGTTAAAAAGAAAACTTGTTTAAAAATAATCATAATCATAATGAATTTATGTGATGATGCAGTAAAAATATGTATTAGATTTTTGTAGACATTTAGATTCCAAGCCCAAGGACTTCTGCAGCAGAAGTGAGCACACAAAACCAATTCCACGTCCTTTTGGTCAAATTCAATGCCACACACAAACTTCATGGAAAGGGGACAGTCTCCAAGGCATGAAAATTGAAAATAGTCTTGATGTGATTCTTGCTGGTGAGGATCACTCACATATTTAACAATGAATATGATAAGGGAAAAGAGGCACCTTATGTATATGTAAATTTTGCAAGTGGAGACAATGTACTAGAGAAGGAACTGCCAATGTTGTCATGCATATAATCCATACCCCAGTAAGATCCCTTCTCGAATCATACCCTTTCTTGAAAGCTATTCTACTGGTATAAACTTCTCCCAGTATAATCTGAGACATACATGTGGATTACACTTTTTCTGAACCACAGTGTATGTTTCTGTTCTTTGGTTTTTTGATATGGTAAACTAAGATTGGAAAGATAAAGGGAAGTATCAGGTTGTCTAAATCTAACAATTGTGTAGTGAAATCTAAATATTAACAATCATGCAATAAATTTTTTTCACTGTGAAATTTTAAATAGTAAAAACTATTTGAATTAAAATTGAGAGGAAATGTAATTTGTCAGTTTAGTAATTTGCATATAAGCTTCCTCAAGGAATGTTTTTTTCATAGCTGCATGAAATATGGCTGTCATGTCCCTAATGCAAGAAAGGTTTATATTCCTTCCCAATATGCTATGGCACTTTTAAAACTGTTTTTTGTTTTGGGTTTTTTTTTTCCAAAGCTTCTGGAAAATTTCCATAAAAAAACAAGAAGGAAAGTGATTACTATTAAAAATAAAATAAAATCTCAAAATACCAAATATGAGTATGCACTCAGTCAACCACTTTTAGGTGAATGTTGCATTGAAACTAGAAAGAAAAAAAATCTAAACTGTATGAGTGCAAGTGTGCACTTATTTCATGAAACCTCAGGCTGGCCTGCAATAAAATAAACAAGCTAGGAAAAAAATGGAGTGCCTTCTTTTAAGACACTGCTCAGTTAGGTCAATAGATGCAGTTAGAAGAGGCAATTGTGCAATATATCTCCCATTTTAATTTAAGATAAAGTGTCTACAATACATGAAAATGTGCTTCATGTGCATTTTATTAAAGCTGACAAATACAGGCCTAACGTGTGTGCTCATGCACGTATGTGAAGAAGAGGGAAATTTATATAAAAGCCAAGCTTGGGCAAGCTTCTCTGTAGCAAGTAAAGAGAGAGCTGTACCTTAGCAGCCCTCTTGAATCAATACAGTGAAGTTGAGTTCCTTATTGATTCTCTTGATAAAATGATACAGTTCTCTCTCTCTCTTTCTCTCTCTCTCCCCTGTAATACAGTAGAGCATTAAAGAGGCAGGATAAGTACATTTACAGCCTTCTTAGTGCTGCCCACAGGGTGCTATAAATGCACAAACTGGATATAATTGAAGCACATATTAACTTACCTTCTGTTGTACAGGAAGAACATAAGCAGGCTGTTAATGTGCACAGTGTTGAAACTCTTAACTCGGGGGATGAGAATTAGCTTGCAGTAGTAATTTGGTAAGCACCTGGGAAAATTGCAAGCTTCATTTCCTGCAACGTGGAATATGATTAAAAACAGAATATATTATTATCAGGGGTACCATTAAAAAATGTGTAGACAGCATTCTATGATGTTAAAACGGAAATTGGAAGTTGTATCCAAATGTTGAAGATGCTGCATGTTAATTATTGTCTACCACAGTGCATTGAAAGTGCAATTCAATTATTTGCTTTGTCAAGCAATATTTTGATTAACTTGAACTTTAATTTTGTACATCTGGTGTTTTTCACACTGTGATAAAACCAGTGTTGAGGTATGCTACTCTGCCAACAGTATCGTAAAACAACAGAAAGAACATATGCAAAGCAACAGTAAGCCATATTAAATACAGGAAAGACAGCCTTTTTTCTCACCCATCACTTTTTTTTCTTTGTAGAGAGGGAGAAAAAGAAACCTTTCTCGAAGGGCATTCAGTAAAAGCAGAGAGTTTAATGTGTGTTTTTGGATACAGAGCCTGAAATTATATTTATCTCTTGGACTTTCTCATGCATTGTCTTTAATTGGTTGGTATGATCACATTCCTATAATTACTGACTTAAGTTATGATAAAACCTTAGGTTGTAATGCACAATGCAAAATATTTTTGCAGGTCTTGACCAGTAGGAAATCAATAGGTTAGTCTCGGGTGATAACCAGACAAATTGACCGTAAGCTCTTCTGGGTTGTCATGTCCTGTTTCTCAATTCCATATAAAATTAAGCCCTTAAATTTTATTATGTGGTTATTAATTCTGTAAAAACCACATAAGAAAATATAAAATTCAAAATATTCTCCTGTTGGTATTACTTATGTGCGAGTACTCGTATTCATTGTTGCAGGAGATATTTTGTAGTGGGCTGCGGCTGGTCCATTTGCGAGTTTGCTGTGAGGGTTGATTTTTTTGGGTCTTTTTTTCATTTCGAGCATCCCTTGCAGGAGCTACAATGCAGGTGGGGACTGGAGACGATGTTCCAGATAGTACTGACTTCCTCAAGGGAAACAGCCTTAACTGAGGAGGAACTCGCAGCTGCAGGGTAGAATATACATTGCATTAATCTACCCAACAGCAGCCTTCTGCTGCAGAACGTGCTTCCTTAGACTTGCAGGAGAATTTATGGCTGGCTCATCCTCTATTGCTTCTAAGACTTGCACTGCCACAGCTCCCCTCCCTGTAGGCTGTACTCTGCCTCAAAAGATTCAGTTAGCTCTCAGCATTTTTTTTTCCTGTTAAATAATTGATTTTTATGTAGCATCTATAGAGAAATTATTTAATTAGCTGAAAGCTAGTGTCAGATGGCATGCAAGGAGACCTTTTGTTACCAGCTGAAAGCCTCACATACTTGGTTGTGTAGAAGAGAGCTGGAAACAGGTGGCATTTATAGGAGGTAGGAAATACTAAAAGGTTAAATTGTCCAAATGCATGTTTTGCCATATCCTGAAGTCTTTGCTTTGGGTAGTTCCACAACTGGTAATTCAAAATATTAACAAGAAACGTAAATGGCATAGAAGATTTTTAAGCAAGTTTTTTTTTCCTTTGAAAAGAAAATCTTTCCTCTTTGTAACATGACACAGAAGGCGAGTGGTTTCTTCAGTTCAAGCACATCTGCATGATGCGAAACAGTGAGTTTGAATTATTCAGCAAAACAACACGTTTAAGAGATTGGGAGCTGGTATGAGAAAACTTGATTCAATTTGCTTAACGACTTTTGTGGCAAAATGAACAAGTCATGTATTCCCTCCTTGGCCCATTTTTCTTCCTTGCCACAGAACAGTGATGTGAGGGCAAATAAGTTAAATGGCATTAGGGAGGTAGGATGGTAATGAGCAGAATTGAATTAAAATGTTCTGGAACAGCTTTCCAGAGCAGAATGCAAGTTTGCCAATATACTTAAAATTAAAAAAAAGATTTTTGAGGAAAGAGGCAGAGGGAAGTAACCATTGCTCAATGAATGCTAAAAGAAGATGCTCTAGTAGACAAGCATTTCAGTTCTTCTGAATATCTCAATTTTGTGTATACAGAATTGGATGAAAAGGAGAGAGGGTACAGAAAGACTTGTGAAGAGAGCAGCAGAGTGGAATTCAAGTAATCTGGATGCTTCTGGAGGCCTTCATGTTCAGTTTCTACATTAGCAACAGTTTACACAAGAGAAATATTATTATTTGTGTTTTATAAAATTTAAACAATCCAATCAATCCTTACATTTTTTTTTTAAATCTCAACATAAATGGTGAAAACTGAGAAAGTAGATGGGATTTTGGTTGATTGGTTGATTGATTTATTTTACATGTAGTAACACAAAATCTGGGGGCTATTTCTGTCAGTATTAGATTTTGAAAAATGAGGGTTAATACTCTCTTGAATACACAGAAAAGTCATTGCCTCGGGGCTATTGGGCACTTCACTATTGTTCATAATAAGTTTGAGAAGATTAGAGTATAGGAATAACAGAGTCTTTGCTCCTAAAAATAAAATTACTGGAAAACATTAAACTGTGTCTTTCTAGGGCTTTCAGATTTTTTATGTCAAAGGTACAATTACTTTTCAGTCAATTTTAGAATCAAAATGCTCTTAACTCATCAAAATGATCAAAGTTTCAATTAAATAGTTTTTGTAAGTGACTTTTTGGTGAGCAAAAAGAAGGCTGTGTGTTGGGAGGAAAGCTACTACTCAGTAATTTTGTGTGTGTGTGCGCTCCTTTTTTTATGTCTTTTCTCCAACCTTGCTTGTTCGTGTAGATCCTGAGGTATGTTATGGCAGTCCTGTCTCAGCGCTCACTTCAGCAGCTGGCAATGACGTGCTTGGTGCAGTTACCTCCCCGGCAGTTTTCCTTATTTTCTGAGGATGTTTGAAATAATTTAGTTTGATTGAACATGCAACTGGCCAAGAATTTATTATCACAATGTTTTATAACAATGAATGCCCTTCTTCCAATCTTGTTCTGCAATAACCATTTTTTATTTACTTATTCTTTCCCAGGTTTTTATTAATCTAAATGTTCTTCCAAACTTTCACTGCTCGTAATGATAGTGTTACCAGCAATATCATTTACTCATTCTTTTATGAAAGGGACTTGCAGAATTTCAATCAGAGCTGTTAATTCTTTCATCATTATTGTGGAAGATATCTGTATAACTTTATGGAATTATCCTGAATATAGATAAAGCAATGATTGGCTTAATCTAACAAAACGCACGGGGATAAATTACAACAGGTAAATTACTTACTTCAAGTGGGCTCTCCGGATTTTTGCCTCTTTGGGTTTTTGTATAAACAATTCTTGAGGGTTGGTTTATTGGTTTGCCCCATCTTATCTCTGTGTGTTTAAATAATTCAGAAATTCACCGTCAGTTAAATGATCACAGGCTGTTTTAGAAGCTGAAAATACTATCTGAATGTTCAAGTAAGGTGAATGATATTTTGCTTCAGATGATTTAAAACTGCTTACAAAATCAGAATAGTAGCCTCTTGTCATATCCTTGAATGTTAAGTCTTATGATTTTTTTTTCTGTTTATTAGTTCTTTTTATATTTATAGGAAATAATATGACTGATAACCCTGTCTCTTGGAATAAAGTAAAGCCTTGAGGTTAAAGCTGTCTACACTCTTTTTTCAGTTTGCTTTCTGACCTTTTCTTGTATTACAGCAAGCGAACTAACATCTGACAAACCTTTAATTTTGGCAGGTTAGGCTACATGTTATTTGGAAGAGAAATACAGTTTAAAGACAAATGTCTTCAAACTTTAATACTGTCATATTTCACAGTTCGACTGAACTTGACTACTTCTGTGGTTTTTTTTCTTCTGTTTCTTTAAGTAAATATATTTCATAGCATTTGAATTATTTTGTAGACTTTAAGCAGGATTTCTAAGCTGGAAAACAAATACTCTCAGCTTTGAGCACAGGCAGCAAAAAGACAAAATTTTGCTGATTCCTTCTGATATCAGTCCTTTGAATAGCTTGACCTATTTTCAGTAGTTATTGCTCCTCTGACAATTGTTTTTTTAATATCAGTCTATAAATGTTATGTAAGTTTATCTGGTTTTATTTGTCTCATATTTTTAAGTGCGAGAGCAAGGGGACACCGATTACACCACTCTTAGTCAACCACAGTGCCATAACAAATATTCCAGAAGTTTTTACATGCTGAAAACTCATGGGCAGAGATATGCCACATAAAACTTCCATGTCTGAGGATGAATATAATAAGCGCGTGTGCATGTTGCATATGGAAAGTCCTCTCAGACTGGAAACTGAGCCTCTCAATCCATCTGTCTCTTAAGATGGAAGAGCCCAAATGTGAGGTGGGATGGTGCCTGGTGCCTGTATGCCGACTCTCACGCTGCATCTGAGACGTGACTTCTGCTTCAAGGGGAAGACAAGAGAGAAGAGACGGCTGAGTTGCCCTGGCCCTGGCACTCCCTGTACTAGAGAGGGTTGGCAGATAGTTTGCTGAGGAGTTATTTGGCTTATGGATATTTGCCAGGCGAGCACGGATGGCTATAATGTAAAAAGTTGGGTTTACATTCTGTGCATGGGTTACTAGTTATTGCAGGACTTGCATGGCAGATGAGGCTGTTCTCTAGAGGATTTTTGAGATGTCTGGGGAGAAAAAGGATGTTGCCTTGGCACTTACAACTTTTCTGGAGACTCCCTTGCAAGATCTCCAGAACTGTGAAAACCCCCAACACATCTTATTTTATACAAAATTTCCTGAGACTCCCCCGACTTAACACCACAGAAATACATTGCATGTGTAAACACACAGTTCTATGTTAATACATTAAAAGTTGTGATGATATCCACTATTCAAGGATTTTAATGTGTTTCCATACTTATTTTGCTTTGCTTTGTAATAAAAATTAAAAAGCAAAAGCAAAGAAGACCTAGGGGATCCCATGCCATGTAACTAGGCAGCTCTCCCGCCCCGTTCTATGTTAATGTCACCAGCTGGGATCTAAATATTTCGAAGAAAAAAAAATTTTTTTCTCAATTTATGAAAACTGAGAGTTCTTTTCCTTCTTGAAGGGCCAAAGATTAAATGCTCTATTAAATTTCCAAGAAGGATACCTAGTTCTGAAAAAAAATGTAACGTTTCCATTTTGCTGGATTTAATGTTTCATGTGGATTGGTTTCAGCAGAAGGCAGCCTTGGTAAAATTTTCTCCACAAGCAACTCTAGTGGATATATTATTTATCTGTTTATTTATTTGTTTGATTGTGGTTTCATGCAGGCCTTGCTTCATCTTGAGCAAGTAACAGTTTGTGGTCTATAGAATGAAAATACCTCATAATGATTTACAGTGTATTCTGTAAATATATAATATTTTCAGAAATGTGGAACTCTCTCAAAATTCAACCATGTTTATACATCTGTTTTCTAGGAGTTTAACAACTCAGTTGGGATTTCATGATGTGCTTTCAGGTATATTTTACTGTTTGGTATCTGTTCTGCATACTAACTACTGTGGAGGGCAAAAGGCCAGAATGACAATAGCTTTTTTTTTTTCAGCTCTAACAGGATTTCTGTTTTCTGCTTTCTCCTCATGATACTTTGACTGCAAATGCTGTAGTGCCAAAAAGATTGAGGAAGGAAAAAAATCTCAAGTAGGTATTCAAGAGTTGGTATATGCAGACTAGATACGTAGGGTTCTTATCCCTTCCAGACTATATGTCTGACAGGCTCCAGTCTGACTATGACACCTTCTAAGTTTAAGAAACTCTGTTTTATACTTTTGAGGAATCTCTCTCTTTCTCTCCTTTTGACTAAAGGAAATGATAAAACAGATCTTATAGTGAGTTGTCTGAACATTTTATATTGCCCTACATAGATTTGAACAGAGTTAAGTATACAGGATTTATGAAGTCAGAAGTGTTTGACAAAGAAAGATGAAGAAATACAGTTTTCTAAATATCACTTTATGTTCTTTCTATTTATGAGCATGGTATGGTCTGGTAGGTTTTGTTTTCTGCTGGAGAAGGCTGGAGATAATGGATACTGACAAGTGAAGTGCTTTGATTCATGCTCCTGAACACAAATTTTAATGTAAGTAGAATTTAAGAGTATATCTTTTAGCCATCTTGACCTAGGTGAGGGAACTTACTAAGTAATTGTTGATGGTTCATATGGTTTGAAGAAATTTGAAATTAAGTCTGCCTTTAAATTATCCGCTTCAAGAAGATCTCCATCAGAGTTGGGGAAAAATGAAACCAAGAATTATATGCTTGCAAAATTGTTTATTTGGAGGATTTGGCTTCTGGTATACGATGAAATCTAGGTTATGTTAGAGAAGACCTCAGGAGTACGGTTTATATCAAGAAGTGAGCATGTAGAATAGTCAACAGTCTAGAAGATTGATAAGCCCAGCGGAAGGGATGGCTCGTAATGCAAGATATACTGTTTCATCCAAGCAGGCTCTTTGGCTAGTACAATAACTTGTTGATGTTTTCTCTGTTTTCACACAATTCTAGTGTGAATTATAGCAAAAAAATGAATGATGAGCAAACTTAGACTGAGAAGATCTCCAGTTAGTGAGATTGTTGCCTGGGTTTTCATAGAAGTGAAGTAAGTAGAATATGCAAGGTGACCACAGAGTCCTTTTGCTCATTGTAGGAACCTCTTCACTTTCAATGGAAAAATACTAGAAGAGTGCGGGGGGTTTTGCACCACTATTATCTGAGTATTTTGTGAAGTGAGGACTTTGTTATATCTGGAGATAAAATTAACAAAATCTGTCTGAAAATCAATGGAGAGAGAGTGGAAAGACAGAGTTTCATTTAGAGAAAATGAATATGCGTAAGCAAAGTCTTGTCTAGGCATATATGGCCCCTCATATAAAACCTGTCGGATGAAATTGTTATTTGTGCTTTGTGTTGATTCTTTTTTAAGATTCAAAAGCTGACCAAGAGATCAGCGACTGTATTGATGAACAACATGCTGACCGTGTTCTGTTAAAGTAAAAGGGTTTCTGTAACCAACTTCAAGAATTAGGTCTCACCTATTCTTTTTCTTAGCTGACTATGTTCTAAATTTCCCCATCATCACCAAGTTCTAAAAATCTTCTAATCTTTAAATTTATTTAAGATTCATAACAATGGAGTGTATTGACTATGTTTTTTTTTCTTTGGCAAACTGTTGCAGAAATGTAGTCTGAAGCTTGAACAACACCAAAAAATATATGCCAAAAACGCTGATTCCTATCTGAAAAATCTTCAGCTCAGAAAATACCATATGTGCCAGTTAACTAAATAAGATATGTCATTAAGACGTTATTTGGAGTAATCAAAATGAATTGCTCTGCATATTATCTTAAGTACCCTTTTCTATTTTATATTTATTTATATAGAGATTCATATTCACTCTCATTTCCCTGTTATAGAGTAAATAAATATTAATTTTAAAAGACTGGTTATGGTAATGAAAAGGCTTTTGAGTAAATAGGGTTTGTACTCTGCTGGAAAACCTGTTGAACTCTGGCTATATGGAGAAGTTTCCAGAGTTCATGGGAATACTGAGGTATCTTTGCTCTAATCCCACTACTGCTAAGACTCTGAGATACTAAAGTTTTTTCACCTAAGGCTGTCTGGCTAATACCTGCTATTTGGAGCTATGTGTGGGAGCTAATACTGAGATCTTCTTGTGTGTAGCCCTTGTATAAATTTTTTTGTAATAAGCCTGTACTGCAGGTGATGAAAATATGGGTGACCTTATAAAAATGAGTAATACTCCACCGACTATTGGCCATCTTTGGCCATCTCTGATTTCCCTTCTCTTCCCCAGCACTGACAAAGTACGGGTCAGTGCATTCAATGTAATGATATTCAAGGAGCTTTAACTGTTCTTAAGTGGATATGCCTAAGTAGAAGCTATGAGGGTGCTACGTATCAGTTGAGAGAGATCATTTCCCTGAACAGCAGCTTTTGAAGTTTTTTTCTGTACTTGGAATGATAAATGGAATTGAGTGGTAATTTCCACTCCCTTGAAAAATGCAGTCTTCATTTTGGAAAAAAAATGCAGCTAGTTGTCTGTCTGTCCTGGGAGATCTGGCAGAAGTCTTTTATTTGCTACATTGGGAACAGCTTTTGAATGCCAATTGAGTAAGCTGAGCAAAACATGCTTCTGAATGTTGGCTTCACACATCAGACCAGTGGTCTTGTGACCATGATACAGCACAAGAATCCATTTAGCATCATTATCACCAGTGACTGAATTGTTTTTGCTAAATTTTGAATTTTCCTGTTGTCAGTTCCTGCTGTGTTTTAGTGTCTTTGCTCCTCAAATATTCTCCTGAAAGCATTTCCTAAAGTTCATTGTATTAAAGTGCTCCAGGAGTCTATTTCCAGCATTTATACAAATTTTAAAGGACTGTGTCTTTCCACAAGAGAAAGTTCTGGGAGAACACTCGCATATTATTAACCTTCAAGGAACTGTGTTCCTACTGTAAAATGATGCAGCTTCACAAGATCGTAATTGGAGTTTACAACCTAGCCAGACTGAGCAATTTCCAAGGTCCTGAGTTTAGGCTGTTAGATCTGATTCCATGCCAGAGTCACAGTAAAACCTTTTGGATGCAATGTTAAGAAAGGATCTCATCCCATTTCAAAGTTTCCTTCTCTTTGCTATGTCTCCATTTTGCTAGTGAAAACACCATTAAAACTGATGCATGAATGCAAATTATTTTAGTTTTGAGAAAAGCACATTTTGAAGAAATTTGGTCCAGCTGAAGCTGAACTCAATTTTATTGGCTATTAATATGAGCTGCTAATGAGCTGCTAATAAAATCAATGTTGTTTTTGAAGAACTTTAAGTTTTCTTTTGATGTTAAACATTGATAAGATAGGAAGCAAAAACCATAAAAAAACCCACATAAGGAGGAGCCTCACCAACCTGAAAGAAGCATCAGAAACTTTATATACTAAATTATGAATGCTATGGGTTGTGAAAACCTAGAATGTCATAATAAATTCTGATTCTTCTTCTTCTCCCAAGATATGAAGGAACTACTTGTACCACCCAGCTTGAGATATCTGGCTTAAGCTGAATGAAGTGGTTGATTGGTTCTTCTAGCTTTCCTCTAAAATGAATATAAGAATACAGAGAGATTCTACCGCAGGACAATACACCCTTTCCAGAATCAATTAATCATGATATTCCTTTCAGCCACCCGACCTCTAGACATCCATACAAGATGTGTTGGTTCACACTGTTAGTTTTTGGGTGCAGTGGCATAAAGAATATCACATGGGTCAACATCTGAATATGAGGGTTTAGTAATTCTACACTGCACAGTAAAACAAGTGCTCTGTTGATTGAAATAAGGGTTAAGAAACAGCAGATAAAATGGGAGGGATACATACAGACGGAGGTGTGGATCAGTGTGACTATAAACTTAAAAAATGTCATCATTTGGACAGTAGGGACAAAACTGTGTGTATGAATTTTTTGGCTTTGTCATCAGTTAAGAAGAAAGCACCCATTAAAAAATAAAGGTACACCCTTTATCCAAGTGCTACTATATTTAGTTCCCCTGCAAGCACTGTTTGTACGGTGGTAAGTAAACTTAATTTGTGTTTGGCTTTCATTCATTGTACCTTGGGTGATGTGTCTTTGCAAATTTCCACTTAAAGTAATCTTTTCAAAACAATTTCAGTTATGACTTCAGGTACTGCTAAAGTTTTATGGAATTTATTGATGCATAGAACTGACAATATAAATATTTCAGAAGGTAAGCTGGAGCAGCAATCGCTTCCACTTCCAAAATTTTCATTTTTTTTGTCTACCATACCTTAAGCCTTTATTCTGCCTGTGATAGGGGGTGGGGTTGCTTGTTTATTTGTTTCCCCTGAATTTTAAAATAACTTGGGTCACTAAGTCCCAGGAAGGAAAAAAACCCCACAAAACACCAAAACCACAACCCCCACAATAAGTTAATTTGAGGTGCTATGTAGCAGTTACTTATTAAAGAATACAATCTTCTTTTTAAAACCAAAATTTTGAATCTTGTAGCTGAATTTGTGACAAATCAAGACAGACTTGTCATTTTTTCTACTGAATTAACCTCTAATGAATTGGCAAATGCAATGTTCTAAGTGATATTGAAACTAAACTTGAGTGAGCAAAATATTGCTGGTGTTCTGGAATTAGTCCGGATTCCCTTACTTCAGTGATGTTTCAAAGAGAGAACTGTTCTAGGGTTCATAGTTTATTGTAAGGATTCTTTGAAACAATAGTTGTACGACAAAATATACCATGTCTTTGTTATTAGTTTGAGGTGAGTAAACTCGGTAGATCCAAAAATGCAGCTCAGCTTGTGGATTTTGTGACTCACTGGCAAGTACTGCTGGCTTATTGCAGAGGGTAGTCGTGTCTGTGCTATTGCTTATTTTCCTCAGCTTAAGCTCAGATCAGTGAATAGTTCATTTCTTTGAACAAGTTCCACTAATGGGATTTATAGCACTGGAAAGGAGAGATTATCTAGCCTGCAATCCCTATTTTCCATGTCAGCAGATCTGAGAATAGAAATCTGGGACAGGAGCCAACTCTTCTGAAAAATGGATGTAATACTGTAGTGAAAATGAGGACAGAATTGCACTTGTAGACTATGTAGAGAATCATGAGCTATGACCAATAACTCTGTGCCCTGCAGCTTGTGAATGAGCTCTGTATTTTCACAAACCCTACAGTGGTCCCAGAGAGTGTTAAACATTTTCAAGGATGCTAACAGAATGTTATGGTGCATGTGTACACAAACTAGCTGTTAAAGATGTATTTAAATATTTTATGTAGTCTAATAAAGACATTCAAAGATGGTATCTTTTTTGGTTCTTGTGGTCAGACTGAGGACCGCTCAGGTTCCTAGCGTACTGAGAGAAAACTACCGCTGCTATGACACCCTTTCCACTAATTACTTCAAATATTTTGTCAGAAGAGCCACAGGCTCCTAAAGAAAACTGCAACATAAATTAATGTAAATGGATTTTGTAAGACAGGCTTTGGACAAAAATGATTAAGGAAGTACTAAAACAAGACAGCCTGACGTACTTCTTGATACATATTTTCTTTATACATAAATACTTTATTTTTCCTAGAATTTTCAGGTTCTAATATTTTCACGCTGACTCTCTGGCATAACTCCAGTATTTTCTGGGGTGGCCTATATTGTGTCCCTCCAAGTAATTTTTAAGAGTCTATAGCAATAGAAAACAAATGAACAATAAAAGCCCCTTCAAGATAAAACTTTATCCTGGGTTTTCCCATAATAAATGTCTACCTTCAGCTAGAGAAAGAGAAATAATCTGTTTTCAACATTTCCTGGGAAATATTTCCTGTGTATGGAGATAGTGCGTATTCAGTGAGGAGGTTTTGTGATAAAAACTTGGAACAGATATTTAATGGTATTTGTGAAAGGTGCTTCAGAAAAGTTTATCTACTGCTATGATTAAGGGGAGAAAACTTGTTTATTTATCCTGGCCTCCCATTCGTTCTTCAGGCTTTTACATTCTCTTAGCAGTTATGTCTCAGGTAAAAGTTGTTTTTCTTGTATACTATACTCTTCCTTTTTATCAGAGCACCTCTGCTCGACTAATTTGTCCCTTGTGTAATTAATCTGTATTCTAAACTCCTGGCAAAGAGAAGATACTTTTTTTTTTTTAATTTTAGGCACCTATTCTACAATCAACCACTTGTAAAATAAATTATGTGGTGGGTTTGGGGCGATTTTTTTTTTCTGCTTCTGGCTTTTCAAGCAAAATATTTTGGATTTTCTTATCATTTACCACCACAAGTGCTAATGGATTTACAGATTTTTTTCAGGCGTAAAATAATTATTCAGTTGTGCAGGTTTGACTCCTGTGTGACCCAGGTCAGAGAATATTATGAACTGGCCTTTATTAATTCCAGTTAATTCCAGCTAATACATGTCTTCTATAGACAGTTTCAAACTAAATACTTCAAAAACGCAGTATTTGCCACTTAAGTAATTTTTCTGGTGCTTAACTGCCCTTAATGCTAGAAAACTGTGCCTTCCTCCATTTGGAATTTGTCTTGACACAACTTCTGAATGCAGAAGCTCTTTCTGCTCTCTGCCAGAGTAACGAGCTTTTATTACACCCTATTTACTACCTATCCATATACTTGATATACCATGACTGGTGGCCTCTTGGTCTTTTCACTGCATGAACCAGGATGAGCCTAAGCATTTGTGGTTTGATTTCATTCCAGCAAATCATTGAAAGGAGCACGGAGCTTCTGGCTGTGGTGTGCTTTGGGTGCACTCGCTGAGGGACCGAACAAGCCAATTCTGTCCTTACGGGATGTGACCCTTGAAGGCTGGTCAACTTCTAGAAATGAAAATAGACAAATGACAGTTATTTTAGATCTTTTATCGAGATAATAATGGAAATCATGCTCATCAGAGTATGTGTTCCTGTTCATAAAAGCTGGTTGAAAAATGGTTTGCAAATATCTGTTCTGAACTTCTGTTTTTGAGGGGCTTATAATTCTTGAAGAGCAGGGCGAGGATGTTAAATTGAGTTTATAGTTTCCCAGAGATGTGTAAGTTCCTTGTCTTTTCCCCTTCTGTTTACATTTTGTTCTTAGAATTCACATACTAAAAATATTAATGAAAAACAAGAAAACAAGATTTAGCTGTGGAAAGATGATAATGTTAAACACAAGGTGTTTATTTCCTACTAGTGAACTCCATTGTTTTATTGGCATTGGAATATAATGTGCATGGAGAGTAGCCATGTTGGCAGAACTTGTCTGTAATTGCTCTAAAGCTACATAAATAGATGATAAAAAGCTTTTAAAGAAGACATTATGGTCTGCTGGTTCAATGATCCATGTTTGAGAAAATACTTTCTTAGCCAAAGGAGTGCAAGTCCTGTTTGTGTTGACCCAGTTAAAGTCAGCATTTAATCAGGTAATCTGATGGGTTTTGTGCAGGGTATTAATCTGTTAGTGCTTCTAAATTGAATTTTGCATCCTTTGGGCCCCTCTTTTTAACCTCACCTTACCATCTCTCAGTCGAACGGCAGAAGACAGACTTGCTAAAACAGTGATTCAGACCTGTTAGCAGCTCGTCATCATCACAATGTTAATGTTCTCCAGCTGACTCAGGGGTTGTGGCAATACTATAGTTTGACTACAAACCAAACATGTTTGTAGTCAAATAACCTGCACATATTCAGCAGAAAATTAGCAGGTCAGCAATTAGCTGTGGTGAAACCACACAGCTGTTATTTTACCCATGCACTTTCGAAGATATATTTTCAAGATGTAATTGAAATCTATTATTTATAGGGAAGGGAAAGAAAAGACCTGTTGTGAAGAATTTTAGAGATATGTATATCTTCACTTTGGTACAAGATTCTATAACAGAACAACCAAGCATGTCACTGATATTTCTTTAAAATATCCTCAGTGATGCTGATCCACAAAGCATTTATATTCTATATAGGGATTTTCTTGCTCTGTCCTCAAGCAGCTTGTTATGAGAAACACACATAATTTATCAGTGTTTGGAATCTGCCTTTATATAACCTTGCAGAGTTCCTGAACATATGAAGTTCTTAATAGAAAAAGTGAATTATTTCTGGTCCAAATGCCACATAGTAATGAATTTCTCTTAACATCTCATAGTTTTACACTATGCTGGCACCCTGAAGTGTCAGGAAAGAAATGAAAGTGAGATTGTGGCTGTGGATTAAATGTAAATGATGTGTATTTTACATTTGGCAGCTAGTTTCTTCCTGTTCTAAATTGGTTCTACAGCAAGTTTATTACTACAATCTATGAATGACCTGTCAAAAGTTTTCTAGTGTGAACTGTAAGATGAATCAATTAGTAGTTTATCGTCTATATCATATGTATTTTATGTTTTCTTTGGGTTTGTTAAAAGGGAGTAACCAAGTTATGACAGGTAGAAAAAACCTATTACAGCATAGTCATCTACCAAATACCCCTACGTGGGTTCTTGTAACATAATTATGATCACACATCACAGGTTACAACGAGTGTAACAAGATGGAAGCTAGAGAATCTTGTAATACTCAGTGGTCTCATTTCATATTTTTGCTAACTAGGTATGTTTCCTTTTAAATATGTGTTTCAGAAGTTAAATGGAAGAGGTAAATGTACATAGATGAGCACAGTCAGAGTGGTTCTCTCCCTCCCCAAGAGCCCTCCTTTCCAGTGGCAACTAAATGCTTGCTCATGAAGTATTGGTCTCACTTGAGATCATCACGTTTATGTGGACACAAAGCTGTCACCTCTGATTATGAGAACTAACGAAGTTTTACACTGTAGTATAATGTCAGAAAAACGTAACGAATCATTAGATTGCATTATTTGATACAATGACTATCACGCCGAGTAATTTCTCAGTGTTGCAATATTCAAGCAGTTGAAAACTAGAGATTTATACAAACACACAGAGAGAAAATAAACCCAGAATATTTTAAGTAACTCCTAGGTGATTTCCTGCTCTGCAAAAGATGAACAAAATGTACAGTTCAAGCAAATTGTAAGGATTCTTGTGGTTGGTCTCATTTTCATGTCATAATACCATGGATCACATAAAATTATGTATTAGAGCAGACGTAAAGAAGTATTTTATTGAATATTTAAAGCACTGGAAGTTACATGCCATTTCAAGGCAAATAGAAAGTCAGGCAGAAACCCACTTTACAATTGAAGAGCTGTTTTAGAAAATATGGGTGTTTGATATCTGTTTATTAAACCTGATGTTTCAGTACTATTAAGCAAAATGCTTAGTAAGGTGCTCAGCAGTGATGAGAGCATAAGGGGATGCTAAGTGGTCCTGAGGAAAAAGTGATACTTAGTAATTTTTTTTGAAGTGTTAGCTGCTTGTTGGTACTAGCCACCAAGTCTGCATTAGTTGAAGTTATTTCTCTCTGCCTTTATTTCTCTCTCTGTCAACGGCATAGAGAATAGTAAGTCAATAGTTTTCCAAGTAGAAAAAGTTGTTTTAAAGTACTCCCCCGTTGCATGCTCATCTTATGTGTAGTAGTATGAATACTGTGCAAAAAGAATCACTCAGGTTTAGTTGGAGGTAATTCCCCAAACTTGTAACACTCAGAAAGGACTAAAGTTAGATGTCACAGAGGTATGAGAGGTGTAAGAGTCCTTTCAGATGTTTTTTGACAGCTGTTTTTTTCTTTTGTTTTACTATCTGCTCTTACATTTATTTGGGATGAGATGTTGCATTCAGGTAATATCGTTTGCTATTAGTTTCAGGGCAGGCTGAAATATCTGTGGTCACCGAGCTCCAGTTCTGGCACTTCACAACCTATTTGAGCAGTGGTTAAGGATTGATTATTTAATTCTTGTAGAGTGCTTCAAACATGACAGGCACTGTGCAAGTGCTAAAAATTAACCACCTTGTCTGTTAGTAAGAGCAATGCTTGCAGTGTTTGAAAGTGTACTTGTAAAAAATGGTTGTTACAATTATCAAAAATTTTTGTTTACTTTGGAGCGTAGTCATTTGCAAAGCCATTTATGCCTAACCTGCTATTGTTCCTTACGCTATTAATTCATTATAGAAGTTCACAGGGTCAGCATTTGTAAATGTGATTTCTAAGCCCAGCACTTGTAAACAATAGTCTTACTGAAGGGAGTGTGCGCTGGTCCGGCATTTAAAAGCGCTCAGATATGGGTCAATACTCAGTCAGTCGTGTGAACGGAAAAAGCAGGCTGAAAATCTGATGTGCGTTTGGTCAGCTAACTCTAACGACGTTGTCGAGGTTTAACCCCAGCCGGCAGCTCAGCACCACGCAGCCGCTCGCTCGCTCCCCCAAACCCAGTGGGCCTCAGGGAAGTGAAAATATTATGCTGGTTCATCCCCGATGAGGATGAGATTTTATAACACTTTGAATAGCCACTGCTTTGCCAGCTGAAAGTGTTACATTTCTACTTGTCACTGAATTTCATCTCAAGTTTATAGTACCAGTTACAGGGTGATTAAGCAGCTGTTGATTTCTTTATTGAAAGATGAGATTAGGAACGACTTTTTAAAGTCCTTTGCCTCTTAAAAATAGAAAACTAATTGAAAAATCCTGGAAAGACTGGAAAATGAGATGCATCAGTTCTGTAGTATCCTGTGTTGATATTGATGGTTTTAATAGTGGTGTTATTATTTTGCTATTAATTCAGTATGCTTAGTGTTCCGGATACTGTAATAAAAAATATGCACCTTCAGGTTTAATGCGTAATGGAGAAAATGAACCAAGAATAGGATACCAAGTTAATATAATCTGTTGTTCTAGCACTAAGAAGGTCTGGCAGCATTTGTGCTTGACTAGAACTCCACATTAAAGCAAATTTATAACCACAGAGTTTGTGATTAACCTTCACTGCTTGTGTGAAGCTCATTACAAATACTGACCGCTGAGATGAATATCTGATTGCAGGTTAATGTTAATATGGGCCCAATCTGCAGCTGGTGGACTGACTCCTCCTGAAATTGTGAAGATGAGATTTGGGGTGCAACATTTCAGAACATCTGAGTGCGTTCCCGAGCAGATCACCTTATTTTTAATTCTTGGAGGTCTCAAAAATTTTGTGCAATTCCAAAGTGGCACACAAAGGTCTCATTTTTTTTCCAGAAAACAGACTGATTATTCAATCTGGTTATTATGGCACTTCATTGCAGGCCCTGATTATCTTTCAACTTATTAAAAAGCTGTTGAAAAATAATTTATGATTTAGTTGCTAACAGATGATAAAATATTCATTTGAGATAATGGCACAATCAGATTATATTTTATTGCTCTCTGTTTATTGGTCTTGATAAAGGGACAGTGGATTAATTATACCTCTCTTTTACCATCTCAGTAACATGAAGAAATATCTCTACTGGGAAAGGAATTGCTTCATTCAGAGAAGAGTCTTTTCATTTTAATTATATAATTTCAGGTAATAAAAGAAATAACCATGACTATTCTGTGTCTCATATAACTCATTCTGAAACTGTATCCAAACTGGCTTTGGGAAAATGACTCAGTGAACAAGTATTTAAAGTGAAAGTAAAGTCTTACTGTACTAGTCCTTCTTCATGTACTCAGGAATCAGAAAAAAATCAGAAAAACAGAAACTTATATTATTTTATCAAGTCACTGACATTTGGGGCTCAATCAGTTTTTAGATGTAGATAAGATGACTGTACCAAAGTGCTTCATTCCACTCTGCCAGGCTTCTTCTTCCCTTTTTTCGTCTTGCTCCTTCTTTCCTCTTAACAAAATAAAATACAAAGATCCAGTGAATGTTAGTGCTGATGGAAGGTGTCAGACTGACAGCCTTAGAAAACGAGGGCCGTAATTATCCCGAGAAGATGGACAGCACGGACAGCAGCAGTGCAAGTTCCTTTTCACTGAACCTTTTACTTTTTTCCCTGATCTGGATTGAGCACTTCTAGGGATTAGCAAACCATTTAATCTCAGCGGCTCTGAGGTCTGCAGCCTTGCTGCTGAAACTGCTGAGAAAGGAGCCAATTAGTAGCAGTTCTGAGGGCTTTATTTATTTTTTTAAACTGCTATACATACCTGTCCATTAGGAACTAGTCTGAGACCATCATCCCACGCGCTCTCCACCAGTTGGGCACGGGCTGTGTTACCTTGTGCTGGTGACCTCCAGGTGAAAAGCTCCGTGCTCGCTCACCGACACCGGAGCCACGTCTGATTTTCTCCTCTGTTTCTCAATTGCGGATTCTTGAATCCTAATCCGAATGAGCGCTACGGTCGTTTAGCTTAAGAAGTAGCTCGGATTTCAGAGCATCAGAAAAAGAGGTTAGGATATGCCACGATGTTAGTAGGCTAGTCCTTATATTGATGTTAACTGGTGTAATTACTTTTGCAACTGTTTGGGCAGAGTTCCAGCCACGGTGTCTCGACTATTTATATTTATATTGTTTGTGCATGGGGAAACCTAGAAATAGGTTAGACACAATAAAACCAAAACACCTTCCAAACCATTGAGCTGGCAGCTAATGTACTGGCTTTTGAGTTAAATTGCATTAAAAAAAAAAAAAAGAGTTAGAAGGCATTGCTTAGTGCTTTACAAGATTATTTCCAGGAAAGGTGGTTCCTCTCACCCAAACTGCTGTTTGCGGCAGATCCCACCGCGCGCGGACAGGAGCTGAAATGGGGGCACGGGCACTGCGAAGGGGCTGGAGGCAGAGGCGGTGCTTGCATTTCTGAATGAGCTATACGTGAATTTTTTCTCACAGGATGCCGTATTTGCAGGCTGTGAGACCGCTTTCGGTTTCCATATCTCTTATGAAATGCAGATGGGAAAAAGTCCCCTGAAGCAAGGGAGTGTGACTGAGTGGAAGTAGCATGGATACTGAAGACTGCTATAACACATCTGCTTTGCTGTTTTTTCACTACCAGAGGAAAAGGTGGAATATATATACCATGACAGGTTTTTTGTTTGATTGATTGTTGTGTTGTTGGGTTTTTTTAAATCCTGGACTGCATCAGGATCTGGGAGCTTCACTGAGAAATTATTTCAGACATCATACTTGAATTTTTTTTCCTACTTCTCTTTCTGTGACAGGTCATTAAAATTTGTGAGTGGATAGTAGAGTCTAGAGGTCACTTTTGTGTTAGAGGGCCTCAACCACTTTCATGCTCTTTACGGGATGCTCTTTGATATTTTATGCTGAGGAGAAGTGATAGAGAGGAAGAAGAGGAAGGAGAACTTAACAAGATTTTGGTACACTGTCCGTGCTACCCTTCTTAAAATAAGCAATATATAATGATGAAGGCCAAATCATATGACATAAGAGTCCATAGATGAGAACAGACGGGGAAAACGTGAACTGAATTAAATGCAAACTTGTTGATAAGCAGTTGAGATTGTCTGGAAAAGCAGACTAACTTTGTTGATATTGTATGCGTGCTGTGTTATGGGAAGAGGCTCTTGACCCTGTAGGAAAGTTTCACAAGTTAACTTCACTGAGTAACAAAATATGAAAGCATACTCTGGAGAAGGGAAATGTAAAAATTCTTTTTTTTTTTAATGTTGGAAATTAATTATTACAACTAATTTTCACTTTAATTAATTAATCAGTTAAACCAGATCTATTTTATTGCTTTTTAGGATATATTAAACATGCTGGCTGACCTAAAATGGATTAAAAAAAAGTCAACTTTTTGCATTCATAGCTGTTTTAACCTTCCTTGTTTCAACTGGAAAATAAGAAGGACATGGTTGGGACATGCTATTTTATTTTTCTGTTTTGTCTTAAATCTCTTATTTCTCTCTTTCTTTCCCCATCTTTTATTGATGCATCACTGGAAGGGGTGCTGGAAAGACAATTTCTTTGGTTGTATATTGGCCTGGGAGCACATTTTGAGGAAACACCAGGAGGAGTCATGTGGAGAACATCATAGGCTTTATTCATCAGTGTCAAACAAAAATGAACAGCACCATACAGAAACCTGTCCCAAATGCTGGTGGTAGAGAAAGTCTGAGAGATAATGACAAGAGTTTCTTGCTTCTGGGTTGTTTTGTTGTTGTCGTTGTTGTTATTGCTGGTTTTGTTCTTGGTTTGGTTTGGGGTTTTTTTTGTAACCAAGAAAACTTAGTTGCTTCTCCTTTGCCATTGTTAAGGGTTTACTGTAGCACTTTGAGAATTACTTGTAATCGTGTTTTCCATAGCATATATGATTTCACTATCGCTGTACTTCATTTATAACTTTAAATGCAAGTCAGTGTGGGAAATCCAAGAAGAAGCATATTGACTTTAATGCCAAATTTTAGGACGGGATTATTGAGTAGTGTTTGTCAGAGGAGATATCTGAGCTGTACCTGGGCAGTGAAATGGAGCGTGTCTCCTAGGAGATTATACCTAGGTCATTTTCTTATTGCCATGTCAATAAGAGTACATGTATGGGACCCAATGGTATCATACATTGGAAAATATTTGTTGGGGGCAGTGGTTAATTTACTCAGCAGGCAGAAAAGAAGAACTAAATGTAATATGTAGAGTAAATGCACAGAATCAGAAGCTTATGAGTGCAAAATAATCCAGTTTTTAAAGGTTCATGTAATTTTACAGGATTAGTGAGTCTTGTTCTCTGATTTGTGTAAGGAAAGACCTGTATATAATTCAGTAGCAGGTCAACAGATGAACTTGGAAATATATTCTGAAGATTAGATGGACATCCCTAATTCCATCAAATGAACAGCAACAGCCAAGTACCTGGAATGAAACAGAAGGCGTTCTTTAAAGACGTCTAATTTGTATACTCAAAAATTTCTGTTTACGCACTTCTTTGCCCCTCCTTTTCTGTGGTGGTGGCTTCGTTGTTTTCTTTTTCTTTTTCTTTTTCTCTTTAGTAGCAGTAGGTAATGTAGCTGATGTTGCACTACATTTAATTCACCATGGAAATGTTCAGAGCATGTCTGTGAAGAAGTTATTAAAATATGCCTTCTTGCATGGAGAAGATTTTTCAAAGAGAGTTTGACATAAAAAAAACATATGACCTACTTTATTAAAATTTTCAAATTCATCCAGGTAGAGTTTTGGTAACAGATGAGGGAAACCAAGACAAGGAGCTGGAAAGAGATCTGATGCACTCGCAACAGCTCTCTGTTCTCCGCAATTGAGAAAAAATGATCTTATGCTTCTCCCCTGATGTTCACCCAGAGACTGATCATGTCATGCCGTGGCACTCGGGTAGATGTCAGGAGCTGGTGATAAGACCCTGGTGTGAACTGGACAGGTGTAGACTTCAGCCTGCTTCTCTCATCTGGAAAAAATGCTGTAATCACAAAGACACTAGTTTTAATGAAGCAAGTCACATGTTTTCACATCAAACTCTCTTTGAAACGTCTTTCATATATTTCCATGCGAAACGTAGACGTTCCTGAAATTGTGAAAATTTTCAAGGAGTGGGCAAAGGATTTCTTGCTCCACTGGAATTTTCACAATAAGCTAGGCTCAGTATAGCCAAAAAGCCATGTCCTGAAAATCAAGACTAAAAAAATATATTGGCAGGATGTTAAACATGTAGTATGTCTAGTCAGATAGCTGGAAAAAATCTTTGAACAGCAATGTTCTATTCAAACATTTAAATAACTTTAAAGCTGCTCTTCCATTTCTCATGTGTAAAGACTGGTCTTTGGTCTTGCTGAAAAGTGATTACTACATTTCTGAGATGTGAAATTTTCTGAGTTTTTAAAGTACTTTAATAGTCAAGCATTTTTTTATACTTGAGAGAGTTTCTATAATTCACATGTAATTATTATGTTTTATGTGTTCAGAATTTCCATATAACATTGCCATGGGCTTTCTTGGATGTAGTGAAGATAAAAAAGATAGTATTTTAAATAGAACTGTCTAAAAGGTAATGATGCTGTTTCACAGCATCTGTGAGATTTCAGAATTTGTCTTCATCCCCTACTTGAAGTGGCCAGACAGTCGTCTGAATTTTAAGAAGTCTTAATTAGAAAAAACAAGGCTGAAAAACTTTTGAACACCTATTAAATAAATTTTCACTGGATATTTTCTAATCAATAGTAGCCTTAAGGTTCAAATTATATTTGAATCAAAGAGAGTCACCTGCAGTGCCTTGAACCATTAATCTCTTGAGTCTAAGCAGGGGTCATTGTCTGTAGCTGTTGGATTTTTTATGTTTTTCTGTTGTTCTTGTTGTTGTTTAGTGTGTAAGTTATGCTGTGCCCTCTCCTGTCAGAAAAGTCCCCATGCTTGTGAAAATGTAGACTTTTTGACCAGTGCCAATCAGCTGATTTTTTTCTCGATTGAATTTCCATGTGAGCCATAGTAGGCTTGTGAGTCTCACAGAACATTAAAGTAATGTTTAGGTGTCAACTAAATTGGCCTTTGTCCAGCATTACACCTCAGATAAAAAGTGGGAGAAGAACAAATAGTTTGGATGGTGGTTTGTGAAAACATCCTCTGCATTAGGAAATACTTCCACAGAAAACACTGAACTCATTAATCTTTGAGTAATGAAACGTGGCATTTCCCTTTCAGGAACTGCTAAGTTAATGCAGTGTCTGGGGAAGAAATGGTAACTCTCAGTGAAGAACGTCCTATGCTCCTCACATAATAAGGACAAGGGGAATGCATTCATACTTACTGCTGTTGGTGGGGGAGCAAAAAAATGAGGAAAGCTTATATTTTTTTCAGAAAGCAGAAACATTTTATAATGTGTTGGATGGAGGAAAGCGGTGTAGACTTGCAAGGTTGATTGTTCTTTTGTTGTCAGCACGGTATATAGTAGGACATGGGTTCTCAGAAGATTGCCTGTATTAATATAGCCAGCTATTACTGTTACTATAGATATAGGATAATCATTGTTTTGAGTGGTCAAGTGCTGCATGATTACAAAGATATAATGATGCTTAGCTGGATGAACATGTTTTCTGCTTGATGGTCTTCAAGAAGGCAACTGGTTGAGGTTAAAGAGATTTCAGAGTGTGAATGCATAATTAAGACAATTTGCCATCTGCCAAGCAGGAAAAAGAACAATCAAAATAGAATCATACACTCCAATGGGGTGGTATAGTAATGACTGGCAGCAATTATACCTGTTGTCCCAGTGATTATTATTTTGTTAGGCTGAAGACTAAAAGGATTCCTTTGCTTGTGTAGAGAGGAGTGTGGGTTCTGAGTACAGCAGTCTCACGGTGCCTATGGATAGCTGCCATCCATTTATGACACACAAGAAAAAGGGTGTCACATAGAAGAAAAAAGTGTAATTTTATTAGTTTCTGTTGGAGAAGCTGGTCTGTATCTCTACCTTTAGTTGGTCATTTTATTTATGTAAAGATACTTCTAAGCAGTTTTAAAAGCAGTCATAACTGGTAACATTTGAAATTGAAGTCAGCTTGATTAATATTCAACCCTGATAGATTTGTAGTTTGACCCAGAACCATGTACAATATCCAAAGTGTGAAATCATTGAGCACTTAAGGAACTGAGACTTTTACACCAGATATAAGCCAGGCTCTACTGTGCATCATTAGCAGAGGCAGTTTTTTCTGTGTCACAATTTGAGTTTTATTGAAGGTGGAAACTCAGAAAGAGACTGCACAGCGCAAACTCATCTGTGTGGAAACAAAGGGAAAGGCTCCGAGAAATTTACTGAATTCAGTGCTTCTGAGAGATGGGTGGCTTTACAAATCAAACACAGTCTGTAACACCATTGCACCAGAAAATTGCAGCAGCCATTGCTGAAAATAAACAACCACCAACGAATCATCATCTCTCCAGATGAGAGACATTGACACACCGCGATATAGTGTATTACGTGGAAGTCAATGTAATGCAACATGATGTATCATTAATCTGTTATACCAGGTTAAAAAATGTAAAATAGAAATAAACTTCCACCTTCACTGAATAAATGATCTTTGGAAAAGAATTCAGCGGATTATCCACAATTTTACCACCTGGATGTCTCTAATGCAAAAATTAATGACTGTGGCTTTTGACCATCTGTTTTACAAGTATTCTGGCAGGTGCAAATACCTGCTACCCGACACTAAAGGTGGGTTGTGGAAAATAGTACTTTTTCAGGCCAGTTATTGTCCTATACACCTTAAGAAAAAAGTTGCTAGTGAAAGCTTAGGAAACTGTTTTTCTACAGGTGTACAGGTAGTGGAACAGTACTGTCTAAATACTTAACAAGGCATCTGCTGTATAAATATTAAATACTGATTAACATTCTGAAGGCATCACAAATTGCAAGCCTACATTTCATACTTTGTTGTCATGGCTTTCAGATTCCATTCCAAATCTTGGTTGACAGAACCTGCCTTTACTGGTCTTCAGTAAGGGTAATTTAAGGTTGTCATATAAAAGGTCATGCACCATCTTCTACACTGCAGAGAACCAAAAATCTTTCTCCTTTCAAATAGTAGATAATCTCTTTGCTAGCTTGGAAGTGGAGGGTACATTTAGGCTCCCCCTTTCTCAGGTGTAGAATGTGTATACCTGTGTATATTTGCAGGGTAGAGGAGGGAAGATGTCCATTTGCTTTTTAACCTGGAAAATGTCCACTGAAAATTATGAGTTGCAACTTGGTTCAGTGTATTATTTAAGACTATCAAATATTTTTTTTTCCAAATATGTTTTTAGTATTCATATGCTTCTAATCCCTTAAAAAAGGATAGAAAGTTAAGGGGGGGAGAAAGGAATAAAAAAATGGGGAGCCAAGATAGAACAACCTGGTTTGACCTGCTGTTTGAACCCACTGATCTTCCTTCCCTACAGGTCAATTTTATTAGTAAATTCTTTTCTTTCTTAGGTGATATTTGAACCAGGTACCATTCAGAGGATGTATCGAATGAAAACTTCTAAGCACTGACTGCTCACTTCTGTGGGTCCTGTAAAGCGATCTCAATCTCACACCTCCAAAATAACTCTATTACTGTCTTGGAATCAGGAACTGCTCTCACACACACTTATATTAAGATGAAATTATTTCACATTTAGCAGTGTAAAAATATTTGCCCATAAACTTAGTTTACTTTTTTTTCCCTTTCTTGCTTTTTACATTGTATTTCAATATTCTTTTCTGTTCCCTCTGCTGACACTATGTATATATTTCTTGGCACAGAATGGGTTTAGTGTTGTCAGTCATTCAGGTGATTTGATCATTTATAACCAAACAGCTTTGCCTGTTTATAAAACTTTTCAAAAAGAAAAAGTAAAGATTCTATACTAGATTAGATAAGTTAACTTTTTTTTAAAGTTTTTTAGTCAGTTTTGTCGCACTGATCATGCTAGTCTGTTTTTCCCTGCTTAATTTAACCTAAGACTTTGTTCTTTTTTACATTTATTTCTCTTACATCATACAGATTAATTACTATTGCTAGTTAGTGCAGATTTAGTTTCTTTTTTACTGCTTTATATCTCTTTTGTTTCAATGCTTATGAATAATTCTTGCAGCCTGCTTTATAGTTCTGCAATGCAAAAATGTAGTCCTGCTCCACCATAACAAGGTTCAGATCTCTTTCCCTGAGTCATCAAGGAGATGGGGGGATATCTGTGGCAATGGTTGTAACTGAAGACAATCTCTCCCCCTCGTTATTAGTAGGTAAATAGTCTATTCATTTTTATATTAACTGCCAAGTGAATGAGAAGACACGGAAAATCTGTGAGGTTCGTCTTGCCGGCTGTGTGCTGAGAGGGGCTGGGTTTAGCTGGCTGCAGGATGGGAAGCCCCAGGTCTGGGGCACTGCTGCAGCTCGCCTTCGGGAAGGATTCTCCTACAGTGGTCTTCCAGTCGCTACAGCTTTGCTGGCCTCTGCTGCTAGCAGGCATATCCAGGCAGATATTTGGCAACAGACACAGGGAGTACTTCGCAGTAGTTATGATTGCCTCTGATTTTTCTCATTTTTTTAAGCCTCGCAGCTGTATCGTCCATAGTAGCTTTTGGCAAATGTGATTCCTGGGCACTTGACATCTCATTTTTATCCCATTTATTTAACTTGAACCCTTTCGATGGGATCTCTTTTCTACTTAAGAAGATAGAACATCATTAGGAGAACAGTGAGCCAAACAAGATTGTAAGAAGTATCTGTCACTGTAGTAAATCACTATCGATATTTGTCAGTAATTTACAATGGCCTGTGTTCTTTTCTTTTACAACACCCAGATTATCCATATGTGGTTTATATTACATTTTCATATGCAAAATCACGTGTCAAAATCCTTTCCAAGTTATTTCTCCAGGGGATTTCTAAACCTTTCACGTGTTTATAATCACATCATTACTAAGTGGTCACTGCCTCAACATTCAGCTATTGACAATGCATAGATCACATTGTGCACTTCTGCTTTCTAGGAATTGTGCATCATTCTCAGAAGCAACAAAATAGTACTTGTACATCTAAATTTAAATCTTGTTTCCAGAAATGTGGGTCTGTATGCAGGAAATTAGTGTAAGAAAAAGTCAGTGTGAGCTCTCATGGAAGAAGAAGAAGAAGGTGATTTTATTATACAAAATCTCTAGGAAAGTTGAGTTTATCCACTCATACTGCCACACCCACAAACACTAAGACATGTAAATCCAACTGCTGTAGACAGGATCACTTGTGCGCGACACATCACAAGAGATGTCGGCTGTCAAAGCCTCTCTACGCCTCCTGGTTTTCTCTCGATTAGCGACAAAGAAATGAGTTTCGTACAGGTATTACATACCCTCTAAGACAAAGCTTTTACTACAGTGTGGTCCTTTTGTCTCAGAATTTTCCTTCTCTCATCTTCCACAGATTTTTAGATCTCTGCTGCCTACCATAGGTAGGGTAGCTAAGGGCAATGTGCACACAAGGAGTCTGCTCTCAGAGCTTGTGTCCGGGCTCTCAGCAGCCACCCAACAAATGTATATGTATATGCAAAAACGTTGTTGTAGTGTTCGCTAAAGCCCCAGCCCACTGTCATACTTCATTTCACTGTTTCTAATTCCTGCTCCAGTCTCAGCTGTTTAATTCTCTTTCAGTCTGGTTTGATAACTGGACTAGATTTACCTTGTACAGGTTTGCTAGATTGAATCTGAATTCAGGTCGTGCTCTTGTTTGGTCACCTTAGAGTAAGTCTGCCAACTCTATACCATCTAGACCCCAGCCTGAATTTTGGCTGCGTTCCTATCCCTTCTCATCATTCCCTTGCTTTCTGTGGTTTCTAGATTCAGCTCACATTGACTTAATTCTAGGTTTCAAGCTGAATCCAACTAAGTCCTGAGGGTTGCTTCCACTTCAATTATAAGGTAGTTTACTATGTTCTGGTCCTTCTTGCTCACACTGTTGGATTCCAAAAAGGAAATTAACTGACTTTCGTGAGACGAGTGAGACAGAGGGAGCAAATACCCATTAGAAAAAGTGAAAACATAACAAGAATTTGAAGTTCCACTAAACAGTGTTGTTCTTTATATTGAGTTGTGATCTTAGTAGGTTTCATTTCATGTTTCTTCTTGTTATTACTAGCGATTTTGATTCTTCTTCTTTCAGGAAATAGAATTCCTATTAGAAAATTGCTTATTATGTTTATTTGTCATCAAATTACTCAAAAAAGCTTACACTTGCTTGAATTTAGCCTTTTAAAACCTCTGTGAAGTAGTATGAATGGTATTATCTTCACTTATCAGATAAGAAATTGAGACACATAAATCAACTTAGGAATCTGTGAAGATATTAGGAACAGAACTGATACCACATTAGACACAACAAGACCCTGTCACCAGAATTTCATTCCTCTTTATGAATTAGATTAGTTGGAAGAATTGGGGCCTGCGGTCTTTCCTGTTTCTAAATATTGATGATGGAGTAAAGCTGGTTTTGAGTATACCCTTATTCTTCAGTCTTCCCACTTACCACTTTTGCCGCAGAGTCGGTCAGATGAACTCTTACTAAGGAAGAGTGACTCCCATATATAGTCTCTTTATAGTTCTGTTTCTGTAACTAATCCTTTGTTTCTTGTGGCAACAATAAAAGCTGATCAGTAGAGACAAGTGAGAAACCTAATTGTGATAAACTAACTGCATGGCTAGTGGGATGGGTGTACCAGAAAAAGAAGAAAGAAACAGAAGGAAAGTAAAGGGTAATCCATAAATAAAGAAATGAAACACTAGCAACTAAGAGTTACTGAAGAAGCAAAGCTCGAATTTTCTGCCTTTAGGAAGAAATGTGATAGCTCCATGGGATGAGTATCCATGTAAATTGTAGGCTGCTCAAGTATTACAGTGATATAAAATTGTAAACGAAAAAAAAAACCCAAAACTTTGTATATAGCCTCAGTTTTTATGCAGCTCAGAAATCCTCCTGAATCTAATTTGACTTTTTTTCTCTCTTCATTTTGAAAGCATCCTTTTTCTAATGTAGGCTGTTCTTTGACACATGGAAAAGCTCTAGTCTAAGTGTCTAGGCATAATTCAGTTTTGCCTTGGCTTATGCTTATCTTAACAATATCACAGTTGACAGTTTTCCTTTCTGTGATTTATACCTGTGTTTTAGGCTTTTTATTACACTATGGTGTGGGGTTGGTGACAGAGACAGGCTAAATGAGTTTCATACAGCTTCCATATCTGGAAGTCTATTCTATTTCTTTATTTCTTTTTTGTAGATAACAGAATAAACATCTCCAGCATCAGCACTATATTTCCTTCTCTACCAGCCTATCAGCCTCTTCTCCCACCTTTCGTCAGACTCTTAATGTTAGAAGAAAACTGAATGCTTATTTTACCATATTCGATTCACTTACTCTGCTTTCCATTTCATATGTGCATATGTAATTTCCCCATGGGAAAAATCAAATTGTCTTTTAAAATAAATAATAATAATTTAAAAATTATGTGAGATTAGAAAGCCTCTACATGCTGTGTTTGAACAGACTACTGTGGCGAAGAACATGTATAGTGGTAGGTGGGTGCTGGAACATTTGAGTCCTAACCTTGCATTAGCACTTGCTACAGGTGTGTGAGGAAGCCTGGTCTGCTTTCAGGTTTGTAGAAGAATGTGTAACGAGGTGATACTCCAGGATCTTCACTAATGCAGGTCACGCCCCTTCATTTTCCTATAAGCTTAAAGTCAGCTTTAATTTTCACAAGGTTCTTATTTACTCTTCCTCTTCCCTGTGTGCTGCCTTCTTTCCATCTGAGTGTCATTTCTAACATTCCCTTTACTTAGGGTGGCAGGCAGAGCTCTTGTTGGATCTATATCTGATTTTGAAAAACTTCCTTGCGGGGAATTAGCACAAGGACGAAATTAAGTATGTAGTCAGCATGCATCCCTGGGGCAAAAGCAAAACTGTTGGTGTTTTAGCCCACTCTTGTACCTTGGTTTGAACTCTAAAGATCATTTCAGCTAGGGTTGAAATTGTCTTGTACTTACGATGCTCCAAGGAGTACCCCACAATCTCACCCTTGCTTTACATCTGTGCCATACCTGGATTCCAAGATAAGGGGGAGGAAAGGTAACATCGACTCTGGTGAGGGCTAACCCTGTCCAGAGCAGATTAACCTTAACCATGCTGCACAGTGATTGACCCTTGGTCTTCTCTGAGACCCCCACAATGAGGGATGAGAAGCAAAAGGGGAATTTAAGGGGGTTTGGGTAGACTAGGCATAGCCTGTGCTTAGACTAGCCTGTACGAAATCATGTTTAAGGAGTATGACACAGCCATTTTTTAAATGAATGAAGTTATGCCACTTTACACCAGGTTAAAATATGGTAGAGTGTGCCACTGAGACTGAGCTGTGACTGTATTGTACTGGGCACAGTATGTTCACTTTTCTTGTATTTTATACTGCAAGGCGCTTTAACTTTGTGGGTATAGTCAGTGTAAATCTAGTCATTCTAGTACTTAATCTGGTCAGAGCCAATATATTTTGTAGACAGGCTGTGTTAGAGCTTAATTCTTGTAATTAGAGTAGTGTAACTCATTGCAGGCAGCGTGTGCAAGTCATGTAGTTAATCTGGTTACAGCTCTCAGTGCAGTCTATACAAATCACACATCACAACTTTTTAATTACATTGTCAGTCTGCATCACATAGTTTGTGAAAATCTCAAGGTTATTTAACTCCTAGATAATGATAGTAAAACCCGTGCCTTTTATACCTAGACACAAGAAACCCAGTCTCACCTAATGGATTAGGAAATGTACTGATTGTTTTTTTACATGGGCAAATTAAATAGGACATTATCATTAGAAAGCAATGGTCGCAAACTGTGAATACAAATTTCATAGCTGCAAGGACCAAAGGTCCGCACATCTGAAAATAATTTTGGAAATGTATGCTGGTAAAGTGATTGTGGCTGACAGAAGGTTTTTTGATGTTCTACAGTAGAGGCCAAAATATAGAGGACGAATTTGAATGTCATGATCTAATCCATGTGATAGTGCTGTGAAATACACACAGGTCTCGTGTCTGGAAGGTTTATGGAGGATTTTGGAATTCTTTTTTGTGTGCAGGAATGACAAATGTGCATGGATAACAGACAGCACCATGTAAAAGGTTTTGTAGTCTCAGGGTTGCTTGCAAAACCGGAGCGCAGTTCTGATTGCTCACAGGTCAATGCACCAGGAGCAGCAGTCGGTTAGTTTTTACACGAAACCAAAGTGAAACGGAAGTGTTTCTAGCGTATTGTTCTTTAAAATTTTTGGTTCAGGGATGTAAACTTGCATATAATGGTACCAGATAAGACGTCTACAAGATAAGAAAGTAAATGGGTCTTGAGTAGCCTTGGTAGAACAAGGTCCCTAAACTTCTACGCTACCTAGTGCCTATTTGGAACTGTACTGTATATATCAGATAGGTAATATTATTCAGCTTAGTGAAACAAACATAGGTGTTCCTTTCTGTTGAAACTTTATTGTTCTGAACACTGATCCTGTCTTTTAGTGGCTGACTGACACTTCAGTGAGATGTGCAGGGGGATCTGATCGTATGCACCTTTGTAAAAGAGAAATAAATCAGCAGCTTTTCTATCTTAGGTTTGTCTGTAGAAAACTGTGTTTTGATATGGTATGAGGGCATTCCATAAATTAACATTTATATCCAAGAGTGATTTTGCTTGTCTGGAGCACGCAGCAGCGAAGTTCACCTCTCGGAAGCCAGCTCTGCATACACACGGCAGCGTGTTGACAGTAGCTGAGGCCTGTAAACAAAGCAATTAAATCAACAAAGCCCTGTTTCTCAGCGGGAGTGAAATTAGGCTTTCTGGTTCTACGGGAAGCTCGATTCCAGGGGCTGTTCAACACACCACTGCGCTGGAGAGATGTGCTTTACGGCCCTGAGCTTTGGCTTGGAAATGGAAGGGCCAAGGCTGCGTAGCTTCTCTGCAGAAGCCCCTGCGGGGGTCTCTTTGTTAAAGGCGTGTTTTGGCAACTTACGGGAGTGAATTGTGTTTGCTGTAAAATGGGCACGCTTGCATTTCTCCCTCCGCAAAACAATGACTCCAGTTCTGATCACTTTTTACTTCATTGACTTTCATTTCATGAGGTAGCTCTTCTCAGGGAAAGTAAGTCTTCCTCCTTGCGCCTCTGTGTTTAATGAGTACTGCAACGAGAAGAAGAGCGTCTGTGTTGGTTTTCCGTGATACAAGCTCACTCCTAAGGCTAGTTTATAGTAATATACCAAGGGGTCCTCGGCCTGGACTTACTTCAGTGTGTGCTCTGAGGTATCACCCTGTGCAGGATGTGTAGAGCCATCCCTGCCATGAATGTCCCACATAAACCAGCAGCAGGTATCAGAGGAATCTCAGTAAACCGCCCTTACCCAGTATCTCGGTGTTTTCACATCATTAGATTTTGTATATTTCTTAAATGAAAAAATTTCAGCAAAATGCAGGCTTTTTTTCCCCCTAATTTTGTAAAGGCAATCTAAACACGTACTGATGTTTTCAATTAAAATTGCAGTGGAAAATCTGTCAACAGTTCTCATTTTACTGTTTCTTTTCCTGAAACTCGCTGAATCGTCTCCATAAACCAGACAAAACCATATGCAGGTTCAATCTAGAGCATTAAGTAGTACTTGTAAGACAAAACAAAGAACTATTTGAATGGGCTAAGGGGATTATAGCTCTCCTTATATGCCTCTGGCTCCAATTTCATGGAAAAAATACTACTCTGCAGTTGGACCTATCCCTAACAGCTTCAAGTGGTACTTGCCATGTGTCTGGAGAAGTAAGAAAGGATTGTAGCTACTGAGGCAAGTGGAGACCCAAGGGACGGAAGACAGTAAAGTGTGCTGGCATTGTGAGATTGTAGGTCTCTGTTTTATGATTGCACATAAAGCATCACGTAAGGACCCTTCTTCAAACTGAACGGTGGCTATATGAGTTCAGTGGCTGTCATTCGGTTTGGCAGGCTTTTATCACGTGGTTTGCTGCTTAGTCTTTCAGGCACCGAGGTAACAGCATTCCCTTGTAAAAACAAAATACTGTTTCTCAAAAGAAAAACAGTGCTGGTTTGCAGCCTGGCTGGCACTTCACCTTTTTCTACACTGTTTTTATTATTATTTTTAGTATTATGATTATTTTAAATACTCCTGGATTGAAATACTGAAGAGTGATTAATGAAGAAAAACTAAATTTAGGAAAGCAAAACATCACAGAAAACTTGAACCTTTAATGCTCATCTGCTATATCAGAGAAAAGCATAGTATTCTTAGATTATTTTTTTTAAATCATACATCTGTTACTATTCCCCATAATGTTGATTGAAAGAACTGAGAGATTTATGCTATTTGTACATGAGATTTATATTTCTATGAATACTGACACCAGTTTTGGGATAATTACTTAGCGTTCTATTCATGTTTGGATCCTTTGTGCGACTTTTGGAATGGTCATATTCTTTTCTGAAGGATGCTTTGTGAGATCACACAATTCCCTTATATAGTGGAGCACTCCCTGAACAAACACTCTTTCAATGGATGGTGTTTTTTGTGAAATATTGCAATTTATATTACTGTATGGCTTGAACCTCAATTCATAGTTCAAAATAATACTGTTTTGACACTGTATGAACACAACAGAAACATTTTTTTTCTCCCATAAAGCCTACAAATATAACATAAAAGGTAGCAGACAGGATATCAACAAGAGGAGTGAAAGGAGATAGTGAGAACATATTGATCAGCATGAGTGATCTCAGCACATCAAAAGCTATGTTAGCTTTTTCTCAGCTGTCACAGGAAAGCAGTCTACTAAAAGGAGATACGAAAAACGATGGTGAGTCACTCAGTGGATGTTTGTAGGGAGTTTCTCTTAAACCACAGAAACATTATGACAAAGCATGCAGGCATTTGCAATAAGTGATCAGTAAGGCTGATTTATAAAAACAAACAAACAAACAACAAAACAGCATAGGGAATGAAGGGTGAGTAGGAATATCTATAATAAATAAATAATTCACTTCAATCCTGGTTTGTTCTAAACCATGTGCATTGAGTTTTTTTTCCCTGTGGCAGATGTTAGCTGGGAATAGTTCCCTGTGGGAAAAGCAAAGATTGAAAACTGAAAAGAGGGTCTTGGCTAGCTCAGGAGGGAGATTTTTGGTGGTGGCTGGGAAGAGCATGCCTGGCAAAACTTAGAAGAAAAGGAAAGTCTGGAGTACTAAGAAGAGCTAAAGATTTGAGGAGGGGATGGTAAAAGAGGGAAAGACATGCTTGCACTCTGAGGAATGGGACATCAGATTGAAAAACAAAGGAGAATAATACTGAAGCAGATGAGGATTGGTACAAAGAAATTCAGGGGGTGCAATGGAACTTCAGGGGCAGGTGGATGATTTCTAAAATAAGTATAGATCAATGGATTGTGTCTGTGAAATAACAGGGGGAAAATGTGGGATGAGAGGCGAGGGAGAAGCAAGTCAAAGAAATCAAGATTTTCTGGTTTTGGGGGGGGGGGTTGGTTTTGGTTGGTTTTTTGATTTTGTTTTTTTTTTTTTTTAATTTGT
>JANZLQ010000050.1:7774355-7794960 GCA_026212715.1 Elanus axillaris | reverse complement strand
AAAACATCAGAGCGTTATCAACATTCTTCTCCTACTGAACCCAAACCACAGCACCGTACCAGCTACTGGGAAGACAACTCGGTCCCAGCTGAAACCAGGACAATGAGTTACAGAAACCTAAAGAAATAGATTCTAGAAAATGAGTTCTAAAGATGCAACCAAACACTGGACTTGCAACTTTGAGCAGTACTGTAAGGTAAATGAATTATTTGCAGTGATAAATGTACTAATCTGGTCCAAAGTCAATCTGATTCCACCTAAGATGAGGATGGGATTTAGTCGACAACTGACTTCAGCTCAATACAGTTAATAGTTTTCCTAACAAATGGGTTAAAATCAAATGATTGCAGAATCTCACTGTAGGAAAAGAGTTCAACCTCAGGAGAAACACGGAAAACTGGGTTTAGATTGTTTTTTTTCCCCTTTCCCAGCCTACTCTCTTCTAGGACACAGTGTTTTCTTTGGAATTAAATCTGTATGCTGTATGGCAGTATTAGGAGGGATAAATTTTGTGAAGCAGGTGTGAAAATTACCTCGGTTCCTCTGACTTCAAATGACCATCTGTTTCTTCAGTAAGTGTAGAAAAAATTGTGCAAAAATCCTCTGATGGGCAGTGGTGGAGGGAGACTAGCAAATATTTTTGCATGCAAATTCTTCACACTTTTTGTAATTAAAAGAAAGAAATGAAATAAAAGTTAAAATGAAATGCCAATAAACTGAAACTCTTCTATTCCTGTATCTAGTTACCTATTTTCAGCCTTCTCTTTTACACGAGCATACAGACAGGCTTATTCTGTTGTTTCCATCAATAAATTCTGCTTCTTCAAAGGATGAGATCTGTGTTTGTCTGCTTGCTTCTTAATTATTCTTTATTATCAAAATACTTCACTTTTAATAACTTACTCTCATTTGTAATTAGATTACCTCTTGGATTACACTGGATTTTTCCTTTGAGGATTTATTTTTATTTAATTGCCTTGTATAATTAAAGATGTCTATTTTGTATGACACAACTTCAGTCTTTACTGTAGGTAGCTGGTACCTGGGATATGGGAACGGTAAGACATGAGAAAGTTTTGGTCACTTTTTTGTGATTTTAATTTGCAATTCCAACACACTCATTTCATGCTTATTATCACATCAGAAATATATGCCTGTGTATTTCTTTTATAAAATAATATCATTGTGATTGATGCTCTATGTCTTACAAACAGAAAGACAGTAAATGGGAAGTCATTTTTTGAGAAGCAAAGAAATAAAGGCAGTAATTTATCGTTGTAAATCCAACAGAGAGCTGTAATTCCCTCAAACATAAGACAGTCACAGCTCATACCTGAAAAATTAAGAAAAAGTAATTAAAGATGCTGGATAAAAACAAGACAAATTGATTGTGCTCTTTTGTGTGAATGTAAGATAAATTAGTTCTATATTTGTTAATTGAAATAAATTTTCAGGCCACTTTCAACTAAATGGAAGGAATGGTATGTAGTGTTCGATTTTCTTAGAGGTCATTAGCAGCATTCATCTAAAACTATGATTTCAAATTAAATGTTTGATAAAGGTTGTAGTTTTGCTATTTTTGTGATAATCTTTTAAGATCCTTCATTTTAAATAGACAAGGCGTTACTTTAGTCCAGTATTTGCTTAACTGAATACTTTTGAACAAATGGGGAAATACTTTAAAAATGAAATAATTAGTTGAAATAATCAGTACCAAAATGGGATGGCCTTAAATTGCTGGGGCTTTTGGTGTGTATCAGTTCTTGCATATTTATTTATTTATTTAAATGTGGCATCTGTTACCAGAAACAGTATGCTGAGACAGTAATATGGCACACTAGTTTTAGATATCTGTGCAAAGTGAGATGGTGGGAATTTTTCTGTGCTTCAGTTAGGAAACGTTAAGATCCCAGTTACTGTTTTAAATGTATTCTTCATACAGACTTGCATTTCAGTAGAGTTGTTTCCTTAGTATTAAAGTATGCTGCTGTGACAGTACCAAAAAACCTCAACCCAACCTAAACCAAACAAAACCTATAAAGAAAAAAAAGTTTTTTTGCCTGAGATGGGTGAATTCAGTGTTTGTCATAAATACAAAATAAAACAAATAAGGAAAGAAGCCCCCACCCACCATGACTGTTACATGAAACCCCAGAAAGCCAAGAAGATTTATTTTTCTAGGAAGAATCTGCACTACATCAGATTCAATCGGAAGTATTTTAGAGGTGTTACTGAGAATTGCTGCCATGGAATCTAAATATTACATACCAGGATTGTTAATCTTGTTTCACATCTTCACAGCTCTCACAGTCATGCGAGACGTGTCCAGACCAAAATGAACGCAGGTGTTATTTGCATTCACGTGGTCAAATGACTTCTGAGAGCATGAAACTAAATAAGATGAGGCATTTTCTTATTGGACTAACAGAATATATTTAGGAAATCTACTTGCACTTTTGCATTTGATTTCTGATGAATCCAGAGATGTATATGTACCATCATCACTGATCTTGAAAACCATAGGTTACTTTATCTTTTTTTTACTCCCAGCTATGCAACATTAATGCTGATAGAGATGAGATGAGATGAGATGAGATGAAATAGCTGCCAAGAAAGACCTAGTTCTAAAAAGTCCCACTGAGGTGATTTATCTATGCTGAGTAATAGTTTAAACATGACTCTTCACAGGGGGGAAAAAAAAAGAAAGGAAAAAGTGAAATTCTAGTTTCATCTGTGAAGATAACTGAGTGCACTGCAGGGTTTGTTGTTGTTGTGTTTGGTTTTTTTAATAGGATGGAAGACCAGAGCTTTTCTTTAGTCAAACATTATGTGTTGCATCATTTATGGCACCTATTCCATGATTACACAAAAGTATATGCAAAAAATAAATATGAAGGAAATGAGTAAAAGCACAGGCTTGTTTTATTTATAACTTCTGAGCCATTTAGACACTAATATTTCTCATGTCTGCAGACTGTTGGGGTAATGGCATATTTGATTTTTAGAGCAGAGTCTTAATTTCTCTCCCTATCTTTTATCTGTAACTCCTTCTATATAGCTTGAGACATCTGTGACTAGTCATATTAATCACGGCTATCCCAGAAAAAGTGTTGGGGTTTTTTAAGATTGTGAAGAAAAAGAAGATTTAACTCTTAAAATATCTAGGAGATACAGCTACTTAGTTAATTTTTTTATAACGTTGCATAGAAAGAGCAATAACGAAATAGAAAAAAAGCATAACCACTTTAATTTTTGTAGCGTTATTGCCTCTATTTTAGACATATTAGACACAAATTTAATTTTATTCCCATACCCAAATTTGCATCAGCATCAACATTGTTTTTCCTGTAAGGAGATGTGTGGAATACTTTAAACCCTGGAGAGTTTATTTTGCTAAATACAAAGTAGGCTCATGTCCTTGAGTTGCAGCAGAGATGAGGGCTCAGGGTGAGGAGGACAATCCCAGCACCTCTGGCTCAGGAAACACGACACTTGAAGTTATTGCTCGCTGGAGGAAAAATGATGTTCTTCCCTTGCTGTCTGCCATATACGCATATGAGCCAGTAGCATCATCCACACTTATATACACAATGCAAGTAACATTCGAATCCTTAATAACATTCTCTTAGGACAATTTGTGTGTAACGATACAAAGTGTTTAAACCGATGTGCTGAATACTGCAGTTTTGTATGAAGGGGGGGTAAAAGTATCTGATCTTTCTGCTTTAATCAATGGACCCAGGTAATCTCATTTTGCTCTGCATGGTGAAGGTGTGCGTCTGGAATATTTACGGAGAGGGATCCTCAGGCTTTTGGTGGAGAGAAGCAGCGGGAGAAACTCCAGCAGCAGCCTCGACCTACTTTGTTATTCTATTGGAAGTGCGGTAACAATATGGGTGTCTTTGTTAAATAGAGGCTGAGGGTCTGCGTGGGGTGGCAGGAACATTTGGTAATCTTTTAAAGCTCCATCTTGTTAAAATTGATTTGTTGTTACTGTTTGTATCAAATAGAGCATCTGCCCCCAAATCCGTGTCACTGCTTTTCCTTTACCTGTGTTTCACACTGGCTGCAGACCTACAGGTTCTTAGGGGAAGTCTGTGCCCCCTGTGTGAAAGCCATCTGGTTCTCATTTATGTTTCTTCTCTGCAAAACATGGCCTAATTCTACTGATGAGATCTGGCAGAATTCTTTCTGCTTCACCCTTTTACAAAAAAGTTTTTATGATCCCCTCCCTTGAGCAGGGGGGCTGGACCAGAAGACCTCCAGAGGTCCCTTCCAACCTCAGCCATTCTGTGAGTCTGTAAAAGACCAAGAAAGAACATGCGGCACGCAAGGATTTTTCCATTATGCCAATGAATATGCGATCGCACATATGACCTCAATCTGCACTAAATGAGAAGTCTGTGTAAATCCCAAAGGTAAGTTCAAGTCTTTTGATCTGCAATGATGTTGTTTGTTCCAGCCTAAAGCATCGTGGCTTAGGTACAGCTTCCGAGAAAAAGTGGTTTTTTGCAACCCAGGATGAGTTGCAACATTTCTCTATCTTTATTAATAATCTGAACATATTAAACCCAGTGGGGCCGATGAAGGAATGTTAATTAAAGTTTGCACCTTTCGCTACATCGCACACATTTTCTGTACACAGTGATGACAGGGATGTCAAGATCTGAAACAATGGACAAAGATCAATAATATTCATTTCTGAAGCAAGTAAGCACATATTTCAGAGGATTAATGGCCAGAAACACAGCTTCTTAAAAGAGGAAAAGTATTACTTATGGTAGAAAATTATATAGGAACTAGAAATATAATACCAACCTTTTCTGATTAAAAACTCTAATATGATAGTCCTTACATGCAGTTCTGGATGGGACTTTACACAATATTGAATACAGATGAAAACCTTAGTAAGAGGAGGAAGAATTCTTCTAATAATTCTTAATTCTACTTCTCAACTTGAACATGTCTTCTGCTTTTCTTCTGGATTTTTGTAAGCTCTTATCCCTTCCCATCTTTCAGACATATCCTTAAAGTTGTCTCACTGCTTCCAGAAAATGAACAAAAAGATTCTCACCTCTCATAGCAGATGCTTTCCTTCTTCTCTGTGTTCATGGCAGACAGCTTTACCCTCAGTCGTGCCTTTCTTTTCCTGCATTGATGCATCCCCTCTTTTTCTTATTATTTCTTCTATATTTCTAAAATATCTTCTTACAAAATCTATGACCATTCTGTTTCTCAAGAGCTACTGTAACATTTTCCTTTTCATTCTGAATTCCAGCAGCTAAAGGCGTTTTCCTTGTTTCTATACATAGCCCAAACAAGGTGGGGGAAAATGCCATGTACATAAAATACTGTTACCGCACCTGTAATACAGGCAACAGTGACAACAACACGTGCCCATTGCTCAGGTGTGTTGAACAGAATGAGGTGCAGGGGCTGCTTTTCTACCTACAAAGTTTCTAATACAGCCTGGGGCTCTCATGGTCCTCAAGGTAACTTCAGAGAGTCACACGTTTTAAGTGAAACACTTTACTCATCTACCTACCTCAACTTCCAGTTTCAGGCAAACTGCCCAGCTGCATTGTAGCTACTCCTGAGAGTTGGACTAATCATATCTTTAAGAAAGCTAGTCCACATTTGAAAAAACTCAGGAAAACTAACATCTGCCGCTTTTTCTTGGTAACTTCTTCAAGTAGGTTTTATAGAATGTATTTTACTTACAACTATTTATGAAAAGGAAGGCTGAGTCGTGATTGTCTCCTAATGAAACAGCTGATTCACAAAAAAAAAAAAAAAGTAATGGTAGAGTGTTTTTTTCCTCAGCTGATACACGGTATTTTCTGTCCTGTAATTTCCAGTTCAAACTGTAACCTGTTTGTGCTGCTCTGCACTAGCGTCCATCCACAGAGCTCAGAGGTGTGCGAATACACCCCAGTGCCACACAGCTGTAGCAGCGAGGGAGTCTGCCCAGGCCAGGCTTATCGTCTCCACAGACCTAACTAATCTGGGCATGTGCCCAGTGATGCATCATACTACTTGCCCACTATATTGCATTCTGCTATGTAATGCTTCCTCAGCTGCTAAAAATATTTTGTATCTCTGTCTGCAAAGGCATTTATACTCTCAACAGCAAAAAAATTTTGTAAAAATTTGTTGTTGTTAAAAGAAAAAAAAAGTGAGAAGATTGAAAGACTGGCATTTTGAAGTCTCTGACTGTAAGATAATTTTTGTGACTATACTCCATACAGTCCATCATTGTCATCGTTATTTCAGGTATGTGGAGAACCCAGTGGAATATAGCTCTTCCAGACTGATCCCAGTGAAGATGCAGAGGGAGGTAACATCACTTCTCACACAAAATCATGCAACGTCATCTGTAACACCCACAAATCTTGCAGGGTTTACCTAGTTAATCCAGCTGCAGGCAGCTGCACCGGTTAGGATGGGCACCACATGTTCTCCCGCGATCTACTACGGTGCTGGCTCCCTCCACAATCCTATGGCCCGTTCGGACAAGGAATGGGGTAATGCTGCCTGTTTGGGTTTGTTCCATCTGGAGACACCTCTATGTCATTGCTCATTTATAATCTTTTCCCTGCCATCTCACATGCTCGGTTGACTTACATTATGCTAATTGACATTTTCTCATCTTCTGCAGTAACTATACCTTAAAACTATCGAAGCAATGCCTTAATGCTCAGGAGTATCTGAAACATTAATTCAGCATTAAAGGCTGCTCCTTTTTTCATATTAATATTTGAGTGAAGTGGAAAATATGATTAATGGAAAGAAGAAAGACTCTGGGCTAATATGACCTGTCTGAGGTCATGCAGGAGTCAGTAGTAGTTTCTATCCTGTATTCACTGGCAAGTACTGTTTTTCAGAAAAAAAAATGAGAACTGGATTGTGCTACAGCCAGTTTGTAAGTCTTGAAGTCTGCCCAAAGGACAACCAGCATCTAAGAACAGATTAAATTGCCTGCCACAGCAATAATTCCATTTTTGATTCTTCTCTTTACTTACAGAAGTATTTCTGTGATTTTTTCCTGCAGTTGTATACCTAACTTTTGGCTGTCTGTCCCCTTGAATCTTTTCCAAAACTTTGGGAGTTGCACAAAACCAGTATATCTGACTGAGGGAAAACTACATCTACATGTAGTCTGACCATAGAGATACAGAGAGAAAGGAACTGTTTTAAAACCTGTCTCTTCTGAGCGCAGATGCCCTCCTTAGGCAGGCTAATGCTACCTACATGGGTCCACACCCAGAATCTTCTATTGTGAAATATCTTTCAAGCCGGAAAGAGGGAATTCCTCTTTTTGCTACACGGTTTTCCTGCGACTCTATTCCTCTCCCCAGAAACTGCTATCAGACAACTGTCTTTGCATCCTCTCCTGTTGAAAAGAATTCTTTTTTAATAAAGAAATCAAGATCAGGGCCAAAGTGAAGGAACGTCATCAGACACCTCCAGAGATAAGAGGCAAAAGCGCAACAGTTCTGAAGATCTAATTTTTAGCTCAGGTGCCTGTATTTCATCTAAGTCACGTACGTTATTTTTTAATCTGTAAACCAGGGATAATGGTGCTGCTAACCTTGCAGAGGAACAACTATGTGATAAAATCATTAAGCATTATGAAATGTTCAAATGTAATGAAAAGCCATCGATGTATCTAAGGTACTTAGGTGAAAGGCTGGAGTTTTGAGTTTTCATTTTATTACTAGGAGTACTTCATATTTCCTCTGGAATTTTAAGCCTGTCCATTACATTTTTCAGGGCTTCAGTATTTCTATTTCAAAAAGGAAACAATTGTTGCCTATTCAGAAGAGCAGTAATTTTTTTTATGTTTTGAAAATTACACTGAAATCCTTAAATGGAAAATCATACTAATAAATACAGTACTTAACTAGCTCTTCAAAGTAGGTATGTATATACTGGGTGTTCCAAAGGAATGAAACTACTAGATGAGTGTGCATTGAACACCCAGTGCTGTAGGTGATGGGAGGGACCAAAGCACCTGTCATGGAAATAAGGTTCCCTTGCAGAGATGCATAAAACTGACACTACATGTTTGGAGCAATGTTAGGCAATGTTTTGATCCAAATAAGGATTTGATTTAAATCCTCTCATTTCACTTCCTAGGCTGCAACCCTAGGCAATTCCCTGTCCTTACTGCCATTTTTTGGTAGGTTTATCTTTTTGAAAGAAAAATTGCAGAACATCAAGGAAAATGACAGGAAAAATATAAGTCCTCATATTCCACAACATTTACAAAAAAGAAGAAAAATCTTGTCATAAAGAAGTCCGCAAAACACCGTGGGTGGAAATTAAATATAAAAAGATTAATCCCACAGCATTTTAAATATTTTATAAAGAAATATAATTTGTATGCTGGCACATAAAGCTATATCATCAGAGCAAAACTACACAGCACATGAATGTTTATTAAAAAAAATCATATCAGAAAACAGTGTGATTATTCATAACAGGATGCAATATAACTTGTTATCTCCTCATCTAAGAAAAGCTTCCACATTTTCATCAATAGAGAAATCTTCTTTCTTAGAATAAGACAATAAAAAGCTCTCATATTATCATCACCATAATAATAGAGTCCTTAAGTAACCTTAATTTTGCAGGAAACATAAAAAAGAGAAGTCTGAAAGCATAATAAGCACAGCTCAGGATGACACAATCTTTCTGCAAAACAGTCCACTCTTGACAGGGCCTGGATCGCAATAAACCGACGGGGACAAGTAATTTCCTGGCACTTGTGTGGATTACCAGTGTGCAGCGGACAGGCAGTTACATGGCACCGCTCCTTCAGAGAGACTGGGGGGACTGGCTGCTTGCTCGGCTTTGCCATTACTACTGGATCTGGATGGAGTTGGCTTCCAGCTCTCCGGAGAAGGGGCAGCAAATGAACCTCTGCCCTTATACAAGGTCACGTAGACTGGGAGTGACACGGGGAGTTTTGGTTAGTGCAGGCTGGTATTACGCGTCCCCGATACAAACCCTGTGCCTCACTTTACCGAGGCTGCTTTGACATCAGTGGTAGTGAAGATCTGGGTCCCTGTGCTTGTCATTGTCTCAGGGTGTATCACTCAACCTTTTGCCAGTAAATTCTATTTGAATTTGAAATAGTCTATCACTATAATTACCTCAGTGTTCGCAATAACACCCAGCACAACTAGAATCCAATTCTCAGCAAGGTGTGGGACTTAACAAAATACAAATAATAAATGCATATCAGAAAGATCATAGTGCTAAGTTCAACCTCCCCCCCAAAAAAGGCTCCTCTTTCCTATGAATAGTTTTCCATTTCCTGTTTGTTCAGAGAAGATACTAAGCTTATATTTTAGTCTAGCTGAAGGATTCAAACTGATTTAGAAGAGATTTGCTTTAACGCAAGCAGACAGTGTCTATATTATGAGTTCTGTATTTTTTTCCAGCTCCTTTCCTGCACAGCACATACTCATCAATCATATTGGGAAGCTGACTTATATTCTCCGCACTTTACCACTAACTGGATTACAGAGCTGAAAATCTTACTCAAAGTTTAAAATGTGATAAAAGTAATCAAATTGTTCTAGTCAAATTCTAACTGTGGTGAATAGATGGCACTAATTACCTTTTCTTATTATGCTACAAATGTAGTTTACTCCATCTTTATTCATGAAGTAGTATCATATAGCCCACCAAGGGGACTGCAGCAGTATGTAATATTGGCATATTTGTTTTCTCGTTCTTATTTTTCCTCTTCATCAGTATTCTGGAGGTGTGGTTTTAGACTGAAATTTATTGCTATGCGGGACTTTCTCATGTCTTGGTGTAATTACTGCACCCTGCAGATTTCTGAAGTTGAACTTATAGAAAAGAACTCAAAGAACTCCAGTGAGAAAAATGGGTGGCAGATTTACTGAGGGCAATTAGTTGTCTTTTTTTCCTTTAAATACCATTTTTAGAAAAATGCAGGTGTGCACAAGTAGCATTCTTAATCTGGAGGTAATTGATCTGAATTTGGGTTTAGGATGTTGCAGCCATTGTGAAATGATACTAACCTTCCTCAGGTTAAGTTTGCTTTATGTAGGAGTTAGCAAGCCTGTAACAATGAAATCTACTAGTTCACAGCTAACAGCACATCTCTGGCTCAGATGCCATTCTGGGAAGAAATTCTGTCAACAGCCCATTTTTTGCCTAGTCTATAGCTGAAACGTTTGGGTTTGGAGATTTTTTTGGACTACAAAACAGACAAGGAAAAAGCATTCTACCTGTTTCTTTCCTTCTTCTGTTTGGAGAACCATGCTTTCTTAGGAACAAGCTTCCAGGCAAAAAACGTCTTGAAAAATCGTGGTCTTTCTGCAGCTGAAGTATTTGTTAAACAAAGCTGACAAAGGAGGAGGCTTCTGTGCAATTTCAGTACCAGCTTTGTTTCCAGATGTGCATTTTATCTCCTCTTTATGCAGTATTCGGAGCCGTTAAGTGCCTATGTTTTGAATGTACTAACGCAACAGTTTTTCTGCATTTATGGAGAAAATGAGAGAGGATGACAGAAAGTGTTGTGCCACCGCTCCTCTCTGCAGAAAAGCAGACAGAATTGCTGCTTATGGCCCCCGAGTGTGTTGCCTTTCCCGTTAGGATAATCTCAGGTAAAAAAGTTAGGAGACACAACTTTGTGTGAAGGAGGTTTCACCTAAGCGTGTTACCCCTGTAATTTCACTGGCACTGGGGTACAATGGATGAGTGATTCCGAGGATTTGCACTATGACCTTTCTCACATGCTTATATGGAAAGCAGACAGTGTTAGTGGAAAAACTCATAAAATTTGCAAGATCAGACTATCAGATTCATTCAGAACTTGATTTTCAGGTAACAGATGACTACTGGCAAGAGGATAATGAAGTCCAGTGTTTCTCCTTTTTATCTTTAAAACTAAAAACTACTAAACTCCAGTATTTTATGCATAAATCCAGAAATTGCTATACTGGAGCCTTCCAGTTAGCTACCATTGACCATTTCAAGGTGACTGCTCATGTCCTGTTTTACATGACTGTGGTTTGTCCTTGCTCTTCCTAATGAACAAGGGATAAAGAAACAAATTCAGCTTTCAGATGAAATCTCACCTTTACATCTAAGCAATTGAGCCAGCAAACAAATTAGCATTTTGAAGTAATTAACCTCAACGTTCAAAAAGAAAAGCAAAACTTTGACCAATATTATATGATTTGTGCCAACTTTTGACTGATATTATCCAAGACGCTCTTTTTCTGTTTGTGAATTCTGTAAGGAAATGGCACTCAAGAAAGAAAACACATGTGAGAGTCAATTCCTATCTGAATAACAACTACCTGCTTGTTACTTGTGGGCTTTGGGTCCAGTTAGTACTATAGCAGGGCCAAGGCACAGATCTTATTAATTTCTCTGGATATTTCTCTTAAGGTTTGGTTGCTTACATATGGAAAAGTCCAACCATTAGCACACTTTGCTGTGGTACTGGTGTAATTCAAGGTCTCAGAGCCTAGTGACGATATTGTAAAGAGAAAAAAAGTTTCCTTGCGGCTTGGAGAAGATGTGGATGAGAGTTTTACGGCAAAACTGTGATGGAAAACACTTTCATTAAATCTGAGGTCTCAATTCCCTCCGATACTGCCGCCTTCTACCTGAAGACAAGATCATGATCAGGCTGACACAGCTGGACTGGAAAGTACTTTCTCATTCCTACAAAGGATTCTGAGTGTTGGATTTTGAGCTACCTTTGCTGATAGGTGCTTTATGACCATAAAGGATATTTTAAAGAAAACCACCTTAAATTTCTTTACAAAGTCAGTGTGGAAACTACTTCAGCCACTGCTGAAATGCAAAATAGTTAATTTTAAATATATTTCCAGAAGAACTGAAAATTAACTCAAATAATCCTGGGCAGTCATTGTTTTGGTTTCTAATGAGAATTCTCTTCCATGTGTTTTTCAGAGGTTATATACTAGCTGCATGAGGCACAATATCTAGGTTTTATTGGTCTAATACAAAGCAACACAGAACAAGCAGAATGATCAACATTTAAGGTTAAATCGACCAATTACTAATACTAACGTAATGTTGGAAATGGTTGGAAAGTGGATCATGACTGACAGTGATAGAAACATTTCATCAAGGAAGGGAGGCAGCGTGCTAAATGAAAAGACTTTACAATTGACAAGATGAGTGTGAAAATGGAATTTGGTAAAGATAGCATTAATAGAAGTCAAACTTACTGTTGTACATGCAGAAGTAGTTTTTAATTGCTTAAAAATGTGTGCAATTTTAGGTCTGCATAATAACAGAGTATTATTAGAAATAATTCTAGTATAGCTTCTCAGCATGAAGAACTTCTTGAAACTGCTTTTGCTGCTAATGTCTAGGAAAATATAAAAAATGACAGAGAAAGAGCCATTGAGACAATAAATGTCTTGCAGAGTGTTAGCCATAGTACTGCAAAGATATTGTCTGACTGCTAGAGCAAAGCAGTGTTGCTTTCTAAGACTGAATAATCATTAAATACATGCATCCTCAGTTGAAAAAACCCACAACTTTTGACCTTAACCCAAATATTTTTGTTCCTCTTGAGGAAACAATTTAAGATTCAGTTAAGATGGCATATTCTTTTCTGTGGCTTGCTATCTCCAAGGGAATATCAACATTTCTAATAGTTGTTGACTGCTACACAACTGTAGTAGTCAACTGAATGCTTGCTTACCTTTAAGACAAGAACGAATCTAGATTTGGATTACGTGTGTATACATATATACAATATTAAAAATGTAATACAATGACATCTTTTGTACTGTGGCAATGTATCACCCTTTGTACCTGATGGTATAAACCTTCACTTTTGGGAAGTATCTCTAAATCTGCAAACTAATGGGGGAAAAGGAGTATGATCTAGATTCTAGCTAATTGTTCAGCTTGTATGATACATGGTACTCCACAGTAAAAAAACAGAGTTGTAGATGCTTGATCTTGGAGTTTTGTTAATAAAAAATTATCTTTTCTTCTCCAGAAGAGTTTCAGTGTTACCAAATTTATTTCATTTTGTGAATGTATACAGCAATACTGAGGATAATGACAGGATGATTATATTCGTATTATAGTTTGAAGGATCCTGAAATATTTTCTGTGCTTCTAGTTTTTTAAGAGGAAGAGGGAGTACCTTAGGAGAGTATTATATAGCTGGGTGTTATTACTTAAGTTCTTTAGGGCAAGCTGATGTATTTTGTGTCTTCAGTAGTATTTCAGTGAATGAGCAGTATTTGTATTTGTCACAGTGTCCTAAATGTTGTGGATTTTTTTTTTTTCATATTGTCTAAGAAATTAGATCTATCTGGTCTTATATATGCTGAATTTTATGACATGATACTTTTGATGAAAGAGAAATTACAATAAAGACTGGATGTCATTAGTTGCTCAAAAATGTCAGCTCATCTAAAAGCTTTTTGTCATCAAGACAAAAAGAATGGGCAGAGTTGTCAACTCGGTGGTAGACAGCAGCTTCCAAAGGTGACTTCCTATTTTGATTTGTACAAACCTAATTAATATGCCAGACTAGAACCCCTGCTCTTAAAAAAATTGTCTTTATAGAAAACCTTAAGGTTTGCTGGAGGTTTGAAGGTCTGATAAAAAGCTAGATAAGGAATATTTGCGTGAAGATATTTTGTACTGAGATTCAAAAGGGAATGTCTGCAAGCCTCAAAACTTCGTATTAGATTGTGGGCTAGTGTCCATTTTAAGTCATACTTCTATCAATTTCTTAAAACATTTAATATTCTATCTGTTCATGATTATCTAAATGCGACAAGAAAATTAAAACTTTTTCCTAAGGTAAATGGAGTTGCCGAAATTTTAAATATATTGTTACTGTCATGATAGAGCTTAAAATGAGAAATAATTTCACTGTAAGGGACTTCATCAGTGACGATATTACATATAATGCACTATATTAATTATGCTATGTGTTATTCTTCTGTAAAAGATTTGATTTTAATCTAAAATAAGCACCACCTGAATGATACAAATGCAGCTTATGATAATATAATCAGGTGTTTGTTACAGAAATTTGTATTTTCCTAAAGGAGTCTATTTAATTAAATAGTTTAGGTGATTGTCACTTCATTTAATTCAGGGAATGTGGTCTCCCTGCCAGTACCATACACTTCAAATGGAAAAAGTTGAACCTCCTGTAACATTTTTTAATTCTGAATAGCAAGAAGCCAGAGTTGAAACTTGTAACAAAAATCTGGGTAATGTAAGAAGAAAGGGATCTGCATCTCTCTCTCAGGCAGGCTGCTCACCAGCTGAAAACTCTCCTCTGTCACAGTGCTCTGCTGGGTGCTACATTTGAACCCCATACTTCTGACGGGTCAGGAACAGGTAAGATCACTTGTGCTGTCTCCTAAAGTAAGTACTAAACCTGTACTGTATCTGTAGTCAGAAACGTTAGGAAAATGCGTGTGACAACACAGCTTGTGGTAGATGATGTCATTTCTTTACAAGAACGCAGCAAAAATTGTCAAATCTTGTAAGAAATTCCCCTCAGCTTTAAATCTTTTCACTGCAAAAAATAGCTGATAAAAAAATTACGATAAACGTGCCTGTTGTCTGAAGAGGTGATATGTTAAAACTTAAAACTACATTCACCAGTGTGGCCCTACCTTTCATATTGCTTTCAGATATATTCATTTTTTTTCATATACTTCAGTACCTGCAAGGAAAACTTTTAAAACCCCTCTTCCTTGAGGATGCCTGTCTGTTTAATGCCTCTTGCCATGGGAGAAGCTTTCCCCATTTTTTCTTTCATTAGTGACAGTGAGAGATACATCATGAATGTCAAAATTGAGATGTCACATCTGACTTGAGCTTTTAGGAAGTCTGTGTTCACAACTTTAATTCCGTTTCCCTCTCCCATTATAAGAAATACCGTGGTTTTCTCTCCGCTTTGGCTGTCTTCCATTTTCTTGTATCTCCATGCTCCCGTGTGAAGTATTTGTGGTCCTACTTGAACTACTGGCCTAAAGGGCTGAGCTCTCTTTGGCTTTACCCTCTAGAACAAGTTTGTGTGCAGACCTTTTCAAACCAGAAACAAAACAAAATGATCTAGAGGGATATTGCTCCCTTAAAAAATACCTCTAAACAGTAAATAAATCTTTTATGTGATACCTCTAAGCAGAGGAAACTGTGGTAGGGATGTTCAGTTTATGTGACTGTTTGGGACATCGAGCCTTTAAAAAGAAATGTTGTGACTTCACCATTGGCAGCATTTCCCGTGTCTTTTTGGATTTCTCTCCTAAGATAAATCAGAGAATGCAGAGAAGAAAATCCTCCAGTGCTGGGGAAAGCCTGCAGGAAAATTTAACTTACATCTCTTTAAGTGACAATACTTGGCAGACCTTGTTACCTACGAGGTGCCTCTTCTTTTGCGTCTTTTGTTCTGCTGCACAGCTGAGCTGATACGAAGCAAAAATGTCTAACTGTTACAACAGAAATGAGAACTCTGCTTTTTGGATGCTTGCAGGCACCCTTTGTTTTGCCCTTCTGCTCAACCTGCCTGCACAGCCCTCTCAACAATTTCCTTACCTCTTACTGGTGAGAGTAAAGCATTTGTTACCCACTGCTGCTTCTGTTGCCCTCAATGAAGTTAAAGATCACCGTTTGATCTTTAGGTGCAGTACGCAACATAATTTTTGTCATCTTTTTATAACATTCACTAGTCATTAAGTAGATGGCCTACAGGCAGAAATATGTAAATTACCTAATTATCTGAGTGCTGACATAAAATTTAGTATTAACTCTTGTCTTCTCTGTGGAAGCTGTCTGGCGTTGTTACCTCCAGACCTTCAGTGCCTTCAATTCGGGTATATTTCTGTGAGGATATGCCTTATAGGACCCATATGTTTTCCGTCTGTCCTTCCTGTCATTCTTTGCAGCTTTTCTCATCTGGGTCTTCCCAAGCGCCGCTGTTGGTATTAGCAGTTATTTATGCTGTTTTTAATGCCCTCTAGTGGTACTTCTAATTTTTCTTGTGGTGGTACTCAACGATGCTGTGCCGAGACCTGCCCACCGAGATGGATCCGACGCGGACATGGCGGAGCGGCCTGTGCCATCACCACCCGTTACTGCACCCACTGCGGCAGAGCTGCCACAGCCGCCTACTCAGTGTGTGCCTACGTGGGTGCCCGCAAAGTTCCCAAATGAGAAAGCCACCCCTCGGCCCCGTCTCCCCGCAGGTTCCTTCCACCTAACCTTTCCAGGCTGGTTCCTCCCATCTTCCAGCAAGTCCTGCCCGCTTCCCTCTGTGCGGCGCATGGGGTGCCATATCCCGCCGCAGGAGCTCCCCACCTCGTCCCAGCGGGCGGAGGAGGAAGCTTGCCAGGGATTTCAGGTGGTGCACGTGCTCGCTTCAGGCCACCGCTCCCAAACCTACTCACGTGCAGGCGACACGCAAGAAAGAGGACCGCTTTATCCTTCCTCCAGGGTTTTTCCTTCCGTTTGAAGCGGCGCGTATGGCATTAATTGTGCCAGTGCTGCTGTTTGATGGTGCTCCGGACGTCCCTGGGTACATCTCAGGAGCTTGGCGTTTGCATTTCTTGTCATAGCTGCTGCTTTTGTTGCAGATGGAGCGTCTGGAGTGAAATGCAAAAAGGTGAAACCAGAGCCGAGTTCCTATATATGAACAGATGTACTCTCAGAAATACTAAAATAACTAGGAACAGAGGAATAAAAGAAGTAGGCTGGAAGAAAGAAAAGGTTATGAACTCGGAATGACTTGAGCTTCAGTCCTGACCCTTCTGGTGTGCCTGTGCCAAAGTATAAACATCAGTTTGTTATTGTGTTCTGTGTTGCTGGGCTGCAGTGATTTGCGGATCATGAAAGTGCAGTCCCGGAGGTAGCATTTATGTATACGCATTTCCTTTACACTTTGACTTCATAAAAACCCTGGAATATTTATAAACTTAATGTTTTTACTTTTTCAGTCTTTTAATGAAATTATTAACTGCCTGGCAAGAAAGAGAGTACAAAATAAACTTTTAGACATCTTTTTTTCTCCAAAGGAGAGGTAAAGCTTTGACCTTTAAAATTTTGCTCTGATTTATCTAAGCTTTAATAGTGAGTGAAACAAACATTTCCTCTTTAAATTCAAAATTCTTGCATAATGCTAAGGCCTACGAGACTATGACCTGCAAGATTAAGAAAAAAGAGACAGAAGGAGGATGGAGAAGAAAAAATATTAGCGTCTAAGGTGGACAGATACTCACATAAAATAAATAGTTAGATGGTTTTGTATGAAATATAGAGGCATTAAGTGCCACATAAAAGAAAGATCAAAGGAAAATTCTGCTGCTAAAATTGAGTAGGCAAATGATGAAATTTCTTTTTTTATTAAGAAGTGAACTGAAGCTTAAGCAGGGCCAAGAGGGGAGATCCTGGAGAGAAAGGAGGTCATTTGCAATTTAAATAAACTATCAATGAATTAAAACATGAAAGGGATACCAGGGTGTGGAATTCAACAGCTGAAGTTGAGAAAAGGATTAAGTTACTGTTGTGATACATTTTCGGATGTAATGAAACACATTGGTGAACTTCAGCTGATGAATAATTGTTAGAAAAGATTAGATGTTAAATATTTGAGTTATTGTTAAGATGTCAGTTTACAGAGAAGTGAAATCCGTCTCTGACAATATAAATAATTTTTTTCTTTTATTCTAAAAGTTTTTTTCAGATCGAAAGGTGAAGTATTAATGAACTTTGTCAAGCAGTAGAGTAATTTTTCTAAGTAATTTCTGGTGAAAGTATCTTTTTCACTAAAAGTACTGAAGTGTTAAACACATTTTTCTATAACATTATTAATAGTTGTAGTTTTTAAACCATTACTGTAACATTACTTTCTAATTTGCAAATACTTGTCTAGTGTTTATTGCTTTCTTTAATGTCTGCAGTGTTTGCTATGCAACATTCTTACAGTTTCTCTCATAGCTTCTTTATATAGAAATCTAATCATAGACTGACAGCATAATTGCCAAGTATATGGATGATCTACATTTTACAACTTTATTAGCTTTTTAATCTCACTAGTAAATTTTGACTGTGTTTTTTCTGGGTAAATTTCACCTAGACAACATCATATTTCCAGAGCATAATTACAAAATGCTAGATGAAAGACTATATACAGATAATAAACAGCCAAACACCATTATATGTGCAGGTGAGTAAGTGTAGCTAAGCAAAAATAACACAAGGTCTTCTCATAGCAAAACCAGATAAAATAATGGACACTAGGAATAAAGACTACCGTTTAGGGGTCAAGACTTCAGAGTAACATGGCAAATAAATACTTCAGCTTCATACTTTCTCTAAGTTTGAAGTTTTCATAGAAGGAACAAACCTGAAGTATGAACTCAGTGTAATTGGTAATGTTTTATTTCCTTACATCTGTAGCTTAATAAAACCAACAACCTTCAGTTTGAATAAACAATCCTATGCATTGTTATAGATGTTCAATCTGCTCATGTAAGACTCTTCTAACAGCGAGGCTCCAAAGTAAATATACAGCTCAGTGATACGTTGGACTCATCCTTTAGTTTCAGGTTGTAACAACAATAGAAAAGATTATAGACATGTAGTTATGAATAGCAAGAAATCAGCAGGATCAAAAGTTTTTCAACCAGGAGTTCCAAAAGAAAACAACTATGACATTGCCGAACAATCAGCTGTGATTTTTAGGTAACTATTTTAATTAGCTTTGGTACCTGCCTAATGGGGAGTTGCAATCTTTAAAAAGCGATCAAAGAGAACTCACACAACTACAGACAATTAACTCTCACTTTCATGTGGAGTAAATCTTTTGAAATGCTAGAAAATGGTCACGTTAGTAAATATATGGATAAACATGATACAGAGGGGAACAGTTCAAGTGGCTTTTGTAAAGGGGAGCTATATTTCACATTCATTTATTGTACAAAGAAATTACTTGAGCACATAGACAAATTTGATATGGTTGGTACAGTACGCACACATTTGCAAAAATCTGTTGAAAAAGTCCCTCATCAAAGTTGTTAGAGAGACTAAGCTGCCATGAGATTACAGGGAAGATACCTTTGTGAAATCGTTACTGTCCAAAAGACGAAAAACAAAAGACTGGCGTTAACAAAAAATACAATCAGAGCGTTGCGAAGTCACTTGTTTTGCACATATTGTTTACTGTGCGTTGTTCCGCTATAAATTACAGAAGAATAAAACTCATTGTTGTACTGAGCTATGATCATCAGAATTAAAAATGGTACTGGCAAAGGTAACTTTGATAACGAGTTGTAGAGAATGACTTCTATATAAGGTGAGATTTTATAAGCAAGGTTATTCAAACTTTGAAAAGGGATGACTAAGGATGGTATAATTGAAATATATGAAGTTATGAATGGCAGGGAGAAAGTGATTTAGGAGCTGTTCTTCACCATTCATAACACAAAAGCCAGCAAGCACCCAAGTAAATTATCAGAGAGAAGTGTAAATTGCCTTTCATATAATACATAATTAAATTGTGTAACTCATTGCTGCAGGATGTTTTGGATGCCAAAATATAAATCAGTTCAAAAAGCAATTAGCTGCATGAATGGAAGAAAGTCCCATTAAAGGCTATTAAATACAACAATGTGGGTACAACCCTAAAACCTCATATTTCCAAAAGCAGTCTTCATTGAGAGAAGTGCCTAACTATGCTTTTTCTTTAACCTGAAAAAATCCAGTCCTGACCAGTATGGGAGATGAGATCCTGGGAACTATGGACCTTTGTACTGACCTAGCATGGATAGTCTTGTAATCCCTCCTGCTTATCCCTGAGGAGGATTAAGGAGGATTATTTTGTGAATGCAAAACCAGGTACATGCAAATCAGTCCATGAGAGGACAAAGGGATGGCCTGCAACTGCGGCATGGGAAAATAAAAAGAGAGGCAGTACAAGGTAAGGATATTTTATCCAGATCTAGCTATGTCCCTATCCTGTGCACAATGCAGATATAATTAGCTCGAACCTTAGATTGGATTTCAAATTCTATAACATTCAATTAAGATTAGCAATAAAATTTAAGCACAATGAAATAAATTAGTTGTCAGAACTCTTTTTATGTTGGCACACCTCCACATGCTTCATTCCAATTGGGAAATTAAGCACGTTACAGAAATACTCCAAGGAGGCCTATTGTTCTGTTTTTCACATGATGTTTCTCTACTCAGATGTGACACCTCCTGGCCAAGACCAGTGACCCTAATTAGAATGACAGAATCATAGAATCATAGAGTCATTTCTGTTGGAAAAGACCTTTATCAAGTCCAACTGTAAACCTAGCACTGCCAACCAAGTCCACCACTAAACCATGTCCCCAAGCACCGCACCTACACGTCTTTTAAATACCTCCAGGGACGGGGACTCCACCACTTCCCTGGGCAGCCTGTGCCAGTGCTTGACAATGGTCTCAGTAAAGAAATTTTTCCTAACATCCAACCTAAAGCTCCCCTGGCACAACTTGAGGCCGTTTCCTCTCGCCCTGTCTCCATCCACCAGCCAGCAGAGACCAGCCCCCACCTC
>JANZLQ010000050.1:7749424-7762572 GCA_026212715.1 Elanus axillaris | reverse complement strand
GTGGGGTGGGGGGAGAAGCAGAACAGCCCTTGGCTCTGGGTGAGCCCGGCTCAGCCCCCACGGACACAGCCCGGGGTCATCAGAGCTGGGCTCAGCACAAATCCCAAACACAGCCCCGTACCAGCCACCAGGAGGAAAATTAGTTCTACCCCAGCCAAAACCAGCACAGACTCTGCAGCACCTCCACTACCAAAACCTTGCCATGTGAACCAAATAAAGTGGGTAAGGCAAGAAGGACCTTTATTTAGGCTATAAAATGTAATCAACTCTATCATGGTGAGATTAGCATGTAGTGTGTTTTCAGACCATATAAGAAATGTATATTCCAAGTCTTATCTCAAGTGTCTTACTGTCGTAATATTAGGAGATTTCCAACCTCTTTTGTTTACATCTGTTACAGCTGTGTTAATAAAGATTCTTTCAGCACACTGATGAGCTTAAAACTAAGCCAAAACTTAAAAATATGTGGGAAGGTAATTTAGTACGCTGACTGCTAGCATTATGCAAAGGAGAATCTGTGAATCTACTAAATGAAAGAAACAAAGGTGGTGAAGATTCATATGAACAATTCAATACTTTAAGACTGCAATAAATACCTAATCACTTTTATAAAGAAGAGCAAGTTACCTTGACCACATATAAAACACTGAAAGATTGAATGTTTCCGTACCAGGTGATGTGTTAAGTTTTAATAACAGCACCTAAACTCCTGTTAAATTAATAAGCTGCTATATTAGGGAATAAAAAATGCTGAAGTAAATTCTCCCACACAACTCTCTAGTCATAATCATTCTAATTCTTTCTACAGATTAAACAATACAGTATGAAATGTAATGATTAATAGACATTATGTAATAATAGAAAAGGCACTTGTAGAACATCAGCCTAAGTAATGTGGTTACCAGCTTCATCTAAATATAGCTATAATTAGAATATTAAGGCAAATGTGATTTAAAATGATACCTGGGAAAAATAGGAAGTTATTTTTAAGCTTTTTAAACTGAATCTATAGGCGTTACAATTGTAGAGTGGCTAGTGACTCCTGAACATGCATGTGTGTTTCCAGTGTTTTACCAAGAAACAATTAAAAATTATGTTTGTTATGTTTTTCTTTAAAAATACCTCATTACTGTACTAACTATCCTACGCAAAAATGTATCTCTGTAGAGAGATGCTTTTCATTCTATTTTTAAACAAGTTGGTGGAACGAACTACAGTATTTTAAACCATTTGGATTCCTAATTGCTGATATATAATGGCACTTAGTACATGATTTAGAGAAAACATGGTGTTGATTAAAAGCATATATTTCCCTAAGAGAAGAAAACCAGCATATTTTGGAAAAAGCAATACTTAGAAAATTACAGCTGGCAAATTATGAGCCCATTCCAACTCTCATTAAACTAAATGGCCATGGATTGGGCCCAGAATGAAGCTAATCAAAATGAAAGCAAAGTTGATTACAAAGGACTATAATGATATTTTGGTATTAATTTGGGGGGACATTGTAGACAATTAGACAATAACACTCTGGGCAAAATTAAAAATGTTACAGATTTTGAATATGTGATTTTGAGACTCAGAGCTATAGAGACCTAATTTATATTCCTTGCAGGCTAGACTGCACTGAAATACATTCTCCTTTATTGTCTGTACAACCTCTTGAATATTTGCTGTAGCACAAAGTGTCTTTCTCACCAAAAAAAAAAAAAAAAAAAGGTTTTCTGTTATCGTAGGTTTTGTTTTCTTTTGGCTAAGACACCTAAGAGGCTCGAGTTAGCAGTACCTGACATTTCCAACCAAGATTTAATTACATTTAATAAAGCAGTTGTTTTTCTTGGTCAAATCCTGGGTTTTGTTGGAAGGGCATGATGTCCATATTTAGCATGAAGCTGATGTATCCATTTCTCTGTCCCTGTGGTTGTTCTGCACAGGCCTGTCCTCCTCTGAAGGCAGCTGGAGTCTCCCAGATGGCTGATACTCTACCTGGCAGCCAGAAACATACTCAAAGGTCAGCCTTACAGCTAGATTTTCTAGTTATGCCTCTTTTTGACTGTTCCTTTTCCAGCAGCAAAAAGTGCTCTGAGAGACTTTAAAGCCAGTTGCATACCCTCAGTTTCTTCTTCCACTGGCTTGACTGGTGAACTAATAATAGCTGCACTGATTTACACTCAGGTGCTATGTGGCAAAGAAGCCACGCGTTAGAGGAAAAACTAGCCTATGACTAGCTGCAAACTTTACTGAGGTACAAAAAACACATCTCATTGCCTGCAGTTGTATTAAACAGAGGATTAAATGTATAGCTATTACATTCCCGGTTGCACAAAATAACTAAGGAATTTGGGAGAATGTGAATTGTGTGTGACAAGGCAATAGACATAAGGTTAGGGATTTGGTTTTACTTCTTCATGTAAAACACTGCATTCTCCTTTACCTCTTTTATTTCATGTTTTGGGTCTGTGTGTGGGGGTGTTTTGCTGGCAGGGCAGGGGCGGCCGGGCCGGCTCCTGTGAGAAGCTTCTGGAAGCTTCCCCGGCTCCAAGCGGGACCCGCCGCTGGCCCGGGCCGAGCCCCTCCGCGAGGGCGGTGGTGCCTCTGGGAGAGCAGAGGGAAGAAGGGGAACCTGCGGGGAGCGGGGGATCGGGATGGGAGAGGAGCCCCTCCGAGATCCTGAGGAGGGAGAGGGAACCGGGAGCGGGGCTGAGCCGGGAAAGGGGGGAAGGTGGTCTAAGATTGAGGTTTCATTTCCCATTATCCTCATTTTGATTTGAGTGGGAACAAGTGAAGTTGATTTTGCTTCTTCCCCAAACTGAGCCTGTCTTTTGCCCGCGACCACAAGCGGTGAGTGATCCCTCCCTGCCCTTGTCTCAACCCTGGAGATTTTCATTATATTTTCTCCCCATCCCACCGGGGCCGGGGGGAGCAGTGAGGGAGCGGCTGCGTGGGGCTCCGTTACTGGCTGGGCTTAAAACAGGACATTCAGCCTATCTAGGCAAGAATGAAGATAAAATTAATTTAAAAATTAAAAAGAGCAAATATATATCTGAAAAATGTTATTCCCTCATGAAAGGAAAAAGCAGCCATCTGAACTTCCACCTGAGTAGAAGTTCTACCACTTCAAAGACATCTTCATCTAACAGGATGCCCATACCAGCCCTTTAGTTTGCTTACTTGCCAGGAGAGACTTAATGGATTTGGAAGGCATTAGGACAGGCTGTGCCATAAACTATCAGTCTTCTGGACAAGATACATAAAGTTCAGGCTTCACGAAAAGAAGTTGAAACTATGGTTATTTCTCTCAGTCACACATGGTTTTGAGTAAAGCTAATTAAAAGAGTAATCCAAAGCTGTGAATGTACGTGAGTGTACTTTGTCACTAACAGCTAAACATGAAAGAGAAGGGTGATGGTAAATGTTTTCTCAGAATACTTTCGAGTTCTCGACAGTTTCTACTAAGCTAATTGGGAGTAGGTAAGACCTTCAATGGATATCTGTTTCCACCTTGATTCAGCAAAACAAGTTAAGCACATATTTAAGGGAAAGCAGAGACGTAATTCCAACCCCATTCAATAAAACAGGCAAAGTCCTACTCCTTTATGGTTTTTCTTCATGCTGAATGTACATCTTAAGTTTTAGCTGGGCACTGATCCAGGCAGCAAACTTTTATCTAATAGAGAAAAGCTCCTTTAAGAGAGAAAAGTTGGTTTTTTTGAATGGGTGATATTTCTTTTTGGATACATCTACCAAGCACAATATAAAATATCTATACTCATACAGGATTTTAGGTGAGGAATTCTTTTGTTTTGAGACATTATAGCTTACAACTCAAACAAATGAAAATCCCATTTAAAAGAACCATATAAAGTCTGTGGAAGAACTACAGTTCAATGAGTTTCTAGTAGTTTACTGAGTTCAGTAAGAAAACTGAAATTATTTTCATGACTCTTTCAAAAAGGAATTTCTTTAATTTTGATGAGAACATCTGATCCTATAAAGCTTTTCTTAATTAGTCCAATAAAACATATAATCTACTTTTTTTCATTATTTACTGAACTAACGTGCTAATTACCATTTTTATTACAAGTGTTTATTGATTTTTTCATAAAAGCAGCTTACTGCAAATTCCTTGCATGTTAATTTATTGTATCAAATTCACCTAGAAATTACGGTTGTCCATTTTACATTTTCAATTTCATGTAGCCACTTGTGCTTCTGATATTAATGAACATGTGAGCATATGTAGTCATTGTTTAAGTGGGTCCTACAAATAAATCACTTGAGGTCACATGAACTGAGACCATGATCAGAGATAAAGCAAGTAAATTGTGAATAATGCATAACAAGACTTAATGTGCTCTAACCACATAGTAAATGTACCTACTACAGCTTTCCAATGTTGTGTATTTTCCCATAGATTGTATTCATACAGCATTATTTTGAAGTAGTAGGCTATTACCTATTTTATATAGCATCCTACATGTGTAAAAACAAATTGCCTAGACCACAATACTAAATATATCACCGTATGTGAATAAGTCTCTATGGTTCTGAAATATGTAAATCAAAACGGGATCTTGGTGACCAGCTTGGTCTGCTGAACGAACGCCTCTTGTCATTGAGCTATGTCAAGATCGCCCTTCAAAATAATCTGGAAAAGTGAGTAGACGCCTACAGTAGAATAACACTCACCTCTCCCTCCCTCATGAAGGAGTTTTGTCTCTGTGTAAACTTCAGCCCTCACTATAGACAGATTGCTTTTGCAAGCAGTATGGAAAAGACAGCACAACCTCTTCATTTGAAAATGGCAAAAAAAGAAGAAAGTGTTGGGAAAGGAGGAAGCATTTTGATTAGAGGTGGAAATAAAGTTAAAAGTAACATTTGACCATTGCAAGTCCTCAGTGTTATCGTTTGAACTCTCTGAGTTACAGTACTCTGTTTTCTTGAAGCGATGATTAAAAAAAATGTTTCACAAGGCAACTAATCCACCTAAGTCAGCTTTCTCTGTTTGACTATTTATAACTCTTATATCCTGTGAGAGGAAAATAGTGTAAATAAACTATCTAAATTCGTGTGCAAATCAAAATCCTCTTTGCAAACCCAGGTTTTAAAAGGTTGCAAAAGGTCTCTGATTTGCAGGGAACACCAGATCAATAACTCAAAATGAAAAAGTTTTCATATAAATTTCTGAGACTTACAAAGGCCAGGGGATGGAAAAATGTCAATATTTTTTAGCCCTTTTTTAAGATTTTGTCTGTGGCTTCTTTTTTTTTTTTTTTTATTTGGGGTAGAAATTAAAATCTTTTGAATTTTCTATGAAATAAAATGTCTTCCTTGGCCAGGTCTTTTGTTTACTTGTCACAAGTAAAGTCTACCCAATAAGTTGTTCTTTTGCTAAGCACCTGTGAGCACAGGCATCAGCACTTCTGCATTGTGCCCTGGAAGCGCTGGGGCTCACGGAAGACCAAGGAGGTACGTATATGTGGGTTAATTTTTGCTTTTAAATTCTAAGGATTTAGAAGAATATTTTTAACTTCCAAAGCCTGTAAACAGCATTGTCCAGAAGTTCAAGATTGCAAACAGTTCAAACTGAATGTTCAGTTTTCAGCTGCGCACAATTCTTTTCTCTGGTAAAGAATTGATTAACAAGTCATTTTATAAATTAAGTCTTCCTTTGTTCCTTTAGGCTCAATTGACACAAAGACAATTACATGCTTATTGATAGATGCTCTTGAATCGAGGGCTGACGGCTTCCCATGCACTAATTTCTCTGCCGACACTGCTGATGTGTGAGGAAAGCCCACCTAAATATAAAAGAGCTAGGCAGATCTCTTTAGTTACATATATTTTTTGTGTGTTCCAACTAGCGTTCCTGAGAGTTAGACAGACATTAGGCATTTCACTGGTGCCCAGATCTTTTAGCCTGAGGCAACTGGAGTAATCCTCCTACTTTTTCCATTTTCTGTCTTCTAGTGGTTCAACACTGAGGCAAATAGGCTGTTTTTTCATCTTCTTGAGAGGCAAATGTAGTGCGTCTTCATGATTTGGAATGTGGTCTATATTTCCTTTTCACCCAACCATTGTTACTACACAAACATTTGGTTTTTACTACAGAAATGTGGTTTTTTTTTTTCACTTTGCTGCTGCCATTGGCCTATGCAAAGCAAGTCGTCTTTCCATTCTGGGTAATTTTTGTTAACAGTTTCTTAAAAGGTGCCCAATATGTAATGCTTATGGACACACTTTTTACTAGACTGATTTGGATTTAGACCAAGGATGATCTATTTCTAAAGCTTTCCTGCACTGTGACCTTTAGTAAGCCAGATAAAGATGTTTTTTTAAAAGTACTGCCCAAATGTAAACTTGGTTCTTTGAAAATCCACTCCTTAATCTCTACCAAGGTTCTATCTGCATGAAAAATGTGGAAGATGATACCTTTAGAAGAAGTAATTTGAGGATTAAATACTGCATATAAAATGCTTTGATGATTAGGTATCATGTAAGTACAAAACATTATTATGTTATTTTGTAGCATTAATTTCAACTGTATTTATTTGCATGTGTATATGCCATTTTCTACTCTCACTGTAGGAAAACAGGCTCGCTGATATAAATGGAGACTTGAACTCCAGCTGGGTTGTTCCTAGATTTTAGCTGTTCAGACAGAGTTTCCCTCCACAATCATTCTCTGTGAGCCTGTGGCAGTGAGGTGAGGGACTGTAGAGCAAGCGGAATTTTAATGGCTATTCAGAATTAAAGCTTAGTAACATCAAGCAGGCAGGAGCTGCCAGGTCAGCCACATTTCTAAAACAGAACTTGAAAAAGATAAATTCAAAGCAGTGGAATTTAAGCGTAGATGTATGTGCTGCAATTTGGAAATAACTCAGGAACTGCCATACAGCCCAGGAACTAAGATGTCCAATTAACTACTGCTGCAAAAATGATTCAGGATTCAGTATAAGCACTCAAAGACGGGGCTTTTTTGGATGCTTATCTGAAACATCTCTAAACTATCTAGCTCTTTGTACTTTGGTCAATTGTAACGTGAGGATTTTTATATGCTTTCTCACAAACCTTGAATTTTTTTCCCCTGTTTATGTCTAGGCATGCTTATACGAATGTATGATGAGACTTAGGGTTTAGCAGCAGTTGATTCGTCACCTTCATGTCCAGGTCAGAACTGTGTCATATATTCACACTCCACTGTGGGGAACATATGTATGTATGTTTTGTGGCCTGACATTCATTTCTTGCACTTTTGTAACCTTCTGTTTGGTCTATCTATTGGTTTCAAGGTCTTTTATTTATCATATTTATTTTTAACTTATTGGGAACTATCTCATTGTCCTTACATTGAGCAACCCTAAAGGTACACTCTGACTCAACACTTGCAAGGATCTGGGGAAATTGTAGGGTAGAACATGCTAGAGAATGCCCTTGCAAGAGGACAGAAGCAGCAAAGACATAATTCTTCAGACTGTATTACGGTAAAAGGAGCTACGATCACAAAGGCACTGAAACCACCACGGAGCAGCGCTGCCTGCTGGTTTGTGGTTTGTTCACAGTTCTCTAGGGCAGTGTTGCTGGCTATTTTGTTCTCTCTTCTTTAGCAGCAGCCCCTCTAGACATCTCGTTCTAATCAAAATCTAATTGAAATTTAATTCATCTAGGTAGGTGTCATTAAAATAGATTAGATTAACCTCTTTGAATGCCAGGAAATTAAAATAAATTACAATATTCTTCTTTTTTATTAACAAAAATTATTTTTGTGTGATGTAAGTTTGTTTGATGTAACTGCAGTCAAAACCAGCTATGATATGCGTACATATACATGTGTATATATACAGATGCACACAATATATGTGCACATACACACGCACACTCAGAACTGGAAGCAATAAAGAATGAATTTTCCTGCAAATGGAAGCATCTATCTAACATATGGATAGGGAAAGGTGACAACTGAGAAACATTGTTTGTTTGCTTGCTTCTATAAATTTTCTTTCTGAGTTACATCCATTGGTCTTAAGAATGTAGGAATATTGGATAATGGAAAAGGTCCATTCAGCTTAGTATCCCCTATCTGACATTGACAGAAAACGGATTTTTGGGAAAGAGCTTACCCTGGAGGAGTCATCTGATCACAGTTTCTCAAGTCTCTTGAAGCAATAATTTCTGACTCAAGGACTTCCTAAGCCGGAATTTCCTTAGTAGATCCTTATGCAAAAGCTTCATAGGCATTTGAATATCCTTGTCCGATTTCTCTGAATTTTTTCTGCTCCTGTGATTTCCTTCCTTTTTGAGACTCAGTTCCAAAAGAGATGCACCCTAAAATATTCTCTGATTACCTTTTCTTTCTATGTCCATTTGAGCCCTTTGTGTTAAATGAATTAACAGTATTGTGTGATTTTAATGATATTTTAATGTTATTTAAACATTTTTTGAAAACCAATTACAATGACTTTTTACCAACATAATAGATGGTCCTAACTGTAATTATGGGGGGAATTACATTGGTAGACAAGTTTCTTTCCCATACCTCTATGCCTATCAGTAAACCCAATCAAAACCCACATGCAAAAATCCAGTATCAATTTTAAGTAAATTATAAGAGCTGAGGAAAAAAAAATTGTCTAGGAAAAATATTTTTAAAGCTGTAATAGCTGGGAAAGCTTATAGAAGAAATCATAGCAAGCTAATAGTAATACATACGTATGTCCAGCATGATAGACACAAACATCAGCTCTTAAAGCTAGAATGTTTGATATACGATTTTGTGGTATTTCATGAGAAAAGGAAAAGGTAAACCATATTTCAGTTTTGCCAGCTACAGTATCACAATTTTTTTGCTGCAGACAAAAAGTTATGATTATCGGTAATTTCTGATGATTTTATGCTGAAAACTGGCAGAAAGCTGGTGAATCTGAAAGATGTGGATCGCAATAGCAAACTTTGCAAATATCTTTACTAGGTGCAAAATTAGTCTTTATGTTCTGTCAAAAGCTAGAAAGCTCTGCTCTGAAATTCTACAGAAAAATATATATATATTTGCTAAATTTAAGAAAGGAAATCGTACTCTACTGGAGTCAACCCAAATGAACTTTACTGAATTTGACAGGGTTAACCTATTTTGAGTGTTAAAATAAAGTTGGGAATTTTGCTCTGTATTTTATGAGAAAGTTGTTAAATGAAAGTTAGCAAATATTTAGCAAGGTATAAATACGGTTCAAGGAAGCACTTCTATTCAGAGAAATACTTCAGTATGCTCTTTTGTCTTCGATCACAAAGCTCTGGAATTAATATTTCCAGATGTTTTCAGAAATTATTATTAGGTATAGGAATCTCAAATTGAAATCAATTATAAGACCAGAGGCATGAAAGGTTTGCCTTTTTGATTGTATGTGCATGTTTCATGAACTTAAATTTTGCACTAATGTCAGTGTAAAAGAAACACGTAATTCTAAATTCTGTAAAGTGTAAATGATCATAAATTTTGTAAAGTGTAGAAAGATTACATTAACAGACTTTGCAGTTTGCAGTATGAACAGGTTTGGCTTTTTTGCAGCAATATCAAATATACTACTTCAGAAATATGAGTTCAGATTTTATAGACAGGTTCTCAGCCTCATTGTTGACCGGTAAATGTTTTTCCTGCATTCCAAATCTAAACGTTTGGTTTGGATTGTCTGAATTCTAGCCCCTTTTTAAAAAAAGAAAAAAGGAAAAGAGTCATAACTGCTGGCTTTGGCTGTATGAGAGACCAGCCTTGCCTGCCAAAAAATAGAAAGATCTTCTGCTTGTACTCACTCTTGTACAACAACTTTATGTTTGCATATACAATGAATAGTGCTGAAAGGGAGCTGAAGAATGATTCTCTAAGAGCAGCGTTGTAGAGTTTGTTGATGGTGCAGGCAGAGTTACTGCTTGATTTTTTTTTCAACCCTTTTTTCCTGTAATTTGAAGCCTGTATTAATGAGTAAGTGTAGCAAAGGGATGTCAAAGATGTTTGCTCGTGGGTTGTCTACTGCCATCTTAGATACCCTTGTTAGGAATCAGTTGTCCTCTCGTTAGACTATGGGCTTCAATCTGTTTATTAAATAGGAGTTATTTGGTTATTAAATAGGAATTTAGGTTAAACTCAGTACTAAGGTTGCTTCAAGAATCACAGTCAAAATGGACAGGAATATTAATCAGTGCATGCACAGATGGGCCCAAGTCTAGGACCTGTAACGTCAAACTGACACAAAGGTATTACACAGCATTGCTGAAAACTTTAATCCTTTCCTAATGACCTTAAAAGAAAAAGGTTGTCCTTAAAAAAAAAGTTTAAATATTGAAAACTGAATTATTAGGAGGAATACAAGAGCATGAAAAAGGTCAAACTAAGCAAGTTTTTTTTTAAAGTCAGCATTTTGGATGTCATGGTAGTTTTCTCAGAGCTCATATTAGGTCACTGCTCTGGAATCATTTTGACAGGAATTGTATTAGACAAGTCATCTTTCATCTGTTAGTAATTAGGTTAAAGTGATTGGAAGAACTTAGTTTAGGTTCTAGATGAAATAGATAAGATCTTAAATGTTTCCTAATGGAAACTGTCTGATTATATGCTGTAGGTCAATCTGATTAAAACATACTTGTGAGTGAAGGGGATAAGCACAAATTGGTAAGGAGCTATACTGCTTGCAAATTTTATATGTGTAAATGCACTTTATTTATGTCCTTGTGTGCTCATATTAAATATGGAATAGCCAAGTTCGTGTAATGCCTAGTTTGTCATTCATTGCAAAGAAAGGTGCTTTAGTTCAAATTACATTACATTTGCCCCAAACCACAATGTGGATTGTGAAGGAGGAATGCGCAAATTATTTTTCTGTACTACTTCCTTTTGGCAACAAGCTGGTTTGTTTGTTTGATTTGCTAGTTATAACCCTTCATCTCCCTGTACAGGACAGGACAGTTTCTGGGCCTCATTCTCCAATGTGCTTGCTCAGATGTACGTTCACAAAGGAGGAAGAAAGAAGGTACCAAATGAAGAAAAAACATACAGCACTAATTTTACATGTAAATACCTACTGAGAAAGTTCTTAAACAGAATCTCTTATTCTGTACTTGCCACAAGGCCAATGTGGCCAGTAAAATTAGCATATTTGCCAACGCCTTGGAAACAATGTGAACCGTAAGCTTTCCATTTAAAATCTACTTTATGTTGTTCTCTGTCCTGAAATGTTCTTTCTGCTTCTATGCAGCTGTGTGCTTTAATATATCATACTGTTTTGGTCATGTTGCACAAAGTATTTCCCTGCACAGGAGAAATTTTTCAGCCTGTACTATTCAAACCTGTTTCATGTTATACAAATTCTTTAGCAGCAGTTAGTTATACATCCATTAAATCCACGAAAGCCTCTTTTTGGGGAGGGAGTGGGATCAAGGTGGTATAATCTTAATTAATTTCAAGGTCTTTTCATGAACCCAGTTCTGTTAACTTCTCACTTGTCCTTAAACGGAGTCAATAATCCACTGCAGCTCATCTGCATTCAAAACCAGGAGCGGTTCTTGCCTCAGGGGCCCTTATGGCCAGAGGCCCGTGGGGTATTGGCTACCGCTTCCCATTGCTGCTAAGTGAGAAAATGGTTCACCAGGTATCTGTAGTTGTGCGGGGTACTTTGGAGCAGGTTTCGTTTCAGTTTGAAACTTCACTGGATGCAAATATCAGATTAATACTCACCCCCTTTCCCCCCCAAAAAAAAGAAAGAGTTAAAACAAGGTAAAGGGCAGAGATTTTGCTTTGGGAGAGAGAGAACTGCTGCTAAAGGAAACTGCTTTTTCAAAAATTATATTTTTGTTTGTTCTTTCTCATCTCTTTCATCAAATATCTTTATTATATTGGACTGTGTTTGCATGCATGCCATGTATGGAGTGTGACTGACTGCTACATTTGTTTTGGTGTCTCCACAGCGGGTTACCTTCTGTTCTTCTCCTTGTATTCTGACTGCTTGGGCTGTACGACATTATTTCCCAGGTGGGTAAGAAGTCCCTTACTTGGATTGATCTAAAAGGATAAATGGCTATTTCCCAGGGAGCTTCCCCCCACTCCAGCTCTGAAGAGCACAAATGGTTTTTCAATGTGGTATTTAGGTATTTGTTGGTGATGACTTGATGGGTTTTCTTACTTGACACTGTAGGTCTTAAAGTAAGATTAAAAAAAATCTTCTGCCCCAATTAGCTTTACTGGTCAGTTTTTGGAAGTCATCAATCTGTGTCCATAATATGTTAGTCTGTTTCGGTGAAAAATTGCTGTATTATGAACTTAGCTACAAGTGTGGTAATCCCATTCAATCACCTTATCATTCCCTTTGCCAATAAAATATTATTCCTTGCTATGTATTTTTTAGTATTTATTGCAGACCATTTTTAAAGGTTTTTGTTAGGTGTCCTGTCCATACCATATATGTTTTTGCTGAATAATAGAATTGATTTTACTTCTAGTGTAATAATCTTCTATCACACTGCAAGAAGAGAATGTAGGGTGAAGCTATTGGAGTGATGTTTTCTTCCACCGCTTTAGAAGACTACTCTATAGGTGAATGTTTCAAGGCTAGGAAACTACACGGTGCCTCGTAGTCCTTCTTTTATTGTATTTATGTCCCCTTGGATCAGTTTAAATAATTTTTCTTGCTGCTTAGACTCACACTTTTCAAGTATTTCCCTCATTGACATATATTAGCCAGGATATATAGAATTTACGTCTTTATTTGGTTCCTTCCTCAAAGGTCAGATTGTTCAGCATCTTAGTTAGGGTTTTTCTTTTCTGAATTCACCACATTTTGTAAACTCTGACATGCCCAGAGCTCAGCATTATGGGGCTAAGCCACAACTCTGCCATTTAGGTAGGTCTTAGTGCATGTATGAACTATGTTTGCACCTAACATCATATCCAAGTTACTATTTTTGCTTTCCTTCTTGCTGATATACTGTTTGAAATATCATAGCTGAATTGCTGTTCACACTGTCACCTGAAGACTTTTTCAGCACTACTGCTTTTCATATTTTTCTGTGTGTTCAAATTTTTTTTTTCCTTAGAGACACAGGTTTGAACTTTTCCTGGTGGCCTCTTCCCTTTCTTCCTCCTTCCCCCCCCCCCCCCTTTCTCC
>JANZLQ010000050.1:7734953-7749324 GCA_026212715.1 Elanus axillaris | reverse complement strand
TTTCTCCCCCTTTTTCTTCATCCCATCTAGCCTTTCACTGCTCAATAACTCTCCAAAAGAGTAAAACCATCATTTTTTTCAGCACAGTAACAGCAGTTACTGTGGAGTAGAGATAGGCTGCAAATTTTGCAAATTCCTTGTCTGTCTGTATTTATATGTAATCTCCTAAGCACGAAAATGTTGCATTAAGTTTTCCAGACCCAGGTCCGTAAAATAAAAAAAAATTCACAGTGTTAGAAGCCAGCTTCATGAGTGTTCCCTGGAAATTCCATTTCCGTACATTGTCAGTGATAGTATGGAGATTTACAAGGATTGTAGCTTAGACCTTTTATTGAGCACAATGTTCTTGAAGCTAGTGACTTCCAGTAGAGGAACTCCCCCATCATTTTAATTTAATTTTGCGCAGAAATTTCGTTTGAAAAAATCTGGATTATTTGTTTGTTTGTTTGTGGTTTTTCTGTTGTTTCTGTTCATCTTATGTAATTTCTGGGACTCAATTCTAGTAATTAATGACTTCTAACCTTTATGAAAATCTTAGTGAACTTAGTTTCTCTAAGTGACCTTTTCAAATAGATGCAAACACAAGCTCTAGAAAGAGTGGCTGTGTGTATGTGAAGTGGTCGTAGTATATGAGTAGACATAAAATTTAAGAAAAAGTACACTTTTAGTTTTCGGTATTTTTAACTTCTTTTCAGGTTCTGAAGGCATGTTCTGGTCAGTTTTGCACCTGCACTTGACAAATGTTCTCTTAACAAATATAATAAATAAAGGCTTTGCTTTAAATCCTTTCTTATGTCATGTGAACAGTAAAACTTTAGACAGTTATAGCTGTGATTATTTTCTACTTCAATGATTTTTAATACGACCTAAAATAACTACGGTAAAACCACTTTGTTAAAATATTTAAGTTTAAATTATATATTTAAAATAATGACTCAAAAGTTTTGTAAGTATTACAGACTGTTAGTGTGGGATTATTACCATCTAGTTCTAAATTCGGCATCTACTGAAACCAGCTGCTTAGTCTCCCTCATTCAAGAAGAATGGAGAGAAATTAGCATTATCAAAGGATGAGTCAAATATGGTTTTGTAGAATATGCTGAATTGTTCTCTGGAAGTGTTTACACTGATTGACCGTACAGGAACAGTTAATCTAGCCTAAGACTGGGCTAAGAATAATAAACCAAATCCTACTTTTAATTAAAATAAGCACCTGAATAATTCACAGAAATTGTTTTCAAGAACACTATCTAGAAATATAGTTTGACAAGAACCACTAAAGGGAATTAAGAGTGGCAGTCAGAGATGAATGGAGCAGCACAGATTTGCAAAATTGTATTTAAATTTCATTTGCTTTCTTAAGAATTTTTTTTTCCTTTCAGCTAGTTTCTTGGCCTTTCAGAAACAGGAATACTGTCTTTGGAAAAAATCTCCCATCCATGGAATGTTGTGCACTCCAATTTCTCTTTTTCAATGTTCTTGATCTTCATTATAACTAACAACTCTACAAAATAACCTGGCTGTGTATTTTTCATATCTGAATTTCTCATTGCTGAATGCAATCAGTTTAGCCATATTCTACCTTCTGATGATAATCCACATTTATATCACAGCCCATAAACATTTGTTCGTGGTCCTAGAAATATGTCACTTAATTTCCTATGTCAGAACTCACTATGAGTGAATCTTACTGCCTGTAAGATTCCTTCCTCCCTTCTGTCTTCTGTGGCTCTTCATGGTAGTGGTGAAGTATGTGGTATTTTGGGGGTGAATCCTAGAGTGATAGTTTCTAAACTGAATAGCTAGCTTATCAGTGTGGGACAAAGCAAACGCAGCTGTTACAGGAGCTGAACGGTGAAAAAAAAAGGGGGTTAGTTCTCTACCTTGGCAGCCCTAGGAGGAGTGGTGGTGTAACAAAGGTCTTTTGTTGTACCCGTCAGGTGCTTCATCTCTTCGCAGGATCTCATGTTCAGCACTTCTTAGGACTGGCTACACTGTAAGGCATCTCTGACTTCGTGTTCCCTGCACTGTCCTACTATTTATGTGGAAATAATAGTCTTTCCCAAAATGAAAGAAATCTTCCTTGGACATCTTGGTATTTCCTGTTTACCATTCCAAGCAACTAGTTTTCTGTGTCATATATCATTTCATACAATTTTTAATTCAAGTCCCAAATACAGGTATTACTCAAATGATAAAACTTCAGTGTCCTTCAGCATCTACTGCTGACTGCAATTTAAGTTACCTTAACCTGGATTTTGATTCCTTGTTCTTCAGCTAACAACCTATTTTTTTAAGATACGCATCAGACAGCTGGACACAAATAGCCAACTATCCTCCTTTGTGTTAATCCTAGTGTGCATTTTCAACATTCAGAGAATAATACCTGAGTAGGTACTATCCAATTTATGACAGCAGTAGAAATTACAATACTACTTTGAAGTCACTTGTTCTTGTGGGCATTCGTAAGTTGAGGCAATGGTGGTGCAAGTATATCACACACCTCAAGCAAAAGACACAAAAAAAGATATAAACTCTGTTTATAGCTCAGTAGAAACACATGCCAGTAAAGAGGATGGAAAGTACAACTTCTCAGCATTGCAACTGTGCTATAGGTTAGTAATATTCCTATTTATTTAAAAGAGGCGAATGAGGGATTAAAAATATACCCACAGTATGTTCATGAGTCTTGTTCTTATTCCACCTGTTATTTTCAACCAGCCAATCTTGCAAATTAGACATGTTAGTATCTCAAAAATGGTAAAGGTTTCATACTGCAGAAGAAGAAATTAATTTCTTACTTTTCTTGAATGAATATCAAATAAACTCTTCTACTTTTGCAGGCCCATGATGACCATCCCTCCTTGGAGCTCAAGACCATGAACTCTGCTTCAGAATACAGGACAAGATGCAACAAATGCCTGCTGAATTCAGGAAGCTGCTGGAGGTTGAAGAATAGGAGCAGAGAAGCACGGATGGCAAGAGGATTTGGAAAGCGAGAAAAGGCCAGAAGGGATTCCTGCAATGCCTGCCCAGATCAGGGCACTGATCTTCTCTGGCCATCTGCAGCTCCAAAACCACAGCAGGCTCCATGGATGACCCTACACCAGTGGCCGCCTCCCTTCAACGATGGGCCGTGCCAGGTCAGCTGCTTGTGGCTTTCCTGCAAAACTCTTCTGAGTCCTTTTCCAATTTAACCATCAGGTCCATGGCAGGGGGCTTGGACTAGATGAGCTTTAAAGGTCCCGTCAAACCCAAAACTATGCTATGATAATGATTCTATGAACTAGCCGCTTCTTTTTCTCCAGCACTTTACCAGCATATTCCCAAGCACCTCGAGTTTTCCACAGCTCTGACAATTCTGGTGGCAAAAAATTCACTGTCATTCAGGTACTATGCAACAAACACAAGGCAAAATACGAACAGCTCAATAAAGTTTCCTCTGATTTTATTTTAAACTTTGATTTCACAGTTCTCTTTTTTCCAGATTCAATCTACCAGATTGTTAGGTAACATAAAAAGCTCATTTGCTTCCTCTTGGTGGCTGAAAGGTCTTAGTTTTCTGTTCTCAGGTTTCTCCCTATCTATATTTATGAGCTTAGTAAAGCGTTGTTTTGTTTAACTCTCTTTTGCTGTCCACATTATCATAAGGAAATGACAAAACATAACTATACCAAAATATTTTACAAGCGTAAGAAAACAGCAAGAAATTGACCCAGTACAATAAAGTGATGTGCCATGGTCTCAGATGAGAAGCAGATATAGTTGTACTTAAATAGATACTTGCTTGAGCAAATAAATCACCTCTTGCACAATACAATCCATAAAACTAACCAGGCAAAAAAATACACCTTGCCATAACTAGCAGTGCTATAACTAAATAAATACAATGAACGCAAGAAACCTTGGGTAGGTCAGCTACTTTAGGTGTAGAGAACAATCAATATTTTAAAACAGACATAATGTGTTGCATAGGTAGCATTTCTTAGTGATCTTGCATTTGTGGATCCAGGGACTCTCCAGCAATGAGGACAGATCCCAGCTGTACATCTGCAGTGTATGAGCTTGGAACTGTATGCAGCTCCCAGCCCTGTTTCCGCAGTAGTCAAAGACACTGCAAGCTTCCTAGTTAGAGAGGTGTGTGGTCAGTCATGTGTAATTTCCAAATGGAAAACTGATGGCTTGTTCTGCCAGTTGACCATTCCTTTTTGTTGGCTGGCTGTTTGCTGGAGTTCTGCAATTTCACTCCTTCTTCTCACACCTGCCGACAGTTTGCAAACTTCCTCACCGTGCCTTTGCCTGACACTAAGGCCAGCAAAAACAAGTGATGGCATCCCTTGTGTGGGCACGCTCACTGCCTCCTTCAAGGAGCAACATATTCCAGTAACAGCCTCAGCACATCCCAGGAAGCTTATATTCTAGATGCCAGTTATTGTATCAGGCACATTTCTGAAGAAGCAACCCCTGGTTAAAAGTTCTCCACCACATGTAGGCAATTCTTTTGTTCAAGGGCTAGTGTGTAAAGGGATAGTGCAACAGCCATCATATCTCACGTGATTCTGTCATGCTTATCCAGGACAACTGCAGAAGTACCTTCAAGGCATTTGAGCATCTATTTGAACGACTGCTCCTGTGCATAGATACTTAAATCAGTCGGAGGACCTAGCTCCAGCAGATCTTTGCTCTCATCAGACAAGCAGATGCTTAGTAAAAAGGCTACCTGAGAAAGCCAGGAGGGAGAACAAGTCTTAACGTCACACCACAATATATGTAAGTGTGGATTTAGATAACCTGAGCTAGACAGTTGAAAGATAACACATGATGGATATAGGAATGAGAGGTGCATACAAAGTGGTCACAGGCACGGAGCAGTGCTGACACCTTCTTGGTCTGTAATCCCTTGTAAAAAACTTCTCTTAAGTCTCTGTCTAGAAAACAATGCAAATCAGATCAGCTTTTCTTATTTTTTTTCCCCAAACCCAACATCGTTCCCCTCAGTTAGCTAGTAAGTAGAGAGAAAGGTTAAAACAATTAAGTTTTTTCACCTCAGTCTTCTCTAAACCTTGTCTTTTCCTGGAACAATGTGTTAAATTTGGCTCTTCTAAGCAGGTTGATTTGTGGTCTGGAGGAGACAAAATACTTTTCTTCAATCTCTGTTACCAGGTATATCTATAGTCCATACTGCAGTGCAGAGTGGAAGCTACCTATAATTTCTGTAGACTTTGTGGCTTTGGTACTAGGAACTGTTTAGCTTGACTTGAGGTCACTTACAGATAGAAATAAGGTAAAAAAAACCCAAACCCCAGGCAGTTCTGCATCATTTGATCTTGACTCTTCATAGTATCTGAGACAACTTTTAATGTGATGCAGAGATACAGCAGCTAACTGCCCGGGCACTTTGGCTGCTTTGCACCCATGTCCCTTGGAGAAACTGGTTGCCCTGCTGTGGCAGTAGCTATCAGCAGTCACAGCCCTTGGCCCCAGTTGTCCTTCCTCTCCCTCCTCACTGTCAAAAATAACCAAACTTTTTGTGAGCTTGGTGATTATCAAACAGGCAAATTCACTGTGCTTCTATGGGCACAGGATATTTTCTTAGATGGTATGTTATTGTTAATCATAATTTAATTGTGCTAGAGGTCTTTTTGATTTAACTCCAGAAAGTCAAATGAAATAATAGCCAGCAGGTAATATGAACATTAATTAAAAAACTAATATCAGTTACTCTCATTCTCCACATCAACAGTATAATTTAAAAACATCATAAATGACTACAGACCCTCTGAGTATAGTAAGTGATCACGCGTGGATCTCTCATTTATTCCCCTGATCAGGAATGAGAGCCACATGGCAATAATTCATTATATTATTACTATTACTACCACTGATATTTATTTAAAAGTCTTGGGGGGGAAATACATTTTATTTTGAAATGACTAAAATTCACTATTATACTGAGATGTGAAGAAATCAAGCTTGTGGGTGTTGTTTTGGTTTGTTGTTTTTTTTCCCCAGTGTTCCAATTGTTTGGGTCTGGCAGTATAAATTATTCCTGAAAAAAAGTGTAACAGAGAAAGGAATAGCCTATAGGTGACTGGGACCAAAACATCCTGGTCTTAGATCATAAAGCCCTGGTCCTTGACTATATTCTAATATTAATATAAGGGAAGTCATTGTCCAGAAAACCAAGATCATTTTCCCCCATGTTTTTCCTCTTCTATAATTTATGTGCACTTTCACTTTGAAACAAATTTTGGTTTCTTCAGAAGTCTCAACCTTATTTACAAGTCCAATACAGCCTTCAAGTCATAAATGTTTGTTTTTTGGGTTTTTTTCTGGTCAAATCAGCATCCAGCAAAACTGTATTTGACATTCCAGGCTGCTACTGATGGAAGATTTTTTTCACCTGCTATTGTACTGAGAAGCCAATGGATATGGATAAAGTCCTTGGGGTTTAAAAAAAAGTGGGTTTTAGAAGATATGCTCTGTCACTTTAGGTATGTATAGTTTTGCTTCCTTTTTCATCTAATGTCACTGAGTTTTATATAGGTTTTACTTCACTATCTGCTTTTCATCCAGGTATAATGGAGATAATGCTTAAATCACAAGGAGAACTGGCAGATAAATTGTTAGCAGTGGCTGTCCTTGCTGAAGTTAGATGCTGTCTTAACAATATCTGAAATTTAACATCCTGTTCTTTCATTATTTATTCTTCCTTCACTCATTTACCTATAAACCCATTATTATAGCTAGCTAAGAAATGTAGCCAAATTGTTGCCAATCTTCTGGGTTGTGAGTGCCTCCCTCCCAGTACTAATATTTAGTCCTTACCTAACAAGATTACAAATTCATAGCCTAACTGGACATGGTTGAATATTTTTAACTTTAAAAGCTCTAATTGGTAGGTTTTACTTCATTTTCTTTCCATCTTTTATATTCCCTCACTCACAGAAGCTAGAAAAGAACTTTAGTTTAAAAACAGAGATAAAGGTGCACATTTGTAAAGCTTTTTATTAACAGTATTTGTGTGAATCCCTTCCATGTGGTGCTTTGAAGCTAGCCAATGAAGCTGGTCAATTTTATTTTAAATATCCCAACTGTTGGATTTCATGTCCATTTACTGTAGAAAAATGTTCTCTCCAACCGAGTTGAACGGAAGAGTGCTAATCTTTATTCATAAGGCAAATAAATTTGTTCAAAGCACACATCTGCTAAAGGCTGAAATGACTATGAATGAGATGAATTGTGACTTTGTTTAGATATCCAGTGACAATTATTTATGAAAAGAGGTACAAGCTTTTTGTTGTTCTGTTCATTCTTTTGATCTTTGATGAAGTTTGTGATATAGAAGGTGAAATACAAAACAAATGAATCCATACATGGGTGGTTTTATAATAATGTCTGCCAACAAAAGAAATAAAGCAATGGAAATGTCTATTAAGCATTTTGGTATTTTCATTTAATTTCTACTTAGGCCATGTTTTGAAGCTTATGTTAATTCCTCTGCACAATGCAGTGAATAAAAGAAAGAATTTAGACTTGATATTAATTCTCCTGGAAGAGTGATTACTTTAATACACCCATTTGTGATACCTTAAAATAGTTTTATTTTACCTGAAACTGGTTTTAGTATATGAATTTGGAGTTACATCTTTTGATGGTGGTTCCATGGTGTTTGAGCAATACTGAACTCTTTATGGCTCCAGGTGTTTACAGTGGTGGTAACTGGCAAGGTGGATGCCAGTGTGCTTAGCATAAAGACAAAGCAAGTACCCTGCAATTGTTTTAATTGCTGGCTCCTTAAAAAATCCATGCGCAGCAGAGCTTTGTAGTTTCTTGATGATCCTCCCCATAAGGGGGACAAAAATACTTAGTACAGTCAAGGAACCCACGATCTTGGTTATCAAATCAAGCGTGAGAGTAGTCCTATAAAACACATGACTTGGTTTTTCTCAGCAACAATAATGCTTACAAAGCATACAGCAGAACAAGCAAGTGTGCGGTATCTGTGTACACCCTTTGGGTTTTGTTCTTAGTCTGCAGCTAAAGAGAAAGCAGAAAAGACTTGTATAAAGGACTGATATGAATAATCATAATTGCTATTAAGTGATATTTGCTTCTGTGGCAATAAATGATGATCTCCCTCCTTATATAGTTACTCTCATCTGTGTTTGAAATCATCCCTTGTGATGCAGATTGAAAATTCCTAACAGAATAAGGACAGCATCAACCTGTTTGAAGAGAAAAACCTCGTATTTCATTAACAGCTAAATTCAAAATATGTTGCTGCTTTGTTTTGGTTAATAAGGACTAATGGCCTGTCCCAAGAATAGATGTGGTCCGACAGTGTGCTTTTTAGAAGTATTTATTGTATTTCTTCAGGATTAGAGAAACACCGGTCAGTCACAAAGGTTTCCACAGGCCCAGTAAGTTTTGGGGCAGGGACATGATTCTCATGAAGGCACACGCCGACACAGGGATACAGCTATGCCTTATTCTGTATTATCCTTCTATATTATCCTTCCTAGCTTATCATTTTACCAGCTACTACAGCATCTTTCTTCTAGGAAAGGATGTCTTTATCTGTACTTGATCATCGCCACTTTTTCTGCAGGACCACAGATATTGTGAAGAAGAGGTTATGAATAAGAAGACTGTAGAAAAAGAAAAGATAGCTGTTATTGAGAAAAACTATCATAATACCTATGCACAAGAGGGCTAATTAAGTCTGTCATCCCTAACTTTTGAATGTTTGATTTTTCAATCTTAATGTTCTTTTAATGTCTTTGCTATGCAATATACATCTATACAGTTTCCATTTATTATTAAAAATTGATAAAGCACTAGCTTTTAATGACATGCATGCTTAACTATGCATCCTTAATGTTCTCGACACATTTTTTAAATGGGAATCTGCATTCAGTAGTGTCATTCTTTAATCACCTAATATAAACAAGGGTCCTCCCTCATTTAATAAATTGCAAGAGTGGGCCATTAGATTCTAAACCATCTCTGACTGTAATTGCATTTTTTTGTCCTAGGTATCAGGAACCATAATCCTGACTGAATACCCAGTGTTATATACCTATTGCAGCTTATTGCCCTGGCAAAGTTGAGACTACCTTGGTCAAAGAAGTGATCGCATATCTCGCTGTTCATTGCAGGAATAGATCTGTTAATGTGGTAACACCTATGCACTGCCCTTGTGAAAGGAGATTTTAATTTTCCATGAATACAATCCGTAAAGTGCAGATGGTACCGAATAAAACATAATGAATTAGACTGATACCTTGATACTTGCAGGGTTAAAATATGGACAGACAAGCGATGAATAAGAATGAACACGACATAATATTTTATGTGCTGTTTGAGGAGTATAAAATCTCCAGAGGTGCTCTGTTGCACAGCCATATGTTGTTTTCGCACTTAAGGCTTGTGAAAGTTTAAAAGATTAATAAGATTACTAATATTAAAGTCTAAGACCAGAAAGTTCCCTAGAATCTTAAGAGAAAGAAACAACAGACCACTGTGGGAAAAATACAAGCTGAGAGGAGGGGGACACACATCAAGCTTTGTGTTAGCTTTGAAAATAATTTCATTATTTGACAGTAAACCAGACTTTTATCTGCACTAGATTCTTCAACTTTATATGCATATATTACTTTGAGATATGCCTTACTGAGACTTACTAAATAGTGAAATGAGTTAAAGAAAAGGCACAGCCTGGGTAATTTTTCCTTTTTCTGTAAAATTTGAAACAGTTAAAGGCACCATGAAGAGTTTTGGCAATAAACAAATATTTTGTAAGACGAACCAGCATCTGAGTTAAACAATTCTTGGCTTTGAGTCTGTGTCATGGATCTAGGCCATATATAACATTCCTGGCTTCTTGGTTTAGAAGCACATTTTAGCAAAACCCACAAAATACGTACACTTTTCTCCCTTAAAAAAAATTTGCAAAATACCTGAATGCCTGAATAAATCAATGTATCAAGACAAATGCTCCTATAAGTTTTAGTTGCATTCAGTATGACAATGCTAAGCTTTTTAAAGATTAAAATAATCATTGTGGGGGTGCTAGTATTCCATTCCCAGATAAACTGAGTTGCCAAGCTGCTTTTTCCTTGTCAAGCCTTTTTTTTTTTTTCTGTTTTCAGTGGAGGCATCTGGTTTTTTTAGCCATTTCTCCAGGCTAAAACAGCAGCAAGTTGCCTCTATGTCTGTCAGATGGTAAAGCTGCAGATGGGCTGGTTTGTCCTCCTTGGACACCACCTTAAGCGTAACAACCTGAGTGCTCCCTCGCTTTGTGCCAGTCTGATGGCTTTTCCCTAGCCCCCCACTTTTCCATATGATTCATGAGAAACATAGGGAGATTATTTTGGGTTTTTAATCAGCCTCTAAAGGTGTTGTGTACACAGGGTCTAAAATTGTTTGATTTAAAGTGCCAGTTCTCCTCCCAACATAGTCTGAAAAATAGACTCCATGCTTAATAGTTAGATCTCTCCATGTCTACTATATATTCCCTTCTCCAGCAAGACTTCTGACAGGAAACCTGTTTAATCCAGTGGTAAGAGGAAACATTTTGTACTGCCAATAATTGTACACTATATGCACATGCACTACATAAATAGTATACTATTACTCGTAATACTACTAATTGTATATCTCAGATAACTGACATAACTGTATCATTCTAGGTAAGCAAACAAAAAATATTTTTGCAGCAAAACCTACTAACCCCAATTCGAAAATCTACTCCACATGGGCAAGCTAGTGTGCTAAGGAAGTGCACTTTCACAGTGTCCTTCACAAAGGAGAAGCATGTTACTCACACAGAAGATGAAGACCAAGACTGGGTTCTAAGCGGGAGCCACGGCCTCAACAGTGAAGTGGTAAACACATCTCAGCAGACCAAGTACCTTGCAACAAATAAATTACCTGGAAGGTCAGCCTCTTTATATAAAACCTTTCCTCACTCTAACTAGATATGTTTGTTAAAACACCATGTATACTTATAACTTAGGAAGGTTTGGGGTCGTCTTATTAGTACAGAAAAATTGATCTCTGTTGGTTTCTGATTTTTTTCCAGTTAAGCTTTATTGAGTCACTGACTGTGAAAGAAGTAGAATAAAGATTAAGAAGTGTTTTAGTCACTCACTGTAAATGAATATTTGTGGACTATATGAAATATATGCAATAAAATATATGTAATATAAGCAATATGTGCATTAAAATCAATTTCTTAGAAACACAAATCAGGCATGAGTAGAGCTGCAGCAAATGGGTTGCATATTTGGTGAGATTTCATAAGAAAAGACAGTTCAGGTAATTTTAATCAACATCACATGAGTCACAGTCTTAGTTTTTTACTTTTACATATATAGTACTTTTATTTTTGTAGTGATAGTGTGTAAGTGTGTGTGGGAGGATTTATATAAATGTTTTTATTTAAACTTATACGGAGATTTAGTTAGATAATTGTTCAGGACAACAAGAAAAAAAAAAATTCTTGTTTCCGCATAGTTTAGATTCCTGTGATTACCTTTAAATACTCTGAAATAAATAGAATCGGTCAAGACATCTGAATATTACATCTGACAAAATCTTTATCACTTTCAGCAGAAAGACTTTAAAAATATCTTAGTTTCTTTTGAAGATAAATATGTGTGTATTTCTTCACACATCTACTATGATTTTTTTGTGTAGAACAGAATGGATTGCTCACAGAGAAAAAATTGCATCTATATAGTACATATTATTAAAGCAAGAAGATATTATTAATCAGTGTTGACAAGTGAGTAACATTCAGGCATTCACTTCTTTTTTTTTAAACCAAAAAAATCACAAAAATGAATATCAGAAATAATACTATTCTTGGTGTCAGTTCCTACAAATGACAACACCTTCTTCAGGTTTTATATAGCAAAATGAAGACTAAACTAATAATATTATTTTTATACAGAGTATAAATTCTATTATTTATACAAAATAAAATATTTTAAAAATACAGAATACCTTCTCAGCTGCTCTAGATTAGTGTTTTGTTAATAGGATTGTATTCCTGACACTTAAATCTGTTTTTTCACTTTGTAATCTATACAAGTTTTGTTTCCTGTTGTAACTCTCATTGAGTAAGTAGTGTGGAGTTAAAATATTAGAAGCATGGCATTATTGATTGCATTTAGTATTGATGATGCTAAATTCATGGAGACAAACTGTTGGCATATTGAATGCTAGAGCTTTCATGCCTTGAGGAACCTGAGAATTTAGTTGACAGAAACTTCATGAAGGTCAACAAGGAGAAGGGCAAAGTTTTGTACCTGAGGTGGAACAAGAAGCCCTGTGCATCCACATGGACTGGGGACCACCCTGCTGAAGAGGCCTGAGGGTCTTGGTGGATTCCAAGGTGTCCATCATCGGAGGTTTTTATGGCTTTATGAGGCAAAATCATGACTGACTTAATCCATTATTGGTGATGCTGATCTAGAGCTTCGACTAAATGACCTTCAGACGTCCCTTCCAAACATTACTGTAATTCTATAATCATTAAATTTTCAGGGGACAGAAGAAAGGGGGTAGAAGTAATCTCTAATCATACAGTTGATATTCTTTTAGCAGGACAGCTGAGGAGTTTTTCATTCATCTTGAATGCAAGAGACAGTTTGAAGGTCTGTTAGAGTGCAATATTAGGAAACCTGGACCATTTCCGTTGGTTATTTTGAATTTGTTCAAGTTACATAAAACTCTGAAATTGCTTTAATTTAACATGGTATCAATATATTCTTAAAAGAACATACTAGCTATAGCACAGTTGAACAGAAGCAAGTTAATAAACTACTTTGATAAATCCCTTTTCAGACTATTGTAGTTTGCAGACTTTGCATTGAGGAAGTTTATTAAACTGCCATAAAGATCTAAGAAATAAAATTTCCCAACTTTGCTACAAAAAGGCCACATATGCTACAACAATTTCTCAGTTAAGAGCTTTCTTAGTATTTGTGAATTATGCAACAAGAAAGAGAAGTAAAAATCAGAATACATAAATAATATGTTTGTGTTTTATTTAGCACTTAATATATTTGTTTCACTGTTTAGTAGCATATGAAGTTAAACACGGTGCTGCACTACAGGGATTGTACAGGGAAGAGTATTTTGGTTTTTATTAGTTATTTTGCAGTATTAAAGATTTTAATCTGAATTCATAGAATCATAGAATCATTTAGGTTGGAGAAGACCTTCAAGATCATTGAGTCCAACCGTTAACCTAGCACTGCCAAGTCCACCACTAAACCATGTCCCCAAGCACCACACCTACACATCTTTTAAATACCTCCAGGGATGGGGACTCCACCACTTCCCTGGGCAGCCTGTGCCAATGCCTGACAACCCTCTCGGTAAAGAAATGTTTCCTAACATCCAACCTAAAGCTCCCCTGGCACAACTTGAGGCTGTTTCCTCTCGCCCTGTCTCCATCCACCAGCCAGCAGAGACCAGCCCCCACCTCACCACAGCCCCCTCTCAGGCGGTTGCAGGGAGCGATCAGGTCTCCCCTCGGCCTCCTTTGCTCCAGGCCAAACAGCCCCCGGTCCCTTGGCCACTCCTCACAGGACTTGTGCTCCAGGCCCCTCGCCAGCTCCGTTGCCTGTCTCCAGACATGCTCCAGCCCCTCCATGTCTTTCCTGGAGTGAGGGGCCCAAAACTGAACCCAGCCCTCGAGGTGTGGCCTCACCAGGGCCCAGCACAGGGGAACAGTCACCCCCCTGCTCCTGCTGGCCACGGAATTTCTGACACAGGCCAGGATGCCGTTGGCCTCCTTGGCCACCTGGGCACTCTGCTGGCTCATACTCAGCCGGCTGTTGACCAGCACCTCCAGGTCCTTTTCCACTGGGCAGCTTTCCAGCCACTCTTCCCCAAGCCTGTAGCTCTCTGTGAGGTTGTTGTGACTGAAGTGCAGGACGCGACAGCACTGAGCCTTGTTGAACCTCATAGAATTGGCGTCGGCCCATCGATCCAGCCTGTCCAGATCCCTCTGCAGAGCCTTCCTACCCTCCAGCAGATCAACAGTCCTGCCCAACTTGGTGCTGCCTGCAAACTTGCTGAGGGTGCACTCGATCCCCTCGTCTAGGTCATTGATAAAGACATTAAACAGAACTGGCCCCAATACTGGGCCCTGGGGAACACCATTTGTGACCTGCTGCCAACTGGATTGAACTCCATTCACCAGCACTCTTTGGGCTCAGCCAACCAGCCAGTTTTATCCAGCAAGGAGTACACCCATCCAAGACATCAGCAGCCAGTTTCTGCAGGAGAATGCTGTGGGAAATGGTGTCAAAGACTTTACTGAAGTCTAGGTAGACAACATCCGCAGCCTTCC
>JANZLQ010000050.1:7711243-7730869 GCA_026212715.1 Elanus axillaris | reverse complement strand
CCCTTCCCTTCCCTTCCCTTCCCTTCCCTTCCCTTCCCTTCCCTTCTAAATTGAGTATTACAATATGAATGCAGCTTTCACATGAATGTCTCTGCTGTCAAGAAATTCCCTAACTATTCTTACGTAAAATTTTAGGAGAAAAATGAACCGAGAACATTTTTTCCCCTAAATAGTTTAAATTTCCATTAAAAAAAAAGACTCTGCAAGCAAAATAATAATTTGTCTGTTGAGATGATCCAGAATGTTATTTAACCTTTCCATTCAATATTAGAGTCATCCGTTCACCACAAAACAGCAATTTTCATCTGCACATTTATCTGTGTATGTATACATATATATACAATATATGACTTTGTATATAAAAGAAGTTCAAAACCCTACATCAGCTAGTGCCTGCAGAAGAAAATTTTCTTTTCCAGAGTTCTGTTTGTGCTTAATTAAATCTTCAACTGGCTTTAAGCCTTAAGGTTACTGAGATTTTAGTTAACTTCTATTGTTGAAAAGAACATTCCATATGGCACTATTTACAGTGATATTTGCAGTGATATGTTATGACTTGATTTTATTTGAGATGGAATGGTCCTGTCCTTAAGAATGCATTTGGAGGAGTGTTAATGCTGGAGATCAGTAGGAAGATTGGTCATCTTGAAACTACAAATCAAGGTGATGTAACCTTTGCGACGGACCAGGCAGTAGAACCTACAGGTTTCATATAAAGATTCATATAAAATACTTACATATAAACCAAGAAGCATATTTTAGTTTTGTCAAAGCACATCTGTATTATTTGATCAGCATATATTCAGATACCAGATCCCCTTTCTTGGATTCAGTATTCAGCATAATCTCTTGTTCCTGCCTTGATGACAGAAAGGGAGCTCAAACAAAAGCAGACTTTGTATATATTTACGTCTCATCTACTGTGCCATTTCTAGTCAACTCTAAGTCAACAAAACCAGCTAGGGCTCCCTGTTTTATATATATAATAAAACTATATATATATATATAGTTTTATATATAAAACCCCTATAATTATATATATATATAACTGCTTGATTTGTGATTAATTTGAATCCTTCCTTCAGTCTCAGTTATTCCATTGTTTTAATATGGACTTGGTAAATCCATTGAACCATCGATTCTTTTATTCAAAGTAGACCTCAGGTTCCATTCGTCTAAAGCTACAAACAAGGGCACCATCCAGATTATAGCAAAAGTGTTGTAGCAAATATGCATAGAAAATTAATAAGACATAACTGAAAATCAGAAGGTATGGGAAAATCTCCAGATGGTACAGCATTTTTCCTATCCTTGCCCTTCACAGTAGAAGATACAGAGTTTGTGATCTATTATGGATGGAATCATATTCTCTAATTTATAGGCCAGTTTATAATTTCAAATGTTAGTAGTTCTCTGACAGGCAAACTTTTGAGGTTATGGCTATTTGGAAATGTGTAAAAGTAAACTTTGTGTAACTGCTGGCGGAATTGAGTACTCTATCAAGAATGCTCTCTGTTTTCAATAAATATATTAGTACATAGGCAATATCTTTTTCATACGTCTGAAACATTTTTCTAATAGAATCTCTACTTCAGCACATCTCTGGACCTCTGTGTTATCAATAATTGTAGAAACATTATTCAGTTTATTCCACTGCTTCTCAGCACTCTTTCAGATGGCACTTGGAGGACCTTAAAGTCAAAAAGTGGAAGATATTCTTCCGGCTGTGGCATCTGACAAAGCCAGAGGCAAGTTTCTGCAGAAGCTCACTGGGCAGTGATGCTGACAAGTCCAGAGATGCCCTTGAGTTTGCCACATAGTTGTACTCCTGACTGGTTTGTCTTACTATTTCATCTTTCTTTGATTCTTGTCTCACTTTGGAAACTTTTCACACTCTTCTTCATTTTAGGCATAGATTTGACGGTGTTCTTCCCGACTTATGGAAAGAATCCTTTTATGCTCACATTTTGCCTACATAAAGTTTTCTTCCTTCTTCCCAGCTACAGCTTGATGTGTGTTCCTCTGCCATCCTATCAAGTCTTCAAGAATCACAAGTAGTAGCTGAAGAGTTATTTTTACGTAAAATATGTTAAAGTCTCATGACAAGAACCCCACCCCAATCCCAAACAAAAAAACACAAACAAAAGCAGTATAAACCAGTGTCTATATAAACGGAAGGTAGAGAATATTTTGCACTTATTTTTCTTCATATATACATATATGTAAATATATGTATAAAGATAATATACACTTGTGGCGAAAACATTTTTATTCACCTGAGCCACTCACAAGCAATTAATATATCAGTCTGATTGCTCTGTGTCCTTTACAGTGTACCTAGTCAAAGTGTAACTCCTAATGTATGCTTCACTGCTTGACTGTAAACAAATTAATCAAGTACGTTTCTGTTATCCTTTTAAGACATTGTCTTAGCTACAGAAATGAAATGAAAACATGCAAGAATAAGATGCTTTGTAATTAACAACCATACTTTTGTTTGGTTTCAGTATCTTATTCATCTCAAACAAAAATACTTATACAATATTTAACAGTTTTTGAATTAGTTGACTTTGCAAGGCAAGGAAACCTTGCCAAGTACTGCAGCAATACTTACCCAATGAAAGTATTGCACGACCTTCAGTATCATGTCATTTCACAGAAAAGCACAAGATAAAGCAGTCTGGAATTATGTTTATGAGCTGCCAATTAAGGCTAAGTAATCTATATGTTTAAAAGTTTAGAAAGCAAAGTAATTTACAAACATCCTTATTACTGAGATTGTGGATGATTAGTTGTACATATTAATTTACCTGTTCCATTTGATAGTGCTCTCTTCGTGTTTTTTTCAAAGCACAGAAAAGGTGAAATCCTTATTCACTGAAGTCAATGTCAAAAGCCCATGTACTTCTAATTAGCTGGAATTTCATTGCTGTTTTCTTTTCTACCCTTTTCCTAAAATTACTTAGCATCTATAAAAAAATGCCTGAAACAGTATTTGCTCTTTAGCCTACTAAACATTCTTGGTCAATGTGCTTGTCCTATTTATAATGCTTATGCTTAAATGAAGATACAATTGGCAATAAAACCTTCTTTATTTTTTTTTCTTAAGCTAGTAACTCTCTGCTAATTTGTGCCTTTTGTTTTATTCTTATTTTGCTCCTACTTGCATATAAACCACACACAAAGTTCAACTTTGCTGTAGTGTGAACACACACATTTTTTACAATATATAATTAACCACTGCATAAAACATTGATTACGTGAAAGCATTAGATAAGGAACTATGCTATATTTATTCATTAGGCAGAACAAAATCTTCCAAAAGGGAGTGCTGAGGTGAATCCTTTCCCCCTCCCCCCAAAAAAAAACTCTTTTAGAATTAGGGGTTTTAAACTTTTCAATTTCAAAAAAAATACCAGGAAAATACCTATTTTAACTGATATTAAAATAAAAGACAAGGGAGATCCTTTTGCTTTTCTCTATTTTTTCTTATGCATTTTGTTTGGTTTCTTTTTTCCTTGCGTTTTATTACTTCCTCATACTCTTGGCATAAAAACAGTTAGACAAACATTTATTTTTAGATATATGTGATTTTCAGAAATGCAATTCTATCATTGCTTTTTTCTGCATCTGCTGGATGTTATTAATTTGGAGTATAAAGTCTGATGAAAAAAGTGTAGGACCCAACTTTATTTATTTTTTGTTTATTGACATTAACAAATGTTTCAGGACAATCATCCTACATTTTCTTTTTATCAAGGCCAACAATTATCAAGCATATACTCTGAGGTATAACCTAGGATTCTCTATGTCTTCTGTCTGCCCTTCTCTGCTTAAAAAAGTTGTGTGAAGAGCCTTTTGAGGGCTTCTGCTGTCTGGAAGTCTTCGCTCAGCCCCATCAGGCTCTAGACCCCCCTCCATAGTCCATGTATTTAGGAACTTTGGCTTTGAAACTTCATTGTTCATATGAACCACTTGTGTTGATGACACAAAACTGGGAGAGGTGGCTGATTCCCCAGAGGGTCGTGCTGCCATCCAGAGGGACCTCGACAGGCTGGAGAAATGGGCTGACAGGAACCTCCTGAAGTTCAACCAGGGGACGTGCAAAGTCCTGCACCTGCAAGGATCAGTCCCAGGCACCACTATATGCTGGGGACCATCCAGCTGGAAAGCGGCTTTGCAGGAAAGGACCTGGGGGTCCTGGTGGACACCGAGTTGAGCATGAGCTGTCATGTGTACTTCAGGCAAAGAATTGTAATGGTATTGTGGGCTGCGTTAGGAGGAGTGTTGCCAGCAGGCCAAGGGAGATGATCCTTCCCCTCCACTCAGCACTGGTGAGGCCCCACCTGGAGTGCCGTGTCCAGTTCTGGGCTCCTCAGTACAAGAGACACATGGATGTACTGTACAGAGTGGAACAAAAGGTTGCAGAGGTGAGGAAGGGACCTGTGAGGAAAGGCTGGGAGGGCTCGACTGTTTTAGCTGCAGAAGAGAGGGCTGAAGGGGGATCTCCTCAATGTATATAGATATCTGAAGGGAGGGTGTAAAGCAGACAGAACCAGGCCCTTTCCAGTGGTGCCCAGCGACAGGACCAGAGGCGATGGGCACAGCCACAGGGGCTCTAACTGAGCATCAGAAAACACTTTTTTACTGTGGGGGCTGTGGTGTCTTCCATCTTGGAGATACTCAAAAGCCATCTGGACATGGTCCTGGGCAACTGGCTCTAGGTGACCCTCCTTGAGCACAGGGATTGGTTTTGACTCAAGAAACCTTGTTTATTACTACTTGTTTTGTTTAAGGGTTGAATTTCTATTCTAATCACTCTGATCTCTGTGCACCATAGTGACCTCAAATTTACATTTTCAGGCAGGCAAATGACTTTCCCAAATTACATACAAGAATGGGCCTGTGTTGTGGGCAATAGTGCCTTAAGCACATCCCTCTACATCCAGTCTGCATGTCCATCCTTAGAACAATCTTTCAAAGAGCTTTATTAAGCTCTAAATTTTAAAAAATAAATTATTTATCATCTGCTTACTTGTTAACAGTGTTTCAAATAAAACTTTTCTTGCGACTATTAACAAGTTCTTAGCTGCTATTTCTAACAACTATTTATCTTAAGAGTTTGCATGAGAAAAATATATTTAAATTTAGGAACTGGGAAGAAGTATAAAGATCTGTAAAAATTTACTTTTTTCAGGCCATAAGATGTCTCTCTCTTAATCTTTTTTCCTGATGTAGACTAGAAGACAACTGTTAGCTTACTAGAATTCTTATTTCTAAACTCTTCTTAAATATTCTTCTTGAAATGGTCATTAATATTCAAGTAACCTTTTCAACACTGACAGGAGGTATACTCAAAATTTAGTTTCTTTACAGTGTAGTGTAAAATACAAAAATATCTGCCATCACTGTATCCTAAATCATTAGTTTCCCTGTAAAACACCAACAAGAGAGAGAGTTTCAGTCTGCCTTTAGATCTTCTTCTACACTGACAGGGTTATACCGTGCTCATATTGTGCCAAATTTGTGCAGTTTCACAGAAGAAAGATGCTTGCTAGTTGTGTTATTGTCGTCCATCCACCTATTCGAGTATAACTGTTGTCATTCTCTTTCTTGTCATCCCAGTTTTCATCCAGACTACTGGGGTGACAGGTTTGTACAGTCAGTATCTTTTTAAAGTATTCAACTAACATGTGTTTAACAGAATATAGGAAAAAAAAAAAAAAGTAGTGATTTCAAGAAGCATTGATCCTCCACAAATTTTGTTTACACATATATATATATTTAAACATATTACTTATGAAGGAAGTTATATTCAATAGCAGTTTTTGAACAGCAGCAGCGGTTCCCATCCACACCCCAATGCCTTATCTTCAGAAGAAAAAAGAAAAGCAAAAAAGTATGTTTCCTCTCTGTTTCTCACACTTCCTCTGTTACAAGTTTTGAACTGGTATTTATTTGTCAGGAGGATGAAAGAACTGCAATGTCAGAAGAGTAAATCAGTCGACATTTCTTGAAGGGCTCTGAGTGCACAAGGGGAATAAAAGAATGAATATCATTGTGATCAGAGAAGAAAGATCAGAAAATGGCCACGTTTTCTTATGACAGAAAAGGAGTAAGCTAGGAGGACAATATATTGTGGATGAAAGATGGGAAGAGAGGAAGACTGGAGGTATTACAAATTTATTTCTTCTCTCTGTGCATTGACGTTTCTTTCATTCCTCCATGCTAGAATAGCATACAAGGTTCTGGTTCTCTCTTGCTTTAAGTGTGGTGTGCATGGTCAAAGACTTGTGAAACTTTTTGGCATCTAAAATACAAACTCAAAGTGAAATTTGGAATGCATATAAAGTCCAACAGGATGCAAAACGTTTTCCAGAGTCCACAAGACACGAAATCACCACTTTCTAAAGAATGTTCCAATTCACATGTACATACACTATGAATAGACATGTGTTTGAGCACACCCTTTCTCACACACACACGCAGAAACCTCCTAGTTTTACAGTACCGTCTAATGGAAGATGCCAAGCTCTTTTCAGGAGAGAATACATTGTTTCATGTGACCTCATCAGAAAAGGGCAGTCTCAGGTTTTAAAAATGAAAATGTTAAAATTTTTTAAATTTTCTAGAAATGCTTCTTTCCCTGTAGAGAGCAGAAGGGTGGTGAGAAAGAAGAGGTTGGAAGAGAACAGTGAATGTGATCAAACATGCCAGCGCAAATCCAGCATTTCAGGAAGTCATTTTGTTCTTGCACAAAAATGAAGAAAAATATTCTTGTTTCTGAACATTGCTGACCGAACCAGATAGTTACAACAACAGACACATGTCTTCTCGATTTGCTCATAGATACATCCATGAGCTCCGTAGTACTTTTGAGCGTTTGGTGGAGATCTTACACTGGTGTTTTAAAAATGACTGGGGAAAGAAGTTGCCTGTGTGCTTGTGTTTCCCTATTACTGCTTCTCATACAGTGCAACACTGAATTTAGATCTGGAGTGTCTGGTTGAATCAAATGCCTTTAGCAGGAGAATTCTAAGCAGAAACCATCCACCAGCTTATTGACTTCCAGTCCCTGCTTTGACCCTTGGGCAATCATATAGCACAGTCCATGGCCTAGATTTTATCTGAACAGCAAAGAAAGAGGCCTTGCAATTTGCAGACTAGGACAAAGAATGAGAAATAAGGAGGATCCTGTCTGCTAATCTTGCTAAGCCAATGACTCACTGTGACAATCTGGTAAATTGACATTGCTTAACCAAGCAAGAAAACTGAGTAATAAACAGCAAGAAATAGGTTCAAAGTTTGGACCTAAATTTCCTAAGTAAATAAAGGAGAGTGAAAACAGCCATAAACTAGGCCTATATGAGATCTCATTGCACCATCATAGAGCAGAATATCCTTAATTAATACTTATCCTTACTAAAATTCTGTGAAGAGAATAGCTCTAAATTTACCAGGTGTTTTTGAATTTCAGCAGTGACAAATGCCATGGAAATACCAGGTTAAGTTAGAGATAGTTTACCTGTTTGAGTAAAATTATCCCAGCAAAGGACCATGTAATATAAAATCACAAATATCCCAGCCTTGCATTATTATTGTTTTACATTGTGCTTGTAATTTCTTTATTTTAATAGCATTTTCTTACCACTTTTGTTCCAGGACATTATTATCATACTTTGACGTTTGCTGTAATTAACTCAAATGCCACCAAAATTTTAGTCATCCTTATAGGCCCAGGAGATGTCCACTGACAATAAAAACAAGTGTTGGATGGCACGCTGAGACTGCTGAGTGGTCACAAGAGACACTGTGGCAGATGGAGCCCCCTCCACCAGCGAGTGGAAGAAGACTTTTCTGCAAAGGGGTCAGAGATTGAAAGGCTCTGCTCAGTCATCTGCTGCTTTCCTGTCTCCAGAATGCAATCCAAGGAACATTGCTGGGAGAGATCCTGTATCTGCAAAAGGCTTTGGCTCTAGGCATATGCATGTCAGGAATCATCAGCCTGAGAATGAAAGGTTTTTCAGACCTGGAACATATTTATTAGCAAAGGATCAAGACACTGTCAAAGGCACGTGGAGATATTTACTTCCATTGTGGCATGGATTTCATTTGTTTTTCTGAAAATATCTTCAGCATTTGTTTGGGTAGTGCTGATTGTGCATCCAAATACTTAAAATGCATTTTTGGATCTTAGGCAGAATGTCCATCTCGGTTGTCAAAATCTCCAACGTTCCCTGACAATGTCATACTGCGTGCACGAGTTTTCAATATAAAAAGCTGCAGTATTTTGTAATTTAATAATTTTGGGTCAGAGTGCGAACATAAAATAATGGAATTTTCTACCGCTACTACTACTAGCAACAATAATAATGCAAGGACTGCTGAGGAAATTATTTTGTTATTTATAATACTGGACTATTTAATTTTTCTTGCTCACTCTCTTTTTTTTTCTTTTTAGTCACCTGCATTAATTACAGCATTGCCTCTTGAGCAGTAGAATTTAGCCCTTCTTTCTTGCCTCAGAATGTTGTTCACAGAAGAAAGTGCACATTATTTTCTCGCTTCATCTACATTTTCAAGGCAAGTTAAAATGGTGTTTTTGAATGAGATATTGAGAGCTGCTAAGTTGTCTGATACAGTGGCCAGGGGCAAAGCCGGTGAAAGATGTGATTATATGCACACCTTCAGGTATATTACTGATGCACTTGAGATAGAGACAGTTTAGATGTTGGCCTAATAGGCACAGATAAAGGTGCATGTTCTAGGTAGTACTGGCATAATGAGGAGGCCTGATTTAAAAAAAAAAAAAAAAAAAAAAAGCCGAAGTGTCATTAAAGTATGCTGGAAGCTAGCATTTACATGTTGATTAAATGACAGTACTTCACCCTTCTTGCCTTTGTTTTTCATTCCTTGCCATCTATCATTTGAAAGCGTTTTCCATTAAACGACAGCTGAATCTCCTTCAGTATGATAAGACTGATTATGCAGGACAGAAGTCAAGATTTAATCACTCGCACAGAAGGCAGCTATTTTTGTGGAAAGCGGGGACGAGAGATGAGACCTCCCACCCTCAGGGGTGCATCTCCACTGCCTGCTGAGGGCAGCCCCACGGCCAGACTCAGCTCCTGCATAAACTTTGAGCCTCCAAGCACTGCCTCATGTGAAGCCAACGTGCGTCCTCTGAAGACCCAAGGGCCCTGAGTGTTTGAGCGTGGCATTGGGCGTACCTTTCCAAGTTAATTTTTATACCTGCATTTTCTCTGGAAGATGTTTGTTTTGTTTATTGAGTAATAACCTAAGCTGTTTGTTGTTGCTTTTAATTTTTTCTAAATGTTATTATTTCACCATTAGTTTATATTTTTATATAATGCCTACATATAATTAATATAGGTACTTCTATATTAATTAACATAAAAATATATAGAATCTAAATTAAATACATTAATCATTCTTATTAACAATTATTATTAGCTAATTAACAATAACTTCTATGTTGGTTAGTGTTTCTCCAGTGCATCGATCCGTATGGGAAATGCAACAATTGAGTTATTGTGGTGTGACTCGGTTTTCCCCAGCAGGATCCTTTTGGCGTTGCTCGTTCTTTTTTGGCTTTCAGTTGTTTTCACTGTTAAAGGGGTACTCCTCTCCATCGGCTGATTTTAGTGGTCCTTGTCTTTTGGGTCGGTCTAAGCAGATTGTTATTTTTGTGACAGCTTCTGACCTTTGATATGATATACTGGTCTTTCATTGTTGGGAAGACTTCCCATTAGTTTTTCTTACTGCTGGCCTCGTTCTCAGCCTGCCAAGTGGGACATTCCTGGCTTGCAAATTAGAAAAACTGGCAGGAGCTACTGCAACCATATCTTCATGAGGGTGCCCACAAATGCACCTAAATTGGCAAATTCTTTCATCTGGATACAGCTTCTCTATCATACATTTTTTTAAAGCACCGTCTAACATTAAATAGATCTCAGATAAATGAACTGCTTTGCTTCCTTCTTGCCAATTTTAGTGTTGTTACTTCATAGCAATAAATGATGAGATAGCACCAGGGCTGTGTGTGATAGCGGCAAGCCTGTGGCTGAATGAGTGATGTACAGAAATCAAGCATGGCTGGAGAACACATTGCCTTCTGCATACATTTATTGGTTCTCCCTCCCTCCCTCGCCCTGTCTTGCCTGTCTTCTTATTTCTTTGTCCCTCATCAGTGGCTGCTGATGGTTATATGCCCCCAGTGTGATTCCTAATTGCTAGGAAATGAGCAAGCGGGAGGCAGCTGAAGCGATAGGGAAAGAAGGGAGACTGATTTATTTTGTGTAAAACCGACTCAGCATTTGGCGTGGAAGAGACCACGCTATTAAACTATTGAGTCATCAGTACACTCGTGCGGTCTCTCCAGGGCTTCAGGCTCCATCGGTGATTGATGGGTCAGGAATTTGACTGAAGCCTTCTTGTATTTCTTGGCTGCTAAGTCACCATAACATCCTCATCTCTCTCCAGTTCTTCCTACTGGCAGTGTTATGACTCACCAGGCAGCGCAAATCACCTCAAGTGGCAGCTCACAGGACACACAGTAAATCTCAGCTGTAATTAGGTCACAAGTGGAAAACTCAGTTTGGACCCTAATGGACATTTGCCCATGTCCATAAAACATTTGCAGGATTTGGAACCGCTGGGCTAATTCTGATGAAGAGACTGGAGCCGGGGTTACAAGGCCATAGCCAGAGATAGTGCAGTTGCAGTTATGCAGATAAGCCCGCACTTCATCTTCCCAAATGATGCCCGGAGGCTGCTAGAACAGTCATTCCTTCACTTTTACGAGCAGTGAATTTACATTAAAAGGCATTTAAATAAAGGCTGTAGATTACGCTTAAAAGATGTTGTTCCAATTTAAGACTTTATTACGGTGTGGCATGGAGAAGTGACCCCGTGCATGATTGAGCTGAGGTGCCAACGTGTCCTAGAGCTCCGTTAACAAGGATTGGTGAGGCTGGAGGCAGCGACGTTGGCGAGAATGCTGATGAGTCTCGTTAGCAGTGTGCAGCTTGCTGCCTTCAGAGAAGGGTACACAAACCTGTGGGGGAGAGCTGGTGGTGAAGCCAGTCAAAGAGTTCTGCATCAAATAATTTATTTGGGTAGCTCAGTCTACCATTGTAAACAAGCCTTACTTTCTGTGAATATACTCGTTAGTCACCTATCTCTGGGCACTTACATTACATGGACAAATTGGAGCCAATGTCTTGTCCACACTCTTCTCTGTAACCGTGCGCACAGGAAGCTGTTCCTTAACAGACATCGTTTGCACCACTAAAAGGGATATGAGTCATACTTACATTTTGGAAGATTCCTGCCATGGACCAGCTACAATATACAAACTTCTTGTTACAGCGGTCAAATCGCTCTTGCAGAAGTAGTCCTGCTGCTCCTTCCCTGTGAGCTGGCGTGTTCGCCTGCGTGTACTGTTGTCTGTACTTACAGCAGTGAAATGAGTGTAAAATGCATTTGGGAAGAATATATCCACATATTTAAATCTCTGCCTTTGTTTGAGAGCCCACATGGGCAGAAGTCGGCTGGCACGATGAGGAAAACACAGGCAGCCTGCTCTCTTTCCCAAGGGCTCCTGAGACGGGGGTTGGGAGCGGCAGTGAGCTGGATCCGCTGCTTTCGGTAGTGATGGTCCAATCCTGGTGACAGGTTTTTTATTTTGTTCCCAGCAGCCCTGGTTTTGTCTTCAATCACTGCTGGAGCACTTCCATCCTGAGGAGGGGGGGACTGCCTCCTGGTTCAGTAAATTGTCCCGGGGCAGTTTAAGTCTGGGTGCTGCGAATCTAGACTTCACAAGCAGGGGAAACATCTGAATGAATTCGTGGGAGAGGAGGAGTTTGAACATTCTCACATGAAAAAGTCTATTTCTATGGATTGATTTTTTTAGGAGTCTTAGGCAAAATTTGAAGTGACCTGAATAGGTCTGTGTAAATAGTTGGTTTCTTAATATGGCAGATGAAGTGAAAGAAACAGAACAAAAATACTTGGGTGTAGAATTGCATATTTCATTTCTGGGTTCTTTTCTGCACTTTCTTCAGTGCAGTTGGAACATGTTTTCTTTTAAAACATTCTGAATGGAAAGGCCTGAAAGTGTTTCATTAAAACCAAGAAACAGGCTGGCACATAAACGGATTTTTCTGAAACAACTCTTTGTGTACAGATTAATGCAATATGCTAACCCAAATCTACATAATTCTTCAAAAAAGATCTTTTGATTGAAAACTCGTATTTTCACCTGAAATTTTTCCACATTAATTCTGACCTTTCAATAGCTTCATGTTCCCTTTTACTCTTCTCCCATAATAGCTGGTACCAATTATGCTAAGCAGGGAGAGCTTGTGAGTGGCCTTCCTTTCATGAGCTGTGGGCTTTATATCTAGTCTGGTTACACAGGTACAAGGTAGATGTATCTGACTAAAGAGAGGCAGACTACTAAATGTATTCCATTAGTGACAGAGACAACTATGAAAGGAATAAGAAGCTAATGCTTCAGTGCAAAACCAGTCTGGAATTGCATCTTTATCAGGATTTTTGGGCCAGCTCTACTTACAGCATGCTAGGCTGGCTTTTGTAGAAACAACAGCAAACTGTTTGAACCAGCATACAGCCTGACAGTTCTCCTCCTGGACACATTTGTAAAACTGACCTGGCTGCTCATCTATTAGTCTCTGTTTCTCAAACTTAAGAAAAGGAGCTCGTTTTAGCAGTGTCCATTTAACTGACTCCTCTCTCATTTTGGGAGTCATGATCCACGTGCTGACCCTGTGGGTATCGGTGGCACTTTGGGGGACTAATTGTCAAAAGCAGCAACAGTGCAATTTCAGGCAGAAGTCTTACCCTCCAAAAAAAAATCTATTACTACTCAGCCTACAAGTTTTTCTATTTGTATGTGTAGCCTCACTAATTTGAACAACGGGGGTTTTTTTTCCTTTTTAATCCTCTATGGAATTTCACCTCTATATTAAGTTTTAAGGGCTGCTTGATACATTTTTTTCTCTTTGTTGTTCATATTTTGTTAGTAGCCACTGAAAATAATAGTAGTAGTAGTAGTAGTAATAATAATAATAATAATAATAATAATGCTGTTGTTCTTGTTTTCCACTGCTCCCAGATGCTTAGGTAGATATGGTTTTGCAAGTCCAGCCCCTTGTGTAAATGTTAGTGATGATCTGTGCCAACATGTTTTATCACCTTTTCCCTTCTGATGATTATATTGGAGATAATGGCTGCAGGGAAACTTATTTGCATAGCTCTATTCTCACCTACACTTCATTAATAGCTAAGTCATTTGCAAATGTAATTTCCTACTCAGTGCTCAACCACAATAAGATGTTCCATGTCTTAAATATTTCCAATGAAGTAAGTCTACAGAGAAGACCACAGGAAGAGATCAATACTAGGGAAAATCAGGAACGTTATTACTGCATTTTCTATAGGATCTTATTTCTATATTGTTTACATTTATTGTCTCTACAATGATTTCCCACATCAGAAATCTATTTTATTACATATTTCTCCATGCCACTGTACTACCTTCAACCTACTTAGGATCAGAGAGACTTAGCTGGCAGGTAACTATCCCCGAGTGTTCCTAAGCCTCTCAGCTATATAGACTGTGTCCAGGTTGCCAAATCTTGTGCTGTTCAAGGCGTGGTGCACATCAGGATGCATAGGGCATTATCCTCTTGAACACTGGTCTTTGCATCTCCATTAGCTATTGCAGGTGAGAAAAAAATTCTCACCATCAGAAGGACAAGCAGTTCTTTTCTTCTCCAAAATTGTCATCTGTGTCCCTGGTTCAGGAAAATTACAAAATATATCTTGTTCTAAGAAGAGTTTCATGTTTCCCTAGTTTTCTTCTGTAGGCAGAAAAAACAAGTCATGGGAGCCATCTTTTCTACTGTTTTGGACAAGCAGGGTAATAGGAGAGAATGAAAATGGATAGTTTAGCTCTACTATGTTGCACACAATGAACTTTGCAGTAAATTGACTGTGAAGAAAACCCCAAACGAACAGAAGAGAGTAAAATATTATTTGGAATTAGTCACTCATTTTAACCCCCCAAATTACCCAAACTTCCAGATAATTAAAACTGCCTTTAAATGAAAACACGGATGATGAAGTCTTTCTTAAAAAAGACGTCACCTAAGTTCTTTTAAAAACATAACCTACTAGTTAATAGAATCAGAAAGGGAGAGTAAAGCTAAACACCAGTAAGCTAAATGTAACTACCTATCTTAACTCACAGACTAATTAAAGAAAACAAAGAAGAAACTGAAAACTTTTGCATCTTCATTTTGTGTAGCAAACTAAATGCTACAGGCACTATTCTTTCAAACCTCCGGTGTGGATCTTTGCTTCTAAGTTTGCTCTGATGTTCTGAAATCTTAGTGACAGGCTCACTTTTTCTAACAAGAACAGGGTATAAGGCAGAAGACCTGCTACATGCATTCATCTTACAGAAGAATCATACCTAAAATGTTAGATCCTTGGGTAAATCCTTTCTGTTTTCTTACCGTGTCCCACCACTGGCACGCCAGAAAAACATTCATGTTGACAGTGAACCATACTCTAGCATACCGTACTCTGGCTGAACCTTATAAACATGAAACCAGTAGGGCAGTTCATGTGTGTAACTATTTAATCCAGAAAGTAATGCCTGTAAAAAAGGGGTTGCTCATTCCAAGATCAAGCTAAATTTTCATGATTTAAGAAAATTAAACATCTTTACATGATAGTGGTGTTATATTTTAAGAATTTCTCTTCTTGATCCCATTTTCTGACACTCTTGCAGATGTTGAACACTATTTACTCTTCAAGTCATGGTATTCCCAAACAGCTCCCTGAGAGAAGTAGTGGATTTAAGTACTCTCATGAGTGAGAAGGCCAGATTCAGGCTGCTAGGTTTGAGAATGCAAAAGAAATCCTATAGAAGTATTAAAAATTACTTCATTTATAAGTACCCTGCAGGTGAAATGAACTAATAGTAATAATAAAAAAGCTGGAAAAACAGCATTTATTGCTTTTTGCTTGGAAGGTTCGAATTAGAAGTTTTTTTAATGAGCCAGTGGTACATGGGTTGGTGTCCCTTATTTTAGATAATTCAGTCTGTGGTTCTTAAAATAGCTAAGGCGTACCAGACACAGTTTAGGAAGCTATATTTTAGAGCTATAGATAGACATTAACAAGATTGTTTGTTTTTATTGCATTTTATATTTTAGTAGAAACCTTAAAACTCCACTATAGTTCAGTTGAACCTTCTTATTAAGAGACATGATACTTTTTAGGTTGCTCAGATACTGACATCGTGTAAGAGCAAAATAAAAATGATTTTTTCTTTTTCTAATGAAAGCTATTAGCTGAATATTAGAACATCAGGTAGGTAGATTTTTTATCTAAATTGGGAAAATGTGAAAGATAAGCAGTTACAGAGCAAAATATACATAGGTTTCCTAACAGAAAATAAAGGCAAACCCTCTTCTTCTACTGTTTTACAACAGAATCTCTAGTAAGTTGGTCAAATGCAGAGTCACAATGTCACATTCATTATAATAAAAGGCTTTTAAAGAACCTCCTTGCCCACCGAGGGTGTTAGTATGGCTGTATTTGCTGTTTCAGCAGACGAATTTTGATAAACTCATTCTGTGTCTTAATGGTGGGTATACATGAAACTCAGTGAGGGGGGCTAAAAGGCTAGGCTCTGTTAGCTTCTGCATTTGACTTTTTAATCAAACAACTTTCTGCTGCTCTAAATATTAATTACTTAATAGACCATCTCTCTCTAACTATGGAAAGAAGTCTTGTTCAGAATGAACACAATTGGACTTTCCATGCTAATGTTCGTGCATACCCTCTGCTATTTGTAAATTGTTCCTGAAAACCCAGTGTAGACATCTATTTCATTTCCACTCACAGAACACATTACTTACGCCTTTTGCATAAACTTCAGTACAGCTGAATAGTCTATTTCATTTGTTTACTGGATCCTGTATTTTGAATAAATGTGCCTGTAAAATCTTCTGGACATTCTCAGCATATCCGTTGAGCAACACTGTCAGGCAAGGATCTTCTAATTAAATTTAGCGTATCTGTCAATGTACGTTGTTATGGATGGAGAATTGCCCCGGTTAGCTGAACCCAGGTATCTTAGAGAAGTTTAGTATTTTCTGAACTTCACTGAAACTGAACTTGAGAAATTGAAGATACTCAGCAGTTTTCAGAACCAGGTCCTCTATTAGTGAGAAGGTAATGAGAACATACTGGAATATTTCAGGCTGAAACAACCTGACATCAAGACATCGGTAGACAGAAGTCATGACATAGGGCAGTGCCAACATCTGCTTCCTTTGACATATTGTAAACAGCATCAGGACGGTCCTCAAAGCTCCTGACACTGTAATATTTGTCAAATCCCCCAGAATGTGGAGTTAGCTCTACAGTATATCAAATGCCAAGGTGACTGGCATCAACGCCTGTTACACTGGTCCTGTAAGCCACCCTTCCCGGCGTGGATGACAGCAGAAGAAGCTACCAGAGAGCCTGCGCAGCGCTCCTGCAATCATGCTGGAGCCGGAGTCTTAGTCTAAACAGCCATCAGGAGCTGATAGTACGGCCAAAGCCCAAACGATCAGATTGATTTAGACTGATGTGAAGAGAACTTGTTTGTTCTAATTTGAATTTCTATTATAGCTCTTTATTCAACACTAATTGAGGTCTTGAGCAGAGTTTTGTGATATGGACTTATGCCCATAAACCTCATCTTTTACGTATGGGCTTAGCTTCCACAGGCATTATCCTTGACATGTCAAATGATGTAAAAAATGCCAAGCCTGGAAGCCTAGTATAAAGTTTCCATATGTTTACGCTGGCAGATGGCTAAAAGTGGCATGGTTTTGGGGAGTGTTAGGCCAAAAAGCCTACCAAAATCAGTAGGTATACCTTTACTATACTTTTTGCCTAAGACCTTCTAAGCACATTACTTTGCTTCAGTCACTCCAGCCAGCCTGTGGCAATAGGCATTTCAGTGCTACCTCGCAGCTGATATAGACTAAATCCTTCTAGGAACACAGCGTAAATAACAGAAATAAATTAACTTAAAAGGTAACAAGACAATAATATTACTACCAATGCAGATAGGCCTCAATACCATGCTTGAATAATCCTCGATAATAAAAGCATATTTGTTTCACTTAATATTGTGTTACCCCATTACAAGCAACATTATTATATTGTAGATTTGTTGACTTGAGAAAGATTTGCTGTATTTTTAAAGCATTAATAATTACTCCCCAGGAATATATTATGATTTCTTCTCATCAATATGTTGACAGAGATGCTTAAGTGGGTTTGGTGAAGCCCTATTCCTAGAATATGCGTACAGGAGATAGAAAAACACTTCTAACCGAACTCTGGGGAATAAATAAATACATACAAAGTAAAGAGTAAATTTTAAAAGAAAATCCTTAAATCTAAATTATTTTTAAGACCTCTGGCAGGAAAAAAACCCAACAAAACCCAAAGAAGATAATCGGAACTATTCCTTTACGTGCCTTATCTTCATTTCCTCTTGTCCTCAGAGGATTCAGGATTGACTTCACTATTCATCACAGAAGAGAAGCCATATAGAAATTTCCAGGCACATTATAAAAGAATTATGATTCCAGTAATATATGGATATTTTCTATTTCTTCCCTACTGTTCCTTCCATTATAGGAACTGAATTATATTAGTGATACATAGATTTTAAAAGAAGCATATAGGATGAAAACAGTAACTTTCCTGGCTATGGCAAGAACAGCCTGAGAATTACTGTGTATTTTATGGTTTTACCTTAAGATTTTTTTTCCACACTTAAGGTTAAATCTAAATGAAAGACCTTTATCTTCATGTAAGATGACATAGCTCTTAATTTTTAAGCATCTGGTCTCCAGCTGGAATTTAAAACCTAGCATTAGATGCCTTTAAGTCTTCTCCACAGGATGCAGGGAGGATTGTGCACCTCAGAAAGGTCACCAAAATTCTGCATCTTAGGCAGTGAGAAATATTAGTGTGATTTCCCACTCTCCAGAACTTGGTCATCCAAGCCTGGGCTATGGGCAGGAGCCTTCAACCATCTGAATGCAGATGCTGAGGTTCTCTCCTGAGCTCAGCGCTTCATGCTAATGCAGCAGGGATCACTTTTGTCTTTCCAAATACAGGCAGAAGAGAAGTCATCCAACTGTACTGTCAGTTCCCATTGTTACTTACACATTTATTATAACACTTGTCTGGAAAGATGAAGACCTTACTGATTGCAGCATTGACCATCTTTTGTGTTTGGTCTTTTATATTTTGGTCAAAGGGAAAAAAAGGGGCAGAAATTTCTGAAGAATGTGAATCTCTGGATAGTTTTAGTTTTCCGTATTTATGAGAGATGTTTGTTCCCTATTAGGATTTTTTTTTTAGTTCAATTACAAAGATGAAATGTATGGACAGCAAAAACCAGAACCCATACGTTTAATACTTCAACATAAATTTTCTGCATTAAAGAATGATAACTTTTTTTTCTATTTTATTTTGACCTCACAAATCCTTCATGCTTCTTAAGCAGTTTGAATAAGTTAAAGGTCTTGAGGGAAACTTTGCTGATAGACATCTAGTGTAGTGGCTTGATGCTTTTTGGGAAAAGGGAAACTTGTCTAATATCTCTTGGATGATGGAAAAGAGTGTGGCCAGATCATAAAATCACAGAACAGACTTTGGTAAAAAGTATCTCTCCGTCTTTCTTATAAGCCCCCTTTAAGTACTGGCAGACTGCTATAAGGTCTCCCCGGAGCCTTCTCTTCTCCAGGCTGAACAACCCCAACTCCCTCAGCCTGTCCTCTCAGGAGAGGGGCTCCAGCCCTCTGACCATTTTCACGGCCCTCCTCTAGACCCACTTCAATAGGTCCATGTCTTTCCTGTACTGGGAACCCCACAGCTGGGTACAATACTCCAGGTAGGGTTCACAAGAGTGGAGCAGAGGGGAGAATTCTTTTTATGCATCCCAAGATATGACTGGCTTTCTGGGCTGCAAACACACATTGCTGGCTCATGTCTGATTTTTCATCCGTCAGTATCCCCAAGTTCTTCTCCACAGGGCTGCTCTCAAGCCATTCATCCCCCGGTCTGTATTGATACTGGGGATTGCGCTGACCCAGGAGCAGGACCTTGCATTTGGCCTTGGTGAACCTCATGAGTTTCATGTGGGCACACTCCTCAAGCCTGTCACGGTCCCTCTGGATGTCATCCCTTCCCTCTAGTGGTATCAACTGCCCCGCTCAGCTTGGTGTCATCCACAAACTTGCTGAAGGTGCACTCCATCTCCCTGTCTGTGTCACTGATGAAGTACTATATTAAATAGTACTGGTCTCAAAACAGACCCCTGAGGGATACCACTTGTCACTGGTTTCCATTTGGATATTGAGCTGTTAACTGGAACATTTTGGATCTGGCCATCCAGTCAGTTCCTCATCCATCAAATAGTCCATCCACCAAGCCCATCTCTCTCCAATTTAACGGCAAGAATGTTGTGGGGGACTGTATCAAAGGCTTTACAGA
>JANZLQ010000050.1:7682346-7705619 GCA_026212715.1 Elanus axillaris | reverse complement strand
GGTGTACGTAGATACTAACGTACATCGAGCTCTGCTCAGTCCTGTATTGGTAGCACCAAGTTGATATCCGTCGTCTTGAATTGTTGGGGGGAGGTCGCTTGGGTCTTTGAGGTGTTTATTCAGGGAAATCGGAGCTGTCTTCTACCGCGACCCTAAGTTAGACTGCTTCTGTCCTCGCATCCTCCTGATGGCAGGGACACCCTCAGCCGCACCGAAGGGGATCCAGGGACGGCGAGAGCCAGCGCTCGCTGTGCTGCTGAGGGAGGGCGCGGGTGGGAATCAGCCGTGGAATGAAGCCGTGTTGCCTGCAGGGTATGGAGTTTGAAGCAGACCTTTCTGGTTTGCAAGCCCAATTTCGTTTTTCAGTAGGAGGAAGCTGGCTTATTCATTTTGGATCCCAGCAGCCGACGGGAATGGTTGCTGTGGGATGACTGGAGAGGAGCAGGCACGCAAGACATCAGGGAGTGAACCAACTTCACGTACTCACCAAAAGACGTAAGGGTAAGACAATAAAAACAGCTGTCATTTGCTAGAAGGGAGCATCCTTCCATTGGTAGCTAGTTGGATCAAGAGGACCCTTTTCGGGCTGTTTTTACGGTGGCTGAGAGCGACTGGTAGGTTTCCATTGGGGTTTGTGCTGGGGCAGGCTGTTCACAGCTGTTCTGGAAAAGGAAGTGGGGAGGGAGGTGACAAGGTTTGCTGATAATGCTAAATTTATTCAGAATATTAAGTAAGGAATCTGAATGAAGAACACAGGGTGCATTTTGTGAAACTGACTGACTGGTGATAAAAGGGCAAGTGAGATTCACTTTTGACAAATGCAAAGTAATGCTGGCTGGAAAAACAATCCATCTCTACATATACAGTGAAGATCTTTAAATTAGTTATTACTATTCAGGAAAGAGATCTTGGAGTCATTATATAATCCTACCCTGAAAACATCAGCTCAATGTTTAGTGGTGGTCAGAAAAGTAAATAGAGTTTTGAGAACTGGGAAAAGAATTGAGAGGAAAGCAGAAAATGTCATTATGCTGCTGTATAAATCCATGTTGTCCTCACATCTTGAATTCTATTTGCAGTTCTGTTTATAATAATAAAATATTAGAAATGGAAAAGGTATGGAAAAGGGCAACAAGTATGATAAATAGTGTGAAATGGTTTCTGCATAAGAAAAAGTGAAACAGATTTGGATGTTTTGGACTGAATAAGAAATGGATAATGAGCACCACCACAGTGAGTGAATAGGGGAATGGTTATTCATTCTTTCTCATGATACATACAGAAACAAAGCAGATCCAAATGAAATTTTAAGCAGATTTAAGTCAAAGACTAAGAAATACGTATATATCTTTTTCCACGGAAGGTGTTATAAAATTGTGCAAGTTGTTGCCATAGAATAACATGTATGATACAAATTTAGATGAGTTAAAAATCAGTTACTGAAATCTATGGAAGAAATATTCATTAAGTGCTGATAAACACAAAGGTAAAGCCCGTGAGTCACAGTCCTCAAGTTGTACATTGTTGTTACCTGAGAGGAAATTTAAGGGTAAAGTGTCAGAGGGTGTCTGCCCTTTTCTTTTTTTTCTCTTTTTTGCCCCCTGAGATAAGTGCTCTCGGAGACAGGATATGTTGGCAGGCGGACCTTTGTCTGACCCAGTAGAGCCATATTCCTGTTAAGGCTTAATCACCCAAATCTGTATCTCACAACACAGGACAGTGTAACCACTGATTAAACCTGTTTTCAGAGCAGAATTCAGCCTGAAGTAACCCAGTCTTTTAACAGAAACTAACCACTGAGCTCAAAAAGGCTAAAATACTTTTATGATGTCCTAAGACTACAATGGATTGTGAATCTGCAGTAAAAATCATAGCTGTGCTTTCATGTGTAAAAGTTTTCCTGTTAAGCACTACCTCAGTCTCTCTCTCTCTCTCTCTTTTCTTTTCTCTTCTTTTTGTTTCATTTTTTCTTTTTTTTCATTTAGCTTCTGAGCAAGACAAAGAAATGGCATAAAACCATGTAGGATTACTTGGTAGTAGTTGTGTAAAAACCAAATGGAAAGAAGAAATTCTCGATACGAGGAGAAATTAATGTATTTTATTGTAGCAGTTCAGTGAACATTGTTTTTAGAGTAGTGCTATGAAAAATATATGCAAGTGGCAAAGGTCTAACCAGAGATATTCAGACATTTCTCTCTAAGCTCAGGAACCCACAGTTAGAGGTGATTTTGCTGTGCTTATTTATTCTTTGCAGCTGTCGTATCATGTGTGAGAACTGGGAAGAGGAATGAATTTCTTTTCAGTGTAGGACTAGATGACAGTTTCAAAGAAGAAAGAAGATAGAAAGTTCCCACTGTGAGCCCAGAGATGAAGAAACTGGCCTCCAGGAATAAAGAGCTGGATCAGCTGAGAGATGGAGTACATGGTTTTCAGAAAGACTTAAGAGCCACTGATTCTTTACAGTCTTTGCTGAAGGGCATTTCTCATCCCGGTATCAGTTTTATCTTAAACAAAAGCTTTTATTTAGATAGGTCCTTAAAAAGGGACGGTTCCCATATTTCTCTCCAAACTTCCATGACAGCAGAGAAGGTATTTGCATGTGCAGCCATAGAGTCACCTTGGACATCCTCCTGCACTCCAGACGGCCTCCAGCTGTCCCTCCCGGACTCAGGTCTACGGCAACACATCCCGTCTTGTATCTGCTGCCTCTGGTCCCCTGGAGTTGTGCTAGCTGTACATGCTTTAGGTGCCTTCAGCCCACCCTTCATTTTATTTCCGTGTGATACAGAAAGCTCTTTTGGGAATATGAAGGAGCTCTGTCTACATGCACTTACTTACCTCACAGCTCTTACCTATGTTGTCAGTTTTCATGCAGGCTAAACTTTAACCCCGAGAGATAGTTTGGCACAGAGTGAGCCCGCCCATATCAATAGTGGAATAGTTTCATACATGATTCTTTGGGGACTGAAACAGCTTGGCGAGGAAATCTTCACGCTCAGGAGCTGAGGTGCCAACAGAGTTCCCAATGGCCTTGGAAGGTCTTGGCTCAAGTGACTGTGGGGAGGTAAAGCATATCAGGTATTTTTCTGGAGCTAAAGTGAGTTAAGCAGTCCATGTAAACATAGCCAGAAGCGTAGAAAGATGGAAGAACTTGTTGAAAAGCACAATTTATCCCCTCACTTCCCTCCCCCCTAGTAAAGGCAGTCTTCACCTCTTCTCTCTTCTTTCAAGTACCCTTAGCCAACGTGCACAAACACTTTGTCGGTGGAAGTTTCTGTAAAAGATATTGAAGGAAAATTAGACGCTTCCATAGTGTCGTTAACTTTTTTCTTTTTAGTGGTACACATGCAAATCAAAAGTATCACATAATTCTCCAAAAGTATATTTATTATTAAATTATGTCCTTCCCTATTAGGGATTACAAGTGTAAATTTAAATAAGTACAATTAAAACATAAAATTTCAGAATGATTCCTGAACTTTCCCATAAGGCTTACAGCAAATCAACCATACACCAACAGAAAGTATTCATTTCAACATTTTGAAATTAAGATTTGTGTCAGGGGATCAGCAGAGAATAAGGCTATGGTATTTAAGACTTTCTACTAAGGTATGTCAGGTATTGAATTTTGTTCTCCAAATGCATTTTGCAGATTTCCAATATTTTAACACTTAAAAGCTTTAATGTTTGAAATGGAATGAAAGTTAATGAACATATATTGTGAACTCTGCTAAGAAATATTTGTAATTCTGTTAAATAGATAAATTTCAAATACAACACACTAGGCAGATGGGACTCCATCGCTTCAAAATGAAATATAAATGAAAGTCTTTTTCATCAGCTGGGTTCATATTCCTGTCCATCTCCCAACTCTTAAACAATATGTTAAGATTAACAGAAATAAAAACATTTTTCAGTAGGATTAAATCTATTGGTGCAATGTAGTCTTAAAGAACTATTTTCCTTCTTGGACCCAAAGCCACTTTTTTTTTACATTCTGTCTTTAGACAGAATTTTCTTTTCTGTGCAGTTATGTTTGAGAAGATGGAGAAAAAGTCCGTTCTTACTGTTGAGAAGGTTCTCTGTCACCTTTCTGTAAGTGTTTTATTTGCAGTTTGCTACAGAATAAATAGTAAGTAAAAATATGTTTTTCATCAGAAATTCTAAAGTTTCCCTGTTTTCAATATCACCTTATTAATTTTTCCGGAAGGTTTCCCCTTTGCCCCTGATGCTGATATATCTCCATTATGTTTGCATAATTTCTTAGGGAATATAGCCTCAGCAGACACAAGCCAGTTGCAAATTGTCCCAGTGTTACACTGGGTAGATAAGGATCCAGTTGTAAGCAATTGAACCAGACTCATTAGAAACCATATAAGTGAGAAACCTAGACCTTTCATCATCGTGGCTTCATACTTCAGACTTTTTCCATATATACTTTCATATAACAATCAAGAGTGAAATGTATATCATAAAGCAACATTATAATTTCTATCTGTGTTTATTAACATTTTAATAGCATTATGTATGATTTAGAATAGGAAAGAAGAGAAATTAGTTGAGTAACAGTTCTTAAAACTTTGTATTGCTAATGTATACATTCAGATAATGGGTTTTTTACTCTGAAGATCTCAGATGATGCTGTTGTATTGATAGTCCAAGGTTTGGGGGGTTTGTTGTTGTTGTTCGTTTGTCTTTATTTTTAGGATGTTTTTTGTTGAGATTTGGGGGTTGTTTTTTTTTTTTGTTGTTGTTTGTTCTTTGTTTGTATCATCTTGCAACCTGAACCCAGAAGAAGCTTCTCAACTGAGCCAGATATCTAGGTAACAGAAGCACACACTGGGAGTGAGAGAAATGTGGAAATAAGTGGAGAAGTAATGCTTGTTGAGGCATCAGCTGAATGGTAGGAGCATGCATCCTATATTGATCTTGTCTCCTCTGCTTTAAGACATGCTTGTGCCAGAGGGGAATCAAAGTCAAATTGCTGTCATGCTTGACAGTGTACTGCTGCTTCATCTCTGACGAGAAAGTAGATTCAATAATAAATAACCTGTATAAATATGAGCCAAAGATTTTCCTATTAGATGTACTTACTTACCAACTGCATAAACTTACGTGTCTTCCAACTTAATATATTAATTCTTGATTATGTTCTTTCTTATGAGAGGGATTTCATTATTATACTTATTGATATTAGCATGAAACACTTTTTCCTCTACTCATACCTTGCATGTCTCAGTCATAACGTTACTAGGCAAAGAAAGTTGTTTTCTCCTGCCTTGATTGTTTTCAGCCAATTTCTAGTTGCTCTTATTTATCTGTCATAGAATCATGAAATAATTAAGGGTGGAACAGATTTTTGGAGATCTGGTCCAGTTTGCTTCTCATTGCAAGGCTAATTTCAAAGTTAGATCAGGTTACTTGAAGCTATTCTTGTTTTTAATTCTTCCATGCATCTCTAAGAAGATTCTTGCTCCTTCTCTATTCTTCTTATTCCATTAAAGGTACAGGACTTTGGTTTTGGTGAGCTTCACGAGGTTCCTGTCAGCCCATTTGTCCGGCCTACTGAGATCCTTCTGATTAATTTTCCAACTCTTCATCCCAGTTTTAGTGGTCATGACAGGCCAGTCAACCTCTACTGAGTTGCCCATAAGGTCACAAGGCGAGTCCTCTTGAAAACTGTTTCTGGACACTGAAGGAGAAGGGGAAGGGGAACAGGCAGAAAGGATTTATCAAAGGCAAATTACACCTGACCAACCGGACTGCCTTGTATGATGAAATGACTAGATTTGTGGATGAGAGCAGGGCAGTAGTTGCCAGCTACCTTGACTTTAGCAAGGTTTTCAGCATGGTCTCCTGCACCATCCTTTGTTCTGGGATGTTGCAGTGCTGCACTCTAAATGGGTGAACTACAGAGAGGTGAAAAACTGGCTGCACCATTGAGTTCAAAATGTAGAAGTTCATGGTCATATTGTACTTGAAGGCCATTTAGAAGTGGACTTCTACAGACGGTCTATCCTGGGTCCTATCCTGTTTAATATCTTTATCAGTGGTGTAGAGGAGGAGGCATAAAGCACTCCCATTAAGTTTTTGAGTGACAGAAAGCTGGGGAATGCAACTGATAATGCTCAAGGGCAGAGCTGCCATTCAGAGGGCTCTAGACTGGCTACTATAATGGACCAGCAGGAACCTGATGAAAGTCAACAAGCGCTAACGCAAAATCCTGCGCTTGGGAAGGGACCCCCTGCAGTAATAGGGAGAGTCTGGCTGGGGAGCAGCTCTGCTTGGGGCCCTGCAGAGCAAAGAGCTGAAGGTGAGCCAGTCATGAATCCTGGCGGCAAAGGTGACCAGGAGCACTGGATACTGGGAGGTGGGAAGAAAACCACCTTTAGGACTGTCAACGTTGGCACATGTTGTCCAAAGAGGTTGTGCAATCTCTGTCTTTGGAGGTATTTGATACCCAACCAAATAAGCCCTGAGCAACCTGGTCTGAATTCAGAGCTGACTCTGCTTTTTAGCAGGGCATGGAGCTAGAGATCTTCTCACACCCTTCCAACCTGGGTGATTCTGCGAAACAATGCTGGGTGCTGGATACTACAATCTTGTATTTCAAGCTTACCTGTCTTGCACGTGGCAGTAAATCCCTAAAACTATGATTACTATAGTGTGTTATCTCTTCCAGTACTATCCTTTAAATAAATATAAAATATCCTGTCACCAAAAAAAACCCCAAACCCAAAAAACCCCAACCAAACAAAAAAATCCTAAAAATGAGTGGAGTAACAGTGGTGCTTAGGCTGCTATTTTGCTTCATGCTGCCAGTATTTTGTCACTGTTTCCTTATGTTCCTGTCTGTCTGCACTTTATGTATGAAGTCTCCAATTTCGTAGCGTACCAAGCAAACACGGATGCTTTTTCCAGCCTTAGTGCTCTTAGGCAGTTCTGTTAATAATAAACACTAGCAACTGAAATTGAACCTCTTCAGTATAGCTGGAATAAAGTCCTAATGCAGGATAACAATCTGTGTGTTTGAATTAGATTAACAGGATCACAAGGGATGCTGACAAAGTGCAATGCAGAAAAAAGTGTTTTATCATGATACACATAATTACATGTGTATTAATTTGAAGTCCACTAAAGTTGAGCCATTGTAAAGCTCAGCTTATGGTATGAGATTGTTTGATGGAATTTATAAAGAGCAGGCAAAGCTTCCAAAAAATTTACAGCAAGCAGTGAAAAACATCTAATATAATTCAGAGTTTTGTCTTTCATATACTAAATCTTACAGGTACACCACCGTTTCCTTGCAGACTCTGAGAAGGATTCAGAGGGTGGATATGGAGGCATCAGCACAGGACCTGTGAAGGTTACTTAAATTTCTGATGTAAAGATTGTAATCTCTGGGCTCAGATCTGATCTCCCAGATGTAGGAATCTCCTCTCTAATTGAAAGGCATGATTCCAGCTTCGGGTATATCCATGCATGCTGCAGGTGTGCTAGTGAATGCTGTGTCATCATAGCTGTAGAGTGGTGTTAAGGGAAAAAAGAACAGTGGTATAAATGTAGTATAAGAGCAGACGTAATCACTGCCGCTGCACAAAATAAAACAGGTCTAAACCAGCTCTTGCAGCACATCTGTACGTATAAATATTTTTTGTGGTGTTTGCTTGTCACCATAAATTGGTTTATGGGTGGTTCCTACAAATACAAATTTTTCCACTGTTGGATCTTTGCCATCTACTAGCAGATTTAACAGCTCTAGAGGTCAGCAGCTTACTTGGGTCAGAAAGTATGGATGCGGAGTGGATTCTTTTTCTTGATTTAATTTCCTTATTTACATATCTGTGACCTATTTTTCTGAACAGATGTGGCAACAGACTCCATATGGGCAAGCAATTTTTTGAATGGAAACCTCAGGTGATGTATTTTTGTCTTGCCACAAGACAGAAGAATTTGCTAAACTGAACTAAAGTATATCCTGTTATTTTACTATGCTCTCTGCCACACTGTCTCCTCTAGTTCACTGTAGCTCCCCAGTGCTCAAGTCCCTCACGCAAAGAGGTTTGGGAAACAAGGTGAACCTCCTTCTGACTGTTGATGTAAAAGCTGTAACTATAGCACGGAGCATGCAGACTGAAAAGGAAGTTCTGTCTTGTCAAGTAACAAATAATGTTATCTTAAAAAAAAAATATTTTTCTTTAAATAACATATAGTGGGCCAGATGTTTACTTCTTATTTCTTTCTGTTAGTTCAGGAATGTAACTTTCACATGTAAAGTACAGTTGTGCCTGTGCCTGCAATAAAGAGGATATATATTTGCCCAAATTGTGTTTAAAATACCTGGGTTGTGCATTTTTATCATGGCAGTGCAGAAACTACCCAAAAAGCTAAGTGGCTTATGCTGAGTTAAATCAGAACTACTTCTGGATTGCCTCCACAATACTGCAATCATTGGTGTGGCTGCATGGAAACGTGACGATCCCCTGCCATGCTGGGTAATACTGCCGGATTTTGTAGCTCTTTCCTCCTCTATCAGTCTAGTGATTAACTCTTGTGGCTGGAGGTTGTTAAGGTGTTGTGTTTGTATAGCACTTAGTAGAAAAGGATCACTGACAGAGGTATAAAGGAAGATAAATGAGCCTTTGAAGATATGAAATGCTAGAACTTGGTACTATTGATGATGGTGGGGAATAAGGGCTTTTTTGGAAGTTAATTGGGAAGGACAGTTCAGCAAAGACTTCTTGTTTTCCTCTTCTGTTTAACTTAAATTTAGTGGAACCTATTGATCTACAAAAATAATGTATATGGTCTTGTTTATATATCACTTGGTGCACTTTCTATCTGTCTGCTCTGCCTCAAACGTTTATAAAATCTAAACATTAAATTTAAACAGTAATGTAATCATATGACCTCGTCTGTGGTGATACTCCTTTTTGCACCCATTTATGAACTCTTTTGACTTTGGTTGTTTTCTTTCTGGCAGAAAAAACATTTTTTTTTTCCACTGGAAGCCTATTATTTTAAGAAAAAAATCTGGGATTTCTATATAATAAATGTGAAATAAATGGCTTTATTGGCTTTTTTGTACCTTACCTGTGTTAAAGTTCTGTAGCACCACCACATTAGATATGTTTTCCAAATTCTAGACATTTCACTCCATGAAAGTCATCCCAAATAGCTATGGTAGGCTGGACAATATCAGGTCTTTCCAGGTCACCCTTGCTTTGAAGATAACTATTTTTAGGTTAACTGGACAGATAAAGAATATTATTAGACATATGGGTAGGATCAGATTATACCTTATGAAGAGATGAGTGATACTTACATAGCCTGAAAGGGCCCCGGGGCTTTAGAAGGGGTGGGAAAGAAAAGGAGTGCATGTAATATGTTGATAGACCTCAACACAAATACTGATGATTAAGACTTTGTATCTCACAGTCAACCGTTTGGCCAACAGAGTACCTTCATTCCTCTCTGAAAAGTGGTTTGTTCAAATATGACTGAAGCATACTGGCAGAACAGTGATAGAGGTCAAACATCTGGTGAGTTGGCCCAAGGCAGAAGACAACATTTGCGAAGTGCTTCCTGCTAGAAGGAGACAAGACTTTTCACTTAAGGCACAGCCACTTATTTTATCAAACGTTATTCACATATATACCATCTATACAATTCAGTAATAGTTTCTGAAAACCTGTTTTTCATGTCTAGCCTTAAGGACCAGCATCCTTAAAATCCCTTTTTTCTCTAGAACAAATTCTTCTCCTGTGTCCTGCTGGATTCCACCTCACCTCTACCCGCAGCCGTCTTTGCTGCCCTCTCTTTTCAGGGATTTCAGGACTTAGAGAGAAGCTGTGGGCTCTTGCCAGACATGAACCTCTGCTCTCTCTTGCCTGCGGAGCAACCTAGTGCTCAATCCTCTGGGCTTTCTACCAAGGAAAGGTCCTTAGGCTCCTTCTCAGAAGCCCTCACAGAGCTCAGAGCTTAGGTTGTATAAAGACCTTTTTCTGATGACTCTTTCCAAAAATTGTTCTCTGTCTGTCCGAAAAAAAAGAGAAGGAAAAAAAAAAAAGAAAAAAAAAAAGATTTTGTAGAAAGAATTTTGTCATAAACTTTTAGTTATTAAGTAAGGAAATTCACTTTGGAAATACTGTCAGTAAGGTTATGACATCCCTTAATTACCAAGCCTATGGCATTTCACTGTTTTAGGCAAGGGTGTTTGTGTTGTCTGCATTTCATTTTCCCATTGTAACTCCAGAAAACCTGAAAGTAAGCAAAAGTTAAAATGTAAATGCCATGGTCTTAGCTGTAATATTAAATGTTCCCCATGGCTTTACGATTACCCTTTACAGAATCTGTTGATGCATTTTGGCAAGCACAATATTAAAAATTTGCTTGGCAAAAATCCCCTTAGCAGAACCTGACAGACAGTAAGGTCAATAAAGTTTTAATCAACGAAGGAGAAAATACTCTTCTTCCAGATGGGTACCACAGAACAATACTGGCATGAAATATTTATGATTCACTTTAGAATCTCAAAATCTGAAACATAAGTAAAGGTTGGTGATTATTTCTAAAGTAAAATGTATTCATTTTCAGAATTCCTGAGAATTAAATTGCTTTGTAATAAACACTAGTCTTATTACTGGAAGGATACGATTTAGTATTTGACTGCAAACCAAGCTTGTTATTCAACTTTCTTGTGTCTATAACCTGTCATCACTTTTTAAGAAATCATAATTGCCTATATTGTATGTGACGATTCTTAGGGTATCCTTGTCTCTTTAAATTAGAGATTTTGTTTGGCTGATACGCACCTATATATTTACTATTGGTAAAGACATAATGCCCTCACTAAGCTGCTGTTGTTATTTGTTCTAACTGAAGTTTGTAGCATTAGAATTGTTCAGCACAGGCAGTGATATTCTAAAAATAAAGCGGTGTTTGTTTCACTATGATGCCTGGAATCTGCCTGGGCAACTCAAAAAATTTGTAATGAAGAGAATTCTTATTGTAGGGAAATTCCTTCCCTGAGTCCCGATCCTGCTACCTCACTCGTTCGCAGACTCGGATCCAAGGAGGAGGAAACCCAGGAAAACGGACATCATGGATGGATGAATAACTTCCCTTACATATTCCCAACCCAGTGCAATGACTCTGTTTCCGTATGGTGAATCCTTAAGTGCTCTGGTCACAAGAACTGGAGTATTGAAATGGATTGCCTGATATTTCTCTATTCCCAGAAGAAGAGTAAGTGAAAACCTGCCCAGACCAAGCCAAAAAAGACCAATGGCCATGGCTGTATTCTGAGTCTGCAGAAAAGACTGAAAAATCTCAAGTTGTCTAGATACCCCAGTCACTCTTACAAAGTGGATACCCAAGGAAAGTCTGAATGTATTCTGCATTAATTTCTGCTACCATTTTAACACTTGCTAATTAACAATTAATGAAGCCATTAATTAACACGTACAGCAAGCTTCTTAGCCATCATACTGAGAGTTTGAAAGCACTGAAACATGATTTGTGGTTTTGAGTTCATTATGAAACCTGAATAATTCATCTTGTTTTCAAGAAACTGCTGGTTTGTACAGAGAAACTTAAATTACAGGTGTACAATGAGTTGAATTATCAGCCACATTAGCATATTTTAAATCCAAAATATATTGCTTTCATTCTGTGACGTTAAAGGTGACTGAAATATTTAATTAGGCATTTCTAGTTGTTTTGCTGTTATATTAATTCAGTGAGTTTAGGAATGACACTCAACTTTTTAAGAAAGCAGTGTGGATGAGTATGCATAATGTAAAAAATAATGTAGAATGACTGCTTTTGGATCAAATTCATATAAAAGTAATAAAAAATGTACGTAAGTTGTTAACCTTTCTGTTAACCATAATTGGACTATTATACTTACAGTCATAGAAGATTAATTGGCTAAAATCTCTATTAAAATAACCTGAAATTAGTATTAGTTATGACAAAATTGTCTTTCCTGAATAGGAATGGACAAAATTTCTGCACTGTTTGTATTAAAATAAATGATGAGTCTAAAAGTTGTTGGCAGGTGTTGAGTATTTTTCATAAAATTCACGGAATCATTATGTTACCTTAAAAAACTTTCCCTCTAATGGTTTCTTTTCTTTACCATTATTTTACTTTTAAAATTCAGAAAGGAACGGTTTCGGTGTTGGTGTTTTGCTTTGTTTTTCAAAACATCAAGTCATAGACTTAATGTATCTTTAATGAGTACGTCACTCTGTCATCCATTCCACAATTTTAACTAAAGTGATTGGCAGTATCACTGTACCCTATTGTTCATTCATAGCACATGCAAATACACCTGAGTATGCTTAATTGCATTTTTTCCTGTCAAGTCTTTAATTTTCTCACAGGCAATTTCAGCTGATAGGTTTGGGGAAAGCCAGAATCTTAATCTTCTACCTAGCATGTATATTCATTGCTGTCTACTACTGGATGGAGTCCACGCAGTATATCAGTATTTTGCTAGAAGATAATAAAGTGCTACTTGGAGCTCTGTTGGCATGAGTTTTAAAACCAGGCAGATCTTAGTTCTAACTGTACCTATTGTGACCGGGACGTTTCTAGTGTATGTAATAAAACTGCACTGGGGCCAGCAGAGCCTGAGAGAATTGTACATTCCGTGGCCTCAGTTCTAGTACGACCCTATAAAGCAAATTTGCAGTTCAATACTTGTTCCAGCTCTGCAATTCCCACGTCAGCTTCTTCTGTTCTTCCTAAAATGTGTTATTAGAGTCAGTTTCTTCGTAGGTAAGTTGCTCAACCCTGGCAGTGCTGGTTGGTGCCATTATGTCTACTAGATGCCCATAGAAGAAGGCAGCTGTGTCTGCCTCTTAACAGAGCTAGCCACTTGCTCCCTCTCTCCTCGTTCGGCTTATTCCACGTTACTAAACTGTCGTATAGAGCCATGGGGTCCTTCACGAACCAGTCCTCCCTATTGTAAAAGCTGAGGTTGTAGACCAAAGGTAATCATGGCAATCAACTCAGTCATAGCATGTAGATTTGAAGATTTTTGGCTGTAGGAACGGACACTTGCAGCATGCTTAGGCACCTGCAGCTTTCCTGCACGGTGAGATCCAGGGAAATAGATAGTTCAGTTTGCTATTTCCTACAACGAACGCACACTGAGCGGAGCAGGTGGGTTTCAGAGCGCTCTAGGAGATTTTGCCCTTGCTGAGTAGCTGCATTCCTCTCTGCAACTTTGGCTCAGTGATAACTTAATTTATTAAAACAATGAAAATAGCAACTAACAGGGGAGGCTTGTCTCTGCTTGAGACTGAACCTTCACCAAAGTCAAAATCACACGGTAATAACACATTTCACAGATGCTGAGATTAATACGAAACCTAATTTATTGCCCAAGTTTTTCTTCAAGATTTCTTTCCCAGACACAACAGTGTTATGGGTTGAGCACACAGTTCCACAGAAATCTAATATTGCCTAGTACTTTTCCATATAAACATTAGTCTGATTATTTAGGATTTTACTTAAAAAAATAATCTCTAGAGGCAGATGTTCCTTGCTTATTTGCTGTCTTTCCTCAGATTGTTTCTTTTTTTAAATTGCTTTAAAAAAGAAAGGGAAAAAAACTTACATTGAGAAGAAATAAGTCTTCTAATTTCTTAAAGCGCATCTAAAGGTAGCATTGTCATAAGCTGTTGAAAAGCTACTGCTGGCACATGAAAATAGAGCCTGTTTTGAGCCTGATTAGGCATTTTCAGCTAAATGTTTTTCAAAGCTAATACTTTCTCTCACAAAAGAAAAAAAAAAAAAAAGCTTAATTTTGGTTTTCTCTGTCATATTTTGTCAACTAGGTTCATGCTGGAATCACTGATCAAAGCCTGAGGCATCCTGCTCCTCAGTAACTGGTACCTTGTTGCCATACTGACATACAGAAGGCCTGAGTTACCAGTCAAAGGTATTTACTCTTCTTTCCTTCAGGTGGTGGAACCACATCCCTGTACTTCTTAGATCTTCTTTACCTATTACAGGAATATTTACTGGAAACCAGCAAGTGTTAATGAATTAGTGTCAGGTATTTGCCATTTTGTGGCACTGCAAGTTTTCAAAAAGTCTTATGATCCTGCCTAGGGAAAATATGAAGTATTATTAACTATGCATAACAGTAGCTGAGAAATACTGGTTCAGAAGTAAGAGATCTGCACTCTGCATGTGGAAAAAGGAAAAAACCCAAACAAATAAATAACCCCCCAAATCATTCCTTTACTAACATTGATAGTGTTAGATGTCTATTTGGAACATCACGTAGCAATTACTTTTTATTGTTTATTTAACATTTAACGCTTTGAACAACTAATTTTTTTCCACTCTCATTTGAGCTTTGTAACGTTTGCTCAGTCATATCCTTTATTTTTTTCCCCACTGAAGTATTGCATGCAATATGTTGTCTGGTCTCTACAGCTTTTCAATAAGCCATACTAAGAAACTTGAGTCCTCTGGTATTAGGTGAAGGAAAAGAATTTGACAGGTTTAGATATGAAATGAATAGTGACTTTCCTCTGAAAATCTGTCAAATTAAAACAGGTGGGGTGAGGAAAATAGCTACAATATGTCAACTTTTACAGGCTTTGATTTATTTTTAATGATGCAGTGCACTTTAGGAAGCCCAAAGATGTGCTCGCTCACAGCCCAGGTGTCATGGTGTGCTGTATTGTTCAGGTACTTCTTCTAAGTTGGGTGCAAGATGGGATCATGACCTAGAACTCCTGTAAATAGCAATTACCTCTTTGGAAAGAGAATGATTAAAGTTTAGTTGAATGTCAGCAAACTATTCACTCCTCTCTCTTCCTCCCTTCTGTAACTTATTTATACTTCTTAACCACATATCCTCCCGGAGGATGTTGCCAGCTCTCCTCATTATTTGTTTGTTTGTTTGTTTGTTTGTTTGTTTGTTTGTTTTCTATGATGGGTCACATAGGATAATGTGAAAGCACATGATCTTAGTAAATTATAATAAACTAATAATTTCAGGTTCAAATGAAAAAAAAAATGTGTGCTGAATAAAAAAGTTCAAATACTTCATCAGAATTGTTTCAGGAAAAAAACAGGATCCAAAATATGATGGATCCACAAAATAGGGTTCAAAATGAGAAAATAGGTAAATCTGCCAGGAAAATAATGGAATTCTTTTGAAAAAATGATGGTTAGCTGATTTCCTCTATCTCAATTTCATGAAAGAATCTGGTACTGGAAATGTAAACTGGACAAGAACCTGGCTAAAGGGTAGGTAACATTTGGTTACATCAAAGGGAGACCATACAGTAATAAAAACATTCTTCTGTATTGCACAAATAAATTGTCTCAATATTGATATTTTGACGTATTTTCATTAATGACCTCAACATAAGAGTTAGAGGGCTATGGTGAAATTTGTTGAAGACCTAAAGCTAGAAAGCTTCAGTATTAAGAACAAACTGTGTCACCTTGAAAATTTTGGTTATGAACGAAATAAAATTAAGCATTTCCCAGCTCAAGACTATGTGCCTAAAGTCTGAAATATTATTTTTGTTATACAGTGACAGATCCAAGGAGGACCAAGCATACTCATTGACATGTGACTGGGCGGTGATCAGAATATCTCCCTGAAAATATCACCCTGGAGCCAAGGTAAAGAGCTCCACAGACAGGGAGACAGAATCTTACAGTACAATTAATCCTACTTTTAATTTTATTTTTTTTTTATTTGTTATGACCTTCTTCTCTAAAGAGGTTTATTACTCCCTGGGAGTTATAAAATCATATCAGACAACTTCTGAAAACTCCTGTACCCTCTTGCCCATCAGGCATGGGGGAAGACCCACGTCTGAGGATCCAATTGCAAACTCCAAGGGGTGTAATTTGCTAGGAAGTAAGTTGCAAAGTAACCGTACGCATGATTGTCTGGAGCACATGACAGAAGGATGTCTGGGGATGTCGGGTGAAGCCTCAGACCATTATGGGAATGGAGAAGGAAAGGGGAAGCACATCAATCCGCACTTCAGTTGGAACGCTAAGAAAACTGTGGGGCAGTACCTAAAATAGCAGAGATGTACATGGAGGAGGTGGAAAGAAAGCGAATAAACCCATGTAGGCAAAGAAAGTCCCAAGGTATGCACCTCCATTTTTGGAGGAAAGCTTCAGAAATGCTAACTAAATGAATTATCCAGTGAAATGATTACTGGACAACAGCAATCTTGTGGAGTCAGGCACTGCTGGCTGTGGTCTGGAAAAGTAGCTTAACCTCTGTAGACTAATTAAATTGCTCAGAAACTTAAAAGATGAACACATGTTAAGACAAATAGTATTAATGAGCTATAATGGATACTGACTGCCTAGCTGTTCCTTAGGTAGCATTGTGAGGATTACCATATTTTATTCAGAGTATTACAGGTCAATATATATAAGGAGCTTAAATAATCATGGTATTGAAAATGAGAGTAAACCCAGCTGTCCTGTTAGTGTTACACCAGCACCTCTGAGATTGTTATCCCCTACTGAAATCAGCTCCTGCTCTTACTTTAGTGCTGTGTTCTTATGTGTTCTTGTCTAAAATGACCTCGTGTTTAAAAAAATATGAGAACAGTTTTGATACCTTGAACCTAGGATCATAATTTATGATCTGGAAGGCAGAATTGTGGCGAAACGCTGTGCACCTTCAGGAGCAATGGACTTGCTCAAATAGGAAAACATGTTAACTGCGTGCAAGTCACGTTCAGTGTGTCCAAATAAAGGTCTTCTATCCACCTCTCAGCTATGGTTTCCAATAAGGAAGAAAATACATCATTTGAACAAGTGAGCTGTTTAACTGCTTCAGCGTAAGCTACTATTTTCAATAATTGCAGCTTGGAGTGGAACTAATAGTCCAGCACATATTACTTGAATGTTCACTACGGTCTGAAGAATAAAAGCTGAGTCAGTGAAAAGCTATTGATAAAAAACCCAGCCCATACTACCTCCAATAGAGTTGGGTTTTGTTGTTTTCCCTACAGAAAAAGGGCAATTCAAAATAATAAAGAAGATTCCAAGAAGATGGAGATGCTGCTTACCAAAATAGTGAGTCAAATCACTCATAACTGAATCAGAAAAAATCAGGTTTTGAAGTCTGGACTTCTACTCCAGAGCAAGCTTGATATTGTAGAGTATATAGAAGCAACTTGATAATGGAAGTAAATTGCCTAAAACTGCTACGCCAGGCTAAACACTCACCCCTACAGCCTGGCTCATTCTGGTACCTGCCACTCACGTACCACTAGGAATTGCAGGGCCGGATTTCATTCCTGCTGGAAAGTTATATACTTTTCCCATTAGAACTGAAACCTCCCAAATACATTTGTTCTGGGTGACAGTGTTCTGGGGTTTATTTTCTTCTTCCTCTCTTTTTAACTCTGTTCCCTGTTCTTTTACGGGGAGGAGTGACCGGGTGAGATGGATCTCGCGGCGAAGGGAGAAGACTTGTCCCTCCCCGGTGGGCAGCCGAGCCGGCTGAGGAAACTTTGAGAGGTGGCAAGGGGGAAATTTGCAGCGCGGAGCTGTGATGAACTCGCAGCTCAAGCGGAGAGAGGGACTGGCAGACAGACGGACAGCAGGACGGAGGGAGCAGGCAGCCTCAGAGCTGATGGAAAGAGCTGTCGGAGGGACAACAGGGCATGCAGCACAGTTCGGTGCAGCTCAGAAAGTAACGCGGCTACGTAAAACGAAGCCTGGAAGCAAGGATCTGCTACAAGGACCCAATGGGCAAAGGGAGCAGGTATAAACCTTCTCTATTTTTATTCTGGCAGACTTGCTAACTTCAACTTTTCCCCCTTTCCCCACCCCCCTTGTTTTTCCTGGTTTTGTTTTTGCATTTTATTTTATTTAACTTTTTTTTTTTTCTTCTTAATTTATAGCATTCCAGCGTTCTTTAAGGAATGCAGAATTAGGAAAAGGCGTAGACAGATCTACCTCAGAGTTGTAGCTGACTCAGGATCCCACTCACTAGGGTGAATGACCTTTGATTAACACAATTTGCCTGGCAGCCAGCTCTGCTCAGCATGAATATCTGTCTTCACTGAAAAGTTAGTGGGCAATTAAAGTCGCTGCAGCCCGGGTACAGCAGTGCACAGAACCATGATGCACCAAGGGCTTTCACAGCAGGAGACCAATACTCTAGTGTGAGTGGCTGAAAAATTACTTCGATGAACTCTGAGAATGAATTTGTGCCAAACTAGACCAATGGCATAAGGGAAGATGCGAGAAGCAGGTATGGGATTTCCTGGCTTCCACCACCTGCCATGTGCGGGTTTGTACGTGGCGGAGCCAAGGAGTTTCGTTCTGAAACAGCAGATTTGTTTATCAGATGTGGTGTCTGCAGGTTCCTGTGAATAAAGGTCACTTCATGTACAGTTATATATGATTATATAAAAGCAACTGACGCTGCATTGGGCCCCAGCTTAATTTCCTGCTTTGCCACAAACTTCCTTTGTGGTTTTTAGTAAAGTGATATTAAGCCCGGGTATTGAAAGATATCTGGATGCCTGCCTGCGCTTGAATTCATTAGGATCTAGTCACCTAATTTTGCATTTCAACTGTTCTTTTTTTTTTTTTTAAGTGCCTAGGATTTATATCTTCTTTTATAGAAAATTTATGATCCTTCATCTAGATTACTTGTGACTGTAACAGTCTGCTGTCAAATGAATATTCAAAAGCATCCATTCAAACAAAATAACACAGAGCATCACAGAAATTTGTAGTTCCTTTGCACTTTGTACAGTCATTTGCCCAATGATTAATTGTAAAGACTGAATATAGAATTAGAAGAAATTCTCAGCTAAAGTTGCCTTCAGCTGTTCACAGGGAGAAATAAAAAAATATTTAAAATTATTCAGGCTTTTAAAACCAAATAAGTAGATCTGTAAATTTACCTGCAGATAATTTGAAAGCAGAATATTAACAAAATATTGCAAGCAAGTCACCCCACTAACTTTACGAAATGCCTTAGGAAAGAAGAAAGTTTTATTTGATGCCCCTTTATTTCCAAAATTTTCATGATTTTTGGCTCTTGCCATTTTTAAATTTCCATTTTAAAATTTAGTTTCAAAATAATAAATTAAAATGTACTTTTTTTTTTTTCTTTGCAAAGTTGTCTTCACCTGGTAAGTTTTGTAGTGCAATTGTATATCTATTTTTGATTAGTTCATGCTGAAATATTTTTTTTCCTATGCATTCACTGTTTTGTAACAATTTAAAATGATCTTGGACTTATTCAAAGCAGCTGGTTCTCAACAATGAAAAGAAGATAAACTGAGATCTTAGAACATTTTTTTATTTATCTTTTTAACAGTGGTACTTTTTGACCAACTGCTTGGCTTATATTATTAAGCCATTTCCTTGTACTACTGGCATGACATTAGGGGTCTCTTTCCAGCATTAAAAAATGTATTATCTTGGAATCATGCCCGTAGAAATGAGGTTTTGCAATTCCAGAGGTGACCAGAAGCGTATTGTATTTAACCATTGAGTCTCAGCTAACTTGGAAAGACAAAAGGGGGTGGGAAAGGCAAAAAAAAGGATACTGTCTTTCACTTTGTATCCTTGCACTTCAAACTGAAGTAGGAGCATGATTTATTTTTTTTCCTTCTCTGTGTTGTACTGTCACCTTTAGGTGAATAGTTTAGTTTTTTGGTTTTCTGAAGGATCTTTGAATTGCTCAGGCGAATGCACTGACAACATCTGGTTGACAGAAGATAAAAGCTTTTGAGATACATTTTTAAGAAAGCATCAGCACTGTATTTATTAGAAATTGCATTTTCTAATTTGAAATAGTAACAGAGCATTTTAGAGCAAGTATTATACTTCTTAAATTATAATTCTTTGGCTTTGAAACCTGTTAATGAGTGTGATTGTAACAAACTGAAGCACGACAGATATATAGGATAAATCATATTGTTAATGTTGGGCATTGAATCCCAGGCTAGAGAGACTATTACTACTGTAATCAGTAACACGTCATAGAAGTTTCTACATTTTGTAAGTATTTGTTACTCATCTTGCTGGTGACAGCATGGTAATGTTTCTTGTTGAAGTTATCTTTACATGTTGTCTTTTGTGTAACTATAACAAAAACTATGATACTCAGCTGACAGGTGGTTTAGTACCTGTGCAGTTAGGGCTAAAAGCCAAGTCCGACTACCATACCTACACTGAAATCCAGTATGTAATAAACATTAATCTGACTGAAGTCTTTTACATTCTCTGGAGAGCAATATACATCTAATTTTGTGAAAGATAAGCTATGTATAACTTTTCTGTTTAAGAACAAAAACCTTAAAAGGATAATGGTGCTGGTTTTATTGCCTTGAGTAGACTGTCATTTTTATACAATAAAATTTCTTGGTCAGGTTAGATGACTTCTTTTTTTGGGGCCTGGAACTAAGACATTTTAAACAATTCCTACAGATTTTTCTCTTCTCTTTCTATGCAAAACTTGAACTGCAGAGTCCATTCAGGAATAATATTTTTTTCTGTCTCTTGATCTTGTATCCTTCCTTCAAATATCTTCAGTCTTACCCCACTTTCTTCTGTGCCTGTCTGCTATTTTTAATTTTACTTCATCTTTAAAATTCCCTGGACATTATTGCTTGACATTCTTTATGAAACAACTCGTGTTAAGTTGGTTTCTTGTAGGATATGTCCAATTCAATGCCATGGATGACATTATCCCAGTAAATTTAATTCCTTATACCAACAATTTTATGTTAAAGAACAACAGATAACCCTAAAAACTATAGCTAGCATCTTATCACCTTCTTGGAAGCCACTGGGGCAATGTCAGCTTAGAAATGAGCCTACTATTTCACGTACAGCATTAAGAAGCTTTAAGATTTCTTGAGTAGATATTCTCATAATCATAGAATCGTAGAATGGTTTGGGTTGGAAGGGACCTTTAAAGACCATCCAGCTCCACCCCCCTGCCCTGGGCAGGGACACCTTCCACCAGACCAGGTTGCTCCCAGCCCCATCCAACCCGGCCTTGATAATCATCATGACCAAGCTGAGCAGTATTGCTAATTCTGCAGACACATCATTTAGCTTTTCATTTGTAAGAGAAAAAAATAGGCAAATATATTGTTTCAGTATTAACCAGTGTGCATTCTTCAGATTGCTGTTGTCTCTTAAATATTCCTGAGGTAATCACTATGGGTTTTTTATGAACTTTTGGTGGCGATTTTTTGCCTTTCCTTCCCAGTTCTACAAAGCCAACATCGGCTGGTTTTTTGTTTGTCTCTGATGTATTCTTTGATACAGTACTTTGTTTTTGCAGACCAGCAATCCATGTACCTGTAGCACAGGTTTTTTACAGACACTGAACAACAAGTGTCAGAAATATTGGTGCTTTATTCAGCCAACAATCTGTAACACTGAACCCATATCGTAAGCAATAACTGAAGTGTTGACATCAGTCCTTCAATTTGTCATCATTTGTCCATTGTCACTTTAAGCTCTTGAGATGACTGAAATAACAAATGAGTTGTCTCTTCTCAAGTTGATTTTGTTCCTTAGGGAAGAACTTGTCCTTTAGCCCCATTTAAAACACCTTGATCTGGTGCCAAGCTAAGGTTTAAGTTTTTCTTGGCAGATTCTTTTTGCTCTTTTGTTCAAAAGCTAATCCAGATCTGTATAACTAAATTTTGACTGTCGTGTCTGTGCTGTATTTTTCACTGAATCCCAAATATTTGTCCCATTGAAGTTCCTTTGGACATTTTATTCTGGATGAAAGAACTTATTCCCACAGCAGAAGAAAAACCTGAAGTGCAAAATTTTCATGTATCAGTTTTGTCAGACGGTCAGTAGAACCGTTCACCTGTGATGACCCCTCTCTTGCTGCTTTTGGAAAGGAATGGCTCCTGGCAGAACGGAATACCACCAAGTCTGGCTGACACCCTTCGGATCTAAAAAAATTGCTTGTCTAGGTCTTGCTGCATCCAGCTTGGAGGTGAGCGAACAGGCTCATACCCTTCCAAGACCATCACGTTTGGAAAGTTGTGGAGATCGGGGGAGGTCTGCAATGCCTGAAGACTGGCAGATTATTTACTTGTCTTCAAAAAGAGAGGAAAAAAGAAGCCAGAGAAATGCAGCCTTGACAGCGTCAGTCTGGGCCCTGGGAAAATCATGGAGTCCTTCTGAAACTCATTTCTGGGTGTGCAGAGGAGAAGAGGGTTACTGGAAACAGCCAGCGTGCATTGACCAAGGGTGAATCATATCTGACAAGCTTGACTGTCTTCCAAATATTCTTATATTCCAAGTTAGGGCGTGACAGTCTGGAGAAGTGGACAATTGGCGAAAAGCTAGTGGGATGGTCAGCCCCAACAGGTCATGGTTAATGGGTCATGCTTTACTTAGAGGTCTGTAGAAGGGGAGGACTGCTGGGATCTGTACTGGGACCTATCCTTATCAACACTTTTATCATTTAACACCTGACCTGGAGGAGGTAACAGCGCACACTCACCAAGCGTGCAGTTGACACCAAACTGGGGAGACAACTTGATATGCTCCCACCCCGAGGGACCTGGGTAGGGAATGGGAATGGGAGGAATGGGCCAACAGGGACCTTGTGAAATTGAGCAAGGGCAAATGCCAAGTGTCAGCAAAGGTGGCCAACAGCTTTGGCTTGAAAAGGAGCACGGCCAGCCAATACAGGCAGTGATTTTCTCCCTCTGCTCGGCACTCATTCGACCACATCAGCAGTAGTCTCCTCCATGGAGAGAGGCTGAGGGACAGGGCTTCTTCCAGCCTGGGAAAGGGGCACCTAACAGCAGCCCACCAGTGCTGGGGGGGGATATCAGAGGTTTTTTAGACCCCACCTGAGGAACAACTTTTTCCCCAGGAGGACAGCCCAGCAGTGAGACAGGCTGACTAGAGGCTGTGTAGTCTCTGTCCTTGGAGGTCTTCGAGGTCTGACTTGACAAAGTCCTGAGTAACCAGGTCTGAACTCGGAGATGGCTCTGCTGTGAGCGGCAGGCTGAACGTGATGACATACCGAGGTCCCTTCCAACCTGAACTGTCTGTAATTCTGTGAATTGCTTTTTAATTTTTTTTCTTATTCTCTTTACATTCTTTAAAGATGTTTTTCTATTTCCTCCATTATTTTACTTGCACTAGCTTTGATTTGCTTTGTGCTAACATGTAATTTCTCTGTTCCTGCTCATTAATCTCAATTCTGCTTCCCAAATTTGGTTGTTTGGTTTTGGTTTTAGTTTTTC
>JANZLQ010000050.1:7666570-7682246 GCA_026212715.1 Elanus axillaris | reverse complement strand
GGCGGGGGGGATGGGGGGAGTGATGGTTTTTTTGGTTTGGGGTTTTTTTTTTTCCTCTCTCCTACTAGGCAAGATGATGATACATCCTAGTTTTCATAATGTTGTTCCTACCAAAATTTTACCTACCCTCTCTTAGTTAAGATTTTAGTTAGTATGATAGATTCATACTATTCTTTCAGGAAAGAATGAAAGATTTTTGTTTGCATTTAGTATCTGTTTTCATCTCAAAGTTGGATCCATCTTGTGAAGCTTATATTTTTCTTCAACCTATATTAATCTGGTAATGTTGTATTTTTGTATATGAGTAAAAAATTACTCTAAGAACCATCATATCAAGAACAGAAAATATCAATACTTTGTTCACTAGCCCTACAAAATATTTTAATTCCTGTCATTTTAAAACTGTGACAAAAAATCATAGCTATACTTTGCCAAAAGTGGTACCTGAATTAAAAAAAAAAAAAAAGAAACAAAAGAAAAAAAATGGTGTGCAGTTTTTCAATGAGTTAAAGATGTGTTTATAACATGATTTTTCTTCATGGTAAACTAGAATGGATTATCGTGATTAGATTTTTGTCTGACTTGCCTCTTGCATAATAAAGACAAAGGTTTTCCCTTGGAATTTAAACTTACATCATCTCATTTTGTGTGCAGCTCTTCCTCCTTTTTCTTTGTAATAAATACACATTTTATAAAGAAAACATGAGAATGATGACCTAGTCTTGTTAATGATACCTTGTGGATGTTTTAATGGATTTGCTAAGTAGGTAATTCTGGTAATCATGAAGATCAGTACTAGCCATACAGATGCAAATCTGATGTTCAGCTAAATTAATTAGCTGTGTTCTTATGTTGTACGGACACTTACAACAGAGTATTTAAAATGTATATATATGTATATATAAATGAATTTATTAGGATCTTGGAATAATGTGGCAGTTTCATAGGGACACAGAATGGTCCATTGCTGTTCAGAAGTGACAGGAGTCTCCATTGTAAGAGTCCTTGTAGCAGCAGCATCTTTAGCTGAATCAGGTGAGACTCCCCAAACTGCTCTTCGGTTCAGTTCTTATATTTCAGCTGCCCACGGTTGTATGTGACCACCCCAGCAATACGTGTAATTCATTGCTACTGATTATCTTAACCACACACAGACACTGACCCCTGTTACCATTTCTGCAGGAGCAGTTTCTCCTGACTACTTACAGATACCGTGTCTAAGTAGAGTATGACCATTTCTGCAGCAGGAACCACCCGGGGGAGCCTTTGGACACTTCATCCAGGATGTCAGTCAACACATTTAAGCATACAAATCAGATGAGACAGAGCAGGAGCTGCCTTGGGGAATTTCAAGAACCGTACAAAATTCCCAGCTGGAGGGATCCTGTAACGAGCCATCAAATACTTGATACTGAAGGTTCAGTCAATCACCTTGTTTCCAACTGGTCTCAAATCTGTCCCATATTTCATTTGTGGACTTCCCAGATTGTCCGAGGACTTAATGACTTAAATGCACTCACTGGGGGTGCTAACTAGCCCAGCCCTGAAACCCAGCTACAAAGTTGTAATTAAAGAACAAATGTGATTGATTTTCCTACTTATAATTGAAGCCCAATAGCTGTTCCCACTTACTGTATTAAGATATACTGAGGACACAGTGCTACAGGGAAGAAGATTGTTTTGCCCTGTCTGCTGCTGAAGATTTGTTCCCAGTTATGTTATGGATCTGCCGATTTTGAAGGGAGGTGAGCCGTTCCACTCCTCTCCTCTCTGGTATCAGAGTCCGTGAACAAGAAACGGTGTCCCACCTTCTCCATCAGGTACACATGCTTTGCTAAATGACTTCTTAACAATTTGGGTGTTAAGGTACAATAAACGTAAGAAAGAAAACTTTTTACTGCTGCTCATTCAAGCACTTAGAACCCTCCTTGGAAGAACCAATATTATTTCAACTGATGCCAAAGAGGTACCACACAGCATTGCTCAAAACCCCCACTTTTTCTTCTGAAAACAGATAGTGATTATCATCTTACAAAGAGCTAACTAGACAGAAAGTCTACAGCACAAATAATGGTGGTTTGAGTTCGAGATGACAAAGTTTCCCTGTGTTTCTGATGATATATCTCTTTAGCTGTAACATACCAGATGACTGTCTGCTCTAGCTTTTGATTATTGTAGTTCCACAGAAACACCCATCTGGACATATTTCTTTATCTGTTTTTTTTAATCTTACATATTCTGTGGTAGTACATACATACTAATCTTCCCCAAAGTAGACCTGCTTTAATATTCTAAAACTCATATAGAGATAAATTTAAACCTTCACAGGTAAATATTTTAATTAGATTATATTTTAGTTAAATACTTTTATAATTTAATCTAATTCCCTTATATATTTAACACCAGCTTAACTCAACATAACCTTTCCCAACTGTACCTGGGTCTGCATTTTTAAAAATGCAGCTATGTCCCTAGAACTGTTTTCCATTTTCCTTTCATGCAATATGTGCATTCTGCTTTTGATAGCTTTTAGATGTTCAGCACTAAGCATATGTTTGAAGAAAAGTTCTACAAGACTAGAAGGAAAAGAAGTCCATACTACAGTTTTGTAAATCCTTGCTGATTCTTTTTTCTTTTTGATCTACACCATCATACCAATAGCACAGATTGCACCTTCACATTCTTCATAAAGTGCAATGGTAAAGCTAATTTCTGCTGCTTCATTTGCATTTTTTAGATTTTGCTTTCCTGCTCTTTTAAAGTGAAATGTAGGTCAAGAACTCACAGCATAATTCCATCGTGCAAGATTCTGTCTGTTCCCAAACACATTTTTGTATTTTTTTTACTCTTTTGTCACTAAGTCCACTGCTTAATTCAGTTATATAAAAATAATATATATCTGCTGCTTTTATTGCTTTTTCTGCTATATTCTCTAAGCTGTCATTGTGAAAGGCCGTGCTGATTCACTCACATCACATGTAATACCTGGAAAATCTCAGGATATCTAGAACCTAGTCAGTGACTTAAGACTTCAAATAAGGCTTACAGGACAAAAATTGGTCGTGACTGCTCCCTCTCTGGGTACACAAAACATTTACACACAAGTAATTTCAGTTGTACTGGGATTTTTTGCCCCTTGTTTGCAATTTTCAGAGCAATCACAAAGGTTCTACTATTTTACACTTTTTTAAAAGCTATGCCATGTGATTTTAATGTTTTGTATGTATGCTTTGGGCAGGTTGTTTAATCATTCTGGACAAAACATTGCTACTTATGTGGAGAGTATTTACTACGGTAGGTAGCTTTGCTGACTCAGGAAAAGGTGGAGTCAATAAATAAGGAAAATGCAGGACTACAATCCCCTAGCCCTTGTTGCATAGACAAACATATTTATTTTTTTTTATTATTTTCTGTGCTACCATATCATCTGGGATGTTTGAGGAAATAGTTTTACTCTAGCCTTGGTCTCCAGAGGTAAGTTATGAAACACTAAAACTTTTTTCGAATGGATTTAGGGGACGGTGGGTCTTCTTGCTTTTTCATTCCCATGGTGACTGTGTACGGTGCGCAACGGATAGCAAGTTCTGGCACATTGTGGATTTCAGAGACTCTTTCTGACAAAGTATCTCTTGTCAGCCAGTTCCCCAGAACGGTACTAATATGAGTTCAAAGAAACTAGCTTTATCTTCTTGACTTAGTGGGATGATAGGAAAATGTTTGAAAAGAAGAAAGCAGTATTACAACAAAGGCAAACTGGCTGTGAGAGGGAGTCTGTAAAAACAATGAACACTCCAAACTTAAATGCAATAAGCTAAATGCCTTTTTTGCGAAAATACATATATTCGGTCATGTATTTTCACGATTTTGGGTTTTTACAGGTGAGTCAGGGTATATGGTCTGTGCATAATTCATGAAGAAGAATATCCATGTTCATTTTTGTGTCAGACTCAAAGGGTTTGTACCAGATGTCATGAACTATGAGAGCTGATAATCAAAAGAAGGCTCCAAAATTAACAGGCCGAATGAGATGTAAGGTACAGTCCAACGAGGTAAGTACCTCCCTTCTGTTTCTCTAAGCATGCCCAAACTCTTGGGCTGTCGGGGGAGACAGTGTAATCAAAGGTGAAGGCACTTTAAATCCATGCCATTTATAGACTTTTTTTTCACCACAACAATTTTTTTTTTTAATTTTAAACAGTGTCAGAAAGAAAAGATTCATTAGCAAACAAGACTCCCTGAGCTGAGCACTCACTTCAAAATGTTTGAAACTAAGTTAAAACAAGTTAACCTACTGTTATGGCCGGATCCTTCCAGGATAGCCCTGAGAGCTCATTTTCTGCAGTAAGTAGATCCCTTTAGCTTCCTTTCACAGAATGGAAGTAACCTACATTTCCGACATCTTAGAAGCAAATCTGAACACACGGCCTCAGCTGGCTTGCAGGGACAAAAACTCATCCCTGACTGATTAGGCCAGGGCAGAGGAAGCTGAGACAGGAGGTCCTGTGAGGGCTAGGACAATCTGATGCGGCCTCTTTTAGCTTGTAGTTGTGAAGTGGAGCAAATCTTTGCATCAGGAGGCGTAGGATGCTTTGAGGACCTCAGTGTAGAGGAAAAGTGATGAATTCAGGTAATCAAAGCCAAGTTAACAGCAGACAGAGATGAAGTAGTGCTGGGGAGTAATTGACAATCCAAGAGCTTCTCCGTTGTGTATGTTTTTCCCTGCTTTAACATGATCTTTCAGAATTGCCATGCTGATTACTGTTCCCTCTCACCGTCTCTGGAGATAAGTTTACTTCTGGCATATCTTTACAGGAAAATTATTTCCTCGGGTCCAATAGATGGATCTCAACTTTGATATTCCATTAGCATGAGATTCCCTGTAGTGAAAGGGAGGAGGATTTTGCTTTTTTTCTCTTCTGCTATTAGAATTCCTTTCTTCCCCCAAAGACTATGTCCAGTACATGAAAAAAATAAGAATGAATGTCACTGAATATATACTATGGAGTTGAAATACCTTTTAGTTGTTATACAAATGTTCAATTCCTAAAATAAGATATTAGTTTCATCACTGTATGTTTCTATTATTTTAATGAAAATGCTTTGATACTCTCAGTTTATTCTAGTTCTTACTGAATTTCTACATTTTCTATTTATTCAAAGATACATACCGCACAGACCTTACCCAAGTGCAGGTAGATGGAAAAGATTTTTGAATGTCTCTCTTTTGTTTTATTTACAGCTTGAGTGTAGAATTGGAAGTGCTTTAAAGCAGCTGCTCCTATTCTACTTCTTCCATGCTTTAACCAATTTCATTTAAAATAAAAATGTAAAAATCCTGACCCTCACCTGTAATTAAATTAAGAATGTGTCACGAAATCAACAATAACATAAAATTACCGATTTTGGCATATGACTAACATTTGAATGTGCAGGTACATCCTAGTGCTTTGTGCAGCTGATGAGACAATTCCATTTTAGAGTTGGAAAAGTCAGGAAGGGTAGGGACTTACCAAAATAATTGTGTCAGAGGATAAATGCCAGTCTCAAGCTTGAGCTGGTAAGGTATTATGAATTATTTAATTAAACTATGCTGTAAGAGTACTCATACTCTGAAAAACAATGTTGTAATTTTGAGTCCCTTCTGTATTTTTAGAAGTCCAATGTAAAAATGATACTCCTCCATTGGAAGAATACAGTATCTTCATTCACAATGTACCAAGCCTTATAATGAGTTAACAGGAATCCAGGACGGTAAGCCTTGTATTTTGTCAAATAATTGCTTTATTATTGGTACACTATATTTTCCTTGGACTTCATGGAGCTGAAAAACTTAATAACTGTAACAAACCTTAGCTTGACAGCTATATACTGAACGTTATTGCTACTACTCTTTATACTTCAAGGAATAAGCTTTATGTGCTCAAAGCTACTGTAATGTACTTCAGGGAATGAGCTTTGTGTGGTCAAATGTACTGTAATACTATACCTTTCTGGAGACATGCACTTCAAATCTCTGGAGGGTCCCTTTAATTTCTGTTAGCAGAGCATGTTCAAATGCTCCATGCCATGCAACATTATAATGACGTATTTTCATAGCAATGAAATTTTGGCAGCTATTACTTCTTAGCTGACTCTTCTGTCTCTGCTGACCAAAGACGTTTGGCTACCCTGTTAATTTTCGGTAGTTTGTGGTCACTAGAGAAAGAAACAAATATATCTTTAGATATGCTATTGATTTGTGCATGCGTGAAATTCTAGGAAGCGGACAGAAATACAGTCAGTCTTTGAACTCTATTGCTGAAGGAATTGTATAATTAGAAATTTAACATTCAAGAAACTACTGTGAGCAGTAAAACTGAAATATAGTAAGTACATGAGGCTACTAGGAAATAATATTTGACCACAATGTACCAAATCTTCATGGAATCCTACCCTTGAAGCATGGGGAGGGGGAAGATAAAAACTCCTTCATTAAGCAAAAAGTTGATTTTTATGTGAAATGGTCTTTACCCTCAAAAACTTTGAAAAGCTAAGGATCAAGCAAGATATTTCATTGCATAGCGTAGTTGTAAGAAAGCTGCTCAGATGAGCCATTTGCGACCTGGGTTGGCATGCACTAGATACCTTTCTTTGGGTATGTCTCAAATCCTGATTGGATTCTAAGAGTGGACCATGGACATAAAACCTCTCCGTATGTACGTATGTATGATGCTATCGGCCATCTGACATAGTACCAGTGAACAACTGCAGAGTTTTCAAAGCAAGCAGAAAGACATTCTTTTAATCAGAGTTTAATCTCACGAGAATAACTTTCTCATTATTGTAACAACAGTAGTCTTTTAGTTGCATACTTCTGTGATTCTGAGAGTAGAAAACAATTCACGGCCAAGCTGGAGGTGAGCAACACGAAACCCGTAAGGAGTTTATGCAACAGTATTTGAAAAATTGTGTATCTAGCTATTTCTACTCTGCCAGTTATCTCACAATCTATCTAGATGATACTAAGCAGTGCAGTAATCGGTATTAATTATCTCAAGTACTGCCAAGTTACGAAACTATGCGTGTTACTGCAAAGAAAGATGAAACATGCAAACAAATTTGAAAAGAAAAAAGTCCTCAGAAGATAGCACTGTTTTTTTCCCTTCCTCCAGCTCCTTTTCTACTTCTTGCATGTACAAGTCTAATTAGTGTATCTCATTAATGGGAGACTTGTGCTCAGTAAATCTTTCTACATTGTGTAGGGGCTTGAGAAACATCCATATCAGAGAAAAGATTGCCTGTTCTTCCAAAAGATGTTAGTATATTCTATCTGCATGAGATAAAGTCCTGCTCATAGGTAACAAAGATGACTCCAACTTTTACGACTGAAACAAGATGTATCTTTCAGAAATGTGAAGAAAAAATACAGGCATGACAATTCTATAGGCAGAGCTACCTTCAAAATCTTGTAAAATAAGAAGCTAGGTGGCCTCTGACAAAAAGGTGGGTTTTGTGCTCCATCTGGAGACAGAATTTGATGAAAAACTGTGGGTGCTCTTGAATTCTCCAACAACAAGGTGTTGGCACTGCACAGCACATACCCCTGTGTTTAGTCATTGTTTGGGGAATAACCGGTCATTTTACAAGTAGTTGGTTGACAGTATAAATAGTAGAAAAAGACAACCCTTAAAAGTAGCTGCAGCTTCCTAGGTGGAAACTGGCTTAAAGTCAGCTAGGCAATTGCTCAGTCAAAAGCTTTTGGTATGCAGCACCTGCAGACATGAGGTGAGATGAAATTTTGGAAGCAGTGTGAATTGAGTCAGATGTCATGACTAACATCAGTAAAAAGAATACATAAACCAACTGCAGTTTTCTTCAGTTTTTTCTTTACTCTTACCACTCTTTAATGGATTTCTGATGCTGGGGCAAGCAAGCTCAAAATATATTGTCCTTTGCAAGGTGCAAACAATCTTTAATTAAGTTACTTTCTTATTGTACCTTCTCTGTAGTATTTTGGTTACAACCAGAAATCTGGTTCAAATGATCTCCTCCTCCATTTTTTGTGTTGAAAGTGTGACACTGAGCATGTTACTGTTCCAAGGATATGAAAACTTCCATTGTGCAGATTTTTGATATGGCTCCACTTTAATGTCAGATTTTAGGTCACCATTCCTCACAGCCCCATGACACTGGTGCTAGCACTGCTTGCATGCTGGTGCTGTTCTGGTCTTGACATTAGTTTTTCAGCAGGTCCTGAACTGCTGATACAGAGTTTTCCCCCACTCTGAAGCTGAGAAGTCATCTGATGGTTGCAGCCACTTGGGAAGAACTTTTTCAAAACAAGCCAGCACAGAAAGGATGTGGGATGGCATGAAAAAGACAAATCTGTGAATACCTCTCCTTTGGCAGCATTTGTCTCTCAGTCTCTCTGGTTTCTAGTTCAGGGCTCTTCGCTTATTCCTACTACAGATGCTGAGGTCTGGCACCAGGGAGCAGACGCACGGCACTGACCTCTGCTCCCAAGCCCTTCTTTGCCTGGGAAATGTGCCAGCATGTTATAGCTGTTTCCCAACGCTGGGAAGCCAAGGTCAGCATGTACAGAGGACAGGAGGATGGTGAAAGCAATAGTTATCTCCATAAAGGGAATACTCTGCAGGTCTATAACAATCATCATGTGCTCAGATCTTCGACCAGATCCAGGCAAAATCCACCAGCAAAAAAGCCCTCAGCTGTTAACTGTCTCCACGATGGTTGTACTTCTTACTTAAAATCAAAAACCCAAACCAAAGCAAACCAAAAGCCCTCCAAACCTTCTCAGTAAAACCCAAGGGAAATGATGAGCAGCAAAGAGTGTACAACACCGGAGGGAATTCTTTTCTCATAGATGGAGCTGCTCTTCCATTTGATTGCCAGGCTAAACCCCTGTCATCCAGGAGGAGGGTGCCTGGAGTGAGAGAAACTAAAGCTCACATACCATATTTTGGTCCCAGTACTTTGAAAATCAAAACAGGGTAGCATATAAATTCCTTTTAGGATTCTCCTTTCTTCTTTACAGTGCTAATACAATTGGCATTCTGGAGAAATTTCACTGATGATTCTCCTTTTTTACTCAGTGGTGAAATTTCTTTTTCTTTCTTATTTTCTAGCTACATCTGTGTATTAAAAAAGTTGTTCCTTGGCCCATATTCCTCAAAGAGGTGTCTAAAACAGAGTATGAAACAGCCACGGAAGTGACCTGATGTGCTACAGTCATATACACAGATGACTGGGTTTCAATCTGGGAAATGCAGTCTGTGATTCTCATTCCTAGCCCAGTATTTTGTTGCCTTACTTGTCCGAGCTTCTTCCTTCAGCATAATTATTGTTCTGAAGGCTTTTTTTTTCTGTTCTTCATTTTGTTCTGAAACAGTAATTGTCACTTCACAGGGATAGTGGGGGTGAGAAATGTACAATTCATTCTCAAGAATAATTCTCGCCTACCGTAAACTACACTAAGCAGTTTCTATCAACTATTACAAAATTAAAAGGGACAGGTTTCTAGATCAATGGTTTATATTTTGAATTTTTTTTTAACCTTTGTAGTCTAATAGTGCACCTCTTGCTTCATTTTAAAAGATTATCTTCATTTTACAACATTTGACTTCCCAGAACTCCAACTAATAAGGCAAGCAATTTTTTAGGGGTTGTCTTTGCTTCCAAGTTAATTTGGTTTCATGTAGTCTGAGAATTTTAAAGCACACTAGTTTTTAGAATATAATTCAAAAGTGAAAAGTGACATGATCTGTCATCTAGAATCTGTGCTTATAGAGCTTTTCAGGAAAACTCCTCTGGATTTACGCATGGAGGAATGGTTCTCTGCTGCTGTGCCAATGAACTCCAAGGCACCCTGCACCGCCATAAACTATTGAATGAATTGAAGGATCAAATCCATGATTAATACTTTTTATTGTGTTACATTTCTTTTTTATAATCTCTTTCCCAGTTTTAGTGTAATCAACTCTCTGTCATAAGTTTATGTTGCACTGAGTACATAGGCAAATCCTATGCCTGGATAATGGTTCTGTCTTTAGCTTTTGAATAAGAACTTACTTACTCCACATCAGCATCGATTTTCTAGTATTATTCTGTAGGTAAAGAGCATCTGGTGGTGTTTATGCTGGTGATGTTAGGAAAACTGTCGTTTCACTGGTCAACACAGAGCCGGGTGTTTGTAAGCATGTATTACACTTTGGGGGAAAAGGGTAATAATTTATTTTGGAATTGTAACTATTCACTCTGTCTTTAAGTGAATTTGGAATTTATATTTTCACTCGATGACACTTCTTTCAAAAATCTCCGTCATTGCTGTAGAACCATGAGGCTTATATTTCTTTCCTGAAAATTAACTCACGGTGACAGGCAAATGTGCCAGGTATTTTCCCATTTGGTCTACAGCCATCAAGGAACAATGCAGGGGTGTAACCACACACAAAGCTTGGATTTCCCTTGGAACATTCTTCAAGGCAGCCTACTAGCTATGAAAAACCCTACACATGCATGAATTTCTTTTCTTCCTATAACAATCTTTTAGTCATCACCGTGAATCCTTAAAATAGAGCTTTGTATTGTAGGGTTAAGAATCAACACATCAAAGCATTCATTAGGAGGCTACATCACTGCAGGGGCTCCAAAGTAAAAGGGTTTGATTCTGGTTTTGTTTTAAGTCTGTGTTATTCAATATGTACTCTGTGTTCAATACTTTTTAGTGCCTTAACTCCTCTAGACTTGTGTTTCTCCCTGCACTTAATTACCAATGCTTGAGTTTGTTAGAGAAGAAACCTGTCTCCGTGTAAATAATGCACCAAAACATTTATGAGCCAAATTTTCTATGCCACATCTTAAATAATCACTGAAATGGGGTAGTGCTTTATATAGCTTGCTGGATAGGTTGCCTTTTTAGCTATCATTTTATTGATTTCTTTCTTAAAAAGTAATGTAGAAAGCCATAACTTAATGTGTTGAAGCAATTTTGGGCTAAAAAAACGGAAGCAGAAGTAGTTGGAAATAAAGTGGTAATTCAATGGAGATGTTTTATACATATTTAAATCATTTTAATATGATTAGAAATTTCAGCTTTATTATAAAAAATAATATAACTGCTTACCCCACAAGCATTTTCATTTTAATTATTCATACATCCTCTCTCTTTGCTCTTTTCTATTTGTGTGGGAAGTTGGGTGCTTGTTGGATTTTCTTATACTCAGAATAGCTTTCTGGATTCCTGTAGCATATATTATGCATTAGCTGAAAATGTAGCTTCTGTGGCTAGTCATGGTCTCTTAAGAATAAATTTAACTACTTTTAAGGCTCAAGATAAGCAGTCTGGATATGAATAGTCTCAAGTGTTTGGGATGCTTTGATTTTGGTTAGACCCTTCTGTGTTATGAAATTCTGAGTACTGAAGTTATTTGGCACTGAGATAGCAAAGTTTGGCTTGTGTCAGGTTTATCATTGCCTTATGTCAAATCGTCATCTCTCAGGTGGGGAGAAGGTCCCCTTAATATTCTATCCAGTTCGACTGAAGGGATAGTCCGAATACTTCAGAAGTTCCTCAGTTTCTTTACTGTGATAAATTGCCTGTTGTGGTCTAAAAACACTTGGAAGTGAAATCACTTTCACGTCTTGTGTGTGCCATGTCAGATCAAAGTATTTCAAGGAAAGAGGATCAACATTTATAGACTTTTTAAGGATTTAAACGGATACTCAATTTTGGTCCCCATGAAGTCCTATTAGTATATCTTTTTTTCGTTGAGTTTGTTTGTTTGCTTGTTTGTTTTCCTTTTTTCTTCTGAATAAAACTGTGTCTGTGCATGTGCAGCTGTGAAACTAAACTCTTTGCCAACACATGGGACTGGAAAGTAACACTGAATTCCTGAGGCTGGTTCCACAGCCAGAAGCGTCTCTGCGTTAGGTGTTTAGTACACAAAGATCCATAAAGCACATTTCTCCATTTAGCCGAGGCATCAAAAGCCACAAAACACCCCCAGTATTTCATTACGGGATTAAGACATAGTTCAAAAGATGAAAAATCATCAGCTGTAATAAGCCACAGGAAAAGAAGAAGTGAAAGTAATTTCATTGTTAAACCATGAAGTTTACTTGGTATGATGCTAGGAGGAAACCATGTTCTTTGCTATAGATTAAGGCAAAAAAAAAAAAAAAAGAAATCTAATCCAATGAAGATTTTTTTTAAAACTTTTATTAGTTTTTCCAAAACAGCCCTCATGATCACTTGAATACTGAATGTGTAAGCAAGATTCACCAGCTAAGGACTAGGGAGGAAGAGCAGTACCATGGGGAGTTTCCTGTGCAATATCTTGTCCATAACTGAGACAAGTTTCTATTCCTGCAGAGAAGAGAAACCTCCATGTGAAAAGTCAAATTATGCTTGAAGGAAAAGTGGTTCTGTAGGGTGTGAAAATTCCGTTCTGGTCCACGTAAACAACAAGCAGAGGCTCTGAAGCCTGTGGTTAGTGCAGTATAAATATGGCGCGATAAACTAAAATCAGCAAAAAGAGACAAACTTTCTATTTTACAACAGTGTGGGGATAATAAAGAATTGGAGATGCTAAGATACACACTTTGATTCTAAAGTAAGGACTAAGAAATCCACAAGTCTCATTCCAGGCTTAATCTTTCACTTTGCCATTGTACTTATATTTATTAAAGGGCAAAAAAATCAATGCTTCTAGAAGTGTAGAGAAGGTTGTACATCTGCACCTTCCTGGCTGAACAGGAAGGTGGTTTTTATTATGGAAGGAGGGAAAGGAAGGCATAGGGAAATTGGCCTGACTGAGATCTTCCAATGCTTTGGAACTAAGTATAGATCAGTTTAAATTTTGTTATATTGACTGCAAGTCATCCAGCACAAAAAAAATTATAAAGTTTGAATTTATGTATGAATGTGTCTGTGCATGTGTGGGTCTAAATAATTTTTTCATGTGGCATAGTAAATGAGGGATAAGTATCAGAAAAGTTAGTAGTTATGGCTTGATCTTCCATGTATTAAAAATGTGATTATATAATAACTTTATATTCCAAGAACTTTTATTTTAGGAAAGAAATTTCATTTCTGCCTTGAGCATTTAATTATTTCATAATTGGTTTTGCATATCTAGTAACTGCAATATTAGAACAAGACCTCATTTGAGAGCAGATTATTATTTTTCTTCCTAAAAGCAGGTTACTTTGTTTCAAATCCTTAAATATTTCAGAAAATTATATGGAATTGTAAATATATATCCTATATGTCACTTTCCATTTTAAGAAAGCCTATTTGAGTACAGGCAGTTTATGCTCAATGGTAGGCTGCTCACAAATACTTTTGCATGGATAAATGTGTAACTGGTTATTGAAGAAGGCTGAAACAGAAGGGACCCTTGCCTAGTTTGGACCCAATATGACATATAATAATAGCATCACGTTCTCACATCTGAACACACAGCAGGTATTACCTGTATGCTCTGTAGAAACCGTGCTGATAGGAGGGAAGAGCAGTGAAAGACACCAAAAGATACGCAGATCCCAGTTATTCAGTTGCATAAAACCGGAACGTGACATGATTTTGCTGATTGGTACAAGAGGCGGGAGCAGGTGGGTTTAATGTATTTTTCAAATGTTACTTTCTTGAAATGTTGGGTAATTGGAGCTGTAAAGTCCCCATTTTGTCTGCCTAGCCATTCCTGTCTTTAATTCCATGCAGATGTGTGCCAGTGTCTCCTTTGAATGTCATAAAATGGCTCCAGCTCCAGGGAGCATCCGGGAACTTCCCAAGGGGTCCTGCAATGGCAGGGGCTCAAGCTGCTGTGGGGCCTGAAAATCCTCACAGACAAATTCACTTTTAATTTCCCAGTTTCTATGTGCATCTTCGGGGGGTTTCTGATATTAGAACAGGTGGTCTTTTTCTCCTTTTTCTAGGGGAGGGAGAGAGAGGGATGGAAAAGAGCAAAGACGATATTATTTTCTGCATGGAAAAAAACAAGTTTTTAATGATTTTATTTAGTACATTTGAATTAGAAGTTGCGGAAAAATTTGGACTTTTTTTCAGACTCCTTTACATATTCTGAAGAGACCTAAAAATAAGTAACTCGGTATATATATACATATAAATATATATCCATATATGTCTATTTCAATCATGAATTACTGAGGGAGGGAAATCCAAGGCCTGAGCAGTCCTAACGTTGAGCTTCATTGAGAAACTCAGTGACGGGCTGTAATAGTGTCAGGAGGTGAGAAGATTTTCTCTGCAGAAGCTCTGCACTTTTCCTTTCTCTACAAGCTAGTGGACTTCTGTGGATTCAACATAGGTCTGTTGAAGCAGCGCTTGGCAAGTTAAGAGGTTGTATTAGCTTCCATAAGGATTATCCACAGCGCTGGTGGGAGCCTGCCAAGGTACATCTCCATCTCTGCCAGCCGCAGTAGTCTTTGCCTGCCATCTTAGCACTAAGAGATATGTTAGGACTCTTAAGCATCTGAAAACGATGTTTTCTACTTTAAATGTTTTCAGAAAAAAAAGATGTTGAACTCAATTGGCTCTTCACTGAGTCCCATATGGTTGTTGCTCTATGTTACCCCATAATGACTAAGCAAAACAATTGGGTGTCATTACAAATTGCATGCCAGTCTGTTTACTAGATTTTTCAACCAACTTTTACATGTTGACTGCTATTGATTCATCACAGTAATGTATTAATTAGTGTTCTTAAAGCAAAAGGAAAAAAATGTGCTGGTGACAGCAGCTGTCGTATCAAGTGGCAAGCAATGTGATAAATAGGTCATTGAGTGCTTTTATATGATCACTGCATTCACCACACCAGCAGACTTGGCAACATCGACTGAATAATTTAATCTTGTCATTTTATGAAGTGGTTTCCAAAATAATAAATTCCTGCAGCTTAGTAAGTTACTGAGCACTTTTTCCTCAGGAGATCTGTGGGTTTAAAACAGTTTCCTACTTCCCCACCCCTCAGCAGTGACAGACACCAGGGTGTTCATTAAAGCCCGCTACTCTGCGTAGCACGTGCATGCTTTTCACTTTCCTGATTGTACAGTAGAGGCTTTTGGTATAATCCTACTTTTCAAAATCCATAAGCATAGAGCAAAAAAAAAAAAAATTACACTATTTCAGAGTCTATTAACACCACATTACCCAGTTGCTGTTATGGCTCTCTGTGACATTTTGTAAATACTGGTAAGTAGCCTCACCTCTGCTATCAGCAAAAAGACCTGGTGTTGTGTAATGATGACTCTCGTGGAAACTGTTAGAGGAAAATTGCAATGACAGCTCACCTGTGTGAAGGAACAAGGCTGCATTCTTAACGGGCAAGGATTTTCCAGCACATGCTTGAAGCTTCTGTGCTCTACTTAGGAAGACCTTCTGCCAGGTCAGCGTGTGGAGGGGTACGTGCTCTTGGTTAAAAGGAAATCGCAACAACAGTCAGCAACAGGCCATGGGTTAACTTCTTTCTCATGCCTTCTGAAAGTCTACTTCTTCAGGTTTGAAACGAGTGGGCAAAGATGATAAATGTTGGATTCATTATTCTGATAATTCAGAAATCCCTATGAAAGCACTATGAATGTTGTTTGAGGAAAGATTGCAACCGCTCGCTCCGCAGGCAGAACCGGGAGCGGACTGGAACTGAGGTTTTCACTAAGT
>JANZLQ010000050.1:7651545-7666531 GCA_026212715.1 Elanus axillaris | reverse complement strand
CATCTGTGGGCTATGGCAGCACCCGACGTGAGCCTGGACCTTGTCCTACGTGCATCATGGTGACAACTGGGACGGCGCAGCCTCTTTTGCGAGGAGCTCGAAAAGGCTGCCGTGTTACAATGCCTCCCATGCGACACAGCCCGTGTTAGCTGGAGAAATTGAAGTCCTCCTTCTTCCCTCCCCACCATCGAGCTGTCACACCTCCAGCATCAAAGGGTTCGGGGTATTCTGGTGAGAGGTTATGGTAGTCATTGGTTTGCTTGAAGATATCATGGTAGCTCAGCACGCTTGATATTCTGGTCTTGGAGAAATGGTAAGAGAATATGTTGATCAGCACAACAGAAATGTCTCCTATAATGGCAGTCTCCCATGTAAGGTAATTAGGTCAATGCTCTTTTCTAACTATTTAACTTGTTTTTAAAATTTTCCTGGAAGCAGGACTGATGCTGCTTAACAAAGGAAGCTTTTCCTAAGTGGTCAGGAGAGCTGATTTTCAATTTTTTTCTTCTCTCAGTGAGGAAATGACTGCTGGAAGACAGAGTAACTAAAACTGCCAGGTTTTGTTTTCTCATTTGAACAGTCCTTTCTAGAATCTTTATGGACTATCAGAGAATGCTGGAAGGAGATCTTCTGGTTATTCAAACTTAAAACTGTGTTAGTAACAGATGACTACAAAGAGCCAAGAGGGCTATCTAAAGAAATTTGTGCAGTGAATTTTGACTGCGAGAAAATGGCAAGTGCCAGGACTTGGATTTGACTGGACTGGCCTAGGGTCACTGTCAGCAGGAACTGTAATGAGCAAGTTTGCTCCAGCAGAAGCCAGAAAAATATGGATTTATATTTATGCTTGTCCAGCATCAGCCATTAAGAGAAAGAAATGGACCTTACGCTCTGAAAACATGGTGAGCCTTCACCACAAATTGAAATGGATACTAAATTGAGTCTGCAGAGCTTATTATTTGTTTAGTGCCAGAAGTGTTCATGGCACATTACGGACGTGTAAGAAGACGAGGTCCTTGCCCTAAGGAGCTTGCAATCTAAGTTAGATAGCAACAGATAATAAATATAGACCCTGATAGTGAATGAGCGAAAAGGAAGGGCAGGATGCCAGATAAGAAAAGGGGACAGTGCCCTCAGGAGAACATTCTTTTTATAGAGGATTTCTTTTGGTGGGGGTATGTGTGCGTGTGGGGGTCTTTCACACATTTCTTGCCGTTTATTAGCTGAATTTGTTTACCTTTTTATTAGAGGCTTTTTAAAAGGTCCAGATCTAAGTATCAAATCAATCATAATGCCAGTATGACATAGAGTTAAATTATGTTATTGAAATACACAGTCAGGGGCAGAAGCACAAGACAAATTTAGAAGCCACTTAGGAGGAGAAAAAAATCTTTTAGTCACATACCTAAATTCCTTTTTTCCCCCTGAAAATGCAGAGACATCAGATTTTTTTTTCTGTTTGGGCTGTTTTATAAATTCTTTGAGCTACAGAGGATCTTGTGTCTTACTTGCAATGAGATTCCTCTCCCTAAACCCTTTTCAGTTATCCAGTGTTTTATGTTTGCAACTTTTTAAAAGAAGAAAAGGAAAGGAAATTTAAGTTTGCATTACCTTGTGTTGTGGAACAACGGGCTAAATTAGTATTAATCAAATTTGTTATTCAAATTTAAGGTCAGCTGTGAAAGTAAAGTGTATGAAAATAACGGCTAACACAGCTGGTCCTACGTAATGAAAGGTGGAGAATGTGCTTGGACACAAAAGCTGGAAAGACCAGTTCAAAAGCAGCGAAGGTTTGGTCCTGTGTCTGTGATGTGTTTCTGCTATCAGTTGCAGTTTTGTTATCATATGCTGCCATAAGTCATTAACCAATATTTTTCCATGTAATTTTTACAATGGTTATCTGCAGGCTCGGGAGTTAACAGTGCCTTGATAAATGTCACAAAAACTGTCTCTGTTCTGTGACATAGAATCACAGGATTTGGGCCAAAGACCTATGGTCTGACTTTTGGAATAATGCAGGCTCTAGAATTTATCGTTGCCTGAAATAGAATATAGCACTTAACAAAAAAATCCCCCCCCCCCCAATTAATCACCTTCTACTCTTAATTGTAAAATTGTTGGTGATAGAAAGAGTCCAACAGTAGGTTTAGTAAGTTATTTGATGGCAAATTTCCCACAATTTTGGTTGACTTTTTTACTTTAAATTCCAACTCATTTCTAATCTGCATTTATCTATTTTCAACTTTAAATGCAAGCTGAACGAATCACATAATCTTTACCAGCAAGTTTGTCAGATACATTTAGCAAGTGCATATCAAGACATATACAGGAATTTGTCCTACTGAACGGACTCATAGTCGTGAAAATTAGGTAAGTGGGCAAAGCTGTTAAATCCTGTGCTGTTGACTAGTAACAGGAGAGTGCTAAAACTGACTGCAAAGCCTTGCAGACAAGGCTCACACTCCTGAATCACCTGCTGATCTATCAACCTCAGGGAACGCAAAGCAATGTACATGAGCGGGGGAAATAGTACCAACAATTTACACATAAATACAGACCCCAACGGGGCTCTTTTTCTCAGGAAAAAGATCTTGAAGTGACCAGGAAAATCCTCTGAAAACTTTTACTCAGTTTGACAAGTCAAAACGACAAAACTAATGCTAGATTTTTCAGGAGAAGAAATTGGGAACAGCATGTGACTGTTATGCCGGTGTATCTATGGCGTTCTGCATCTTGAAACTGTACCATTTCTGTCACCCTTCTCCAAAGGATGTAGTAGGTCGGGGAAAGAAGGGAAAAGAGCAATTCATATCACAGAACAGCAACCGGCTTTCTTAAAAGCGGAGGTTACAAAGCTCAGGACTCTTTATTCTGCAAAAAGGTGGCGAAGGTCTTTGAAAGCATGTCAGTCACAGCAAGCTCGGAACAAGTTACGGACACTGCTTCTCAGAGCAAGGCAACTATTGGCAGCCAATAGTTTGCTCTGAAGCGTTAAGTTCAAAACAAGCAAAACAACGTCAAAAGATTTTGTGAACTTCTGTGGGACTCTTTGCCACGGGATCCCATTGAGAAGTCACAGCCTGGCAGATGCAAGAAGACGAGGGTGGGCAGTTGCTGTGGCAGAAGGGGAGGGAGAGGGAAAGGGAGTTTATTTTCTCCTGGCGGGGGAGAGCGGGGCGTTTGCCGGCACTTTAGGGTGGTTTGGGCTGAGTGCGATGCAGAGGGAGCGGGCAGGAGAGGGGGGAAGGAGCAGGTTACTGCTGGGATTGGAGACAACTCAAAATGCGGTTTTGAATTACCTGAAGTCACGCCAGCAGCCGCTGAATGTTCCACCCACACCGGACAGTGAGTGTGGTAACAGTGTGTTACTGTGGAAAAGTGCTACCTGCTGTTCTGAACAGCTTCATGTATATATATATATACACACACATACACACATATATATATTTTTTTTATTTTTTATTTTTTTTTCTGCAGGAAGCACATTCATCTAGTCGTTCCCCTGTGAGTGGAAGATGGGCTTGGACTTTCTCCAAGGTAGAGAACATAGTAACCCAACTTTAAAACTGAAACCTCCTCAGTCTGGTGTTGCTAAACAATACGGAAGCGATTTAACGATGTCTTCAGCCTGGCCACATGGACAAAGTGACACAGTAGGTAAAGTTGATCAGTTTTACATTTGGAAGGCAGACTTTCCGAAATCAAGGTCAAGGTCAAAAGTTTCTCTTTTTCTCTGGGAAGAGAGCAGAATGAGTGGATTTGGAAAACCTTGCAGAGGGATTGCCAGCAGGATTTAATACAGTGTCAAAATGAAGGGGATAAGAAGAAAAGAGAAAAAAATGACTCATGCTTACCCTCTTATCTGACACATCCCGCAATCTGACTGCTCTAAGGGGTGTGCGCTTCCTCCTGATAACTTCTCTTTCAAAGGACAAATCCTACCATCTGATTATAGGTTAGGTCTAAAGTAATTGACTTAATTGAAGCAATCCAGAGGCAGAAATACAGAGCTGATGTTAATGGGATTTTTTCACACTTCTGATGTGATTTGGGATGAGGATTGTTCCCTGTAGCAGGGACCACATGTGGCAATTCACAAAGACCATCTAAGGTAACGCAAATCCATACAAACCCAGATGATTCCAGAAGCATGCTGTGCTATAAGGAAAACTCTTTTCTCTAGCCTACATTTCTCTGTCTGCCTAGTACAGCTTTTCTTTTTTTGCCAGATGTGGTAAACACACTGACTTTGGAGTCAGGGTTGTTACCGGTGTGTGAACAAAGCACGAACATCTGCACATCATACCTCCTGCACGGCTGCGTCGGTAGCTGCAAAAACGTGAAAACCCAAGATACGATTGATTATCCTGCCTATTTAGTTGAGGAGAGATGCGTGGGTGAGAGAATAGATGTGTACTGTTGCTGTTTCATAACACTTCTGTCTGTCCAACACAGCACAATCAGTGCTACGCTCCTTATAGTGGGACGAATAATATATAGTCCTGACAGGCAAAGTCAACTTCTCCTCTTCTTCTCCCTCCCAGGTTTGTACTTCCCAGCCTTGTAAAATGTCGGATCTGGCTTGTACCACGCCGTGTGAGCCACGATTAAAACCGGGAGGGGAATGATGTGACTAACAAGCTTTTAATTGTGGAACCACCAAGTAGTCCTACAAGAGATTTAGGTGATGTGGTATAATGACGGTGAGTTTGATATGTAAATTGCACTGTTTCACTAAGTCTTGTACTTAATAAAGCCCTGGTGTCTCCCCAAAGATTGCAGTCTGGAATTTAATGAATGGTTGGCATGCTTCTTGGGGCAATACACAAGACTGGAAAAAGGCATTGTATTTTAATATAACACAAGGCAATTATGGATGTTGTAATCTGGCATTACATGTTGTTAATAATTATCAACCTCATTTAATTTACATAATAACAGCATGTCAAATGGCTTTGAAATAGCAGTGCTTTCTGTGCAAAAGACTAGATAGTAAGTTTTTTATAAAAATAACCTAACTACTTACTTATGGAAACGGTCTTTTAAGGATATTTACGGATACACTTGCATTACACAAGGTTACACAGCATTCTTTTCTTACATTTATCACTTTGCTGTTGATGTCTGAAAAGAATTGTTTGATTTTGAGAGAAAGTCAGGAAATTATTAAATTAAACTACCAGTTCTGTACTTTTTTCTTCTTCTTTATTCCTCCTGTGTTTATATCATCTGAAAAATGAACAGAGATTGGATCCTAAAGCTTGCCATGCTGGCAAAATTCATTGCTGTAAGTGATCTGGACCTTCTCAATCTTTGACACAGGCCCAGAGAAGATTTTTACAGTGCAAAAATTACGTATTGAATACTATCTTCTGGCTTTTTGATTTTTTTTTGAGGCTAGTGGTTTTTTGTGTTTGTTTATTTGTTTGTTTGCTACAGTATATACTATGAAACATTTATAGTTTCTTTATAGTTTATTTATTTATATTCGTATATTATATAATATATCATATATAATACAATAATAAACTATACGTGGTTTATTATATATAGTTTAACATTTATCGTTTCTTTATTTATAGTTTATTTCTAAACTCTGCAGTGCATACATTCACCTGTTTGCTGGACTGCAGTGTGGAAGAAGGCAGCCCTAGCTAGTCTGTTCTCTGATGAATTACAGGACCAGGCCAAGGGCCTCACGTGGCTTTGCTTCAGCTTGTGGATAAAGTTGCAGAGATCTTCTTGGGGGTTTTTTATTTGTTTGTTTAAGTTATTGGCATGATACCCGCTAGCTTGAGCAATAACAACTTGAAGCAAACTTTACTGAGGGTTTAAGCTTGCCATAATGGTCGCTTTTATTAAACTTGTCCCTTGGCTTCTCATTGTTAACTTCACCCGTATCAATACCTAGAAAGAACAGTGATCCAGGGACATGATTACCCCACATATCAAAGACTTTCCATCCCATCCTTTTTTTCTTTTCCAAATATTCCTCTTTTCATTGTTCTTCTCAGTTTAATTTTGAAAAGTAATTTTATTCTAAGAAAGTGCACTTGTCTACTAAAGCGCAGCTGTTTTCCTGAGAAAAGAAAAAAAGAATCACTGAAATTCTTCCCGTAAATGGACCTCATTACACCTGCTCTATGAATACTTTGGAGGCATTGTTTGGTACTGTGTAATTTTTTCTGTGCAGTTAAAATTGTTAATGCTGAAATTATGATCCCTAGAAAATCACTATGGACTAGCAGGTCCAGACTTTATTATACTACTGTGTATGCAAATCTAGGCTTAGTTTTATAGCAGGCATTATGCCCAGTGTCCGCAAACCCCATTAACTATTAAAAATAAGGCTTGTAATAAACATCTTGGGTTATTTCAATAAAAGAAGATTTGCAGGAAACTATATCTTACAATATCTTTCTGCTGCTTAAGGTATGTTGTTGCTCAGCAACAGCATCTCTTTGGACTATAGAATGGGGCGGTAAATTAAAGGATTCCAAGGAATTAAACTGTTGTTTTCATGCCAATAAGTGAATCATACTAGACTAGTCTTTAAAGGTACCCCAAAGGATGCTGTATGTGAGTGCTCCTTCAAAAGCTGAAAACTTGAGCACAGGAACAACGTCTGCAATATAAAATAGAAGAAAGATGCTTCTGGTGATTAAGCCTATAAATCTTGCCTTATTGTGGCAGACCTGACTGACACAAGACACAAGGGTAGTGCTCCATACTATCTCATAAAAGTTTGGCAATATTCCTATAAATAATGGCTGCTAAGTCTGATCTTTTTGGTTTTAGAAATTAATACAGTATTAATTGCATAATAATAGTTATTATTAAGGCCATGAAAATTTCTTTTATATTTAGAAAAGTATGAATTGAACTTGAAACATAATCTTAAGAGTCCTTATCGATATGTGCCATCTTAAAAAACCCGACAGAGTAAACTGGTGGTTACTGATAAATTAATTTACCCGAATGTCAGAACATTGGGTGTTACTAATAATCGGGCCTCCTATGCACAACAGCATTGAGCATACAGAAGATTGAAAATATGATTCATGCCCCAAAAGACTTGCAATCTAAGCACATTTCAGGGCTAGAGAAATTGGATGAAAAATAAAAATAGCTTTGGCATCTATTTTTTCAGTGATCTATCACTGAGTTCTGAAAGCTGAAATAACACTGAAATAACACAATGTGTGCACACTTCCCTGTCTTTCTTCACACAAGTCAACTGAGATGTTTGGATGTCTGCTTGTGCAAAAATTTTTCCATAATGTGAAATACCTGGTTAAGACTGGTCTTCGAGAATTGCAGAAAGAAAAACTACCTCTAATGTTTCAGAGACTAATAAGTTCAGTAACCAAATCTTTTTTGCCTTTATGTGAGAACATAATGTATTTTAATTGAAATCTAGGGCAAGATTATTTGTTTAACACCTTAATTGGTTTTGGGGGTCACAGGACAAGCGAATAATATTTCATTCTACTGGAACTACTGATGGAGTTACTGATGGAGAGGCAGTAGATGCATGAGATTTAAGTCAGATTATCAGGTTAGAAACCTAGTAACTTTCAATAATCAATAAAGCTGGGCTTTCATGTGAATATCTAAAGTAAACTTTCAATATTCTCTTCACATTTTTAGCATGCATATGAGTTTTTATTAGCTTAAGCTAATGGGATGAAAGGATACTTAAAAACCAGTATTGCCCATCACTATATAAAAATTACAAAATCTCTAATAGTCTTGTCAAAAGGCATAAGTTTCTGAAAAATAATTTTCTCCTTATCTGGATAAAAAGAAGTCTATGTAATCATATGATGAGGAAACACTTCAAACTTTAAAATTACTTCCAAAGGGTGTTTAGTAGTCAATATTTAAGGTACATGTGCTCTATTATGCAGGCTCAAATAATATGCAGTAAGGTGGTAACCATTATTTCCTAAAGATAATCTCCATAATCTAGGTACTTACAATTTTTTTCATATCAGTACAAAAGAAAATAATATTGGATGCTAAATTAGATACTAAGAAGGTTGGCATTATGAATACCAACCATCAAGGATTTATGAAATATATAGTCTGTCAAACTACCTTGATTCTGTTTTTTTTAGGTGGTTATTTTGCTTGACAAAAGTAATATTGATATATTAGTCTTGGATTTATATGAGCAATTGACCTTGTGCTACAGTGTATTTTGTTTAAGGAAGCTGATTGATTCCAAATCAACCTGGCACATAATCAGTGGATTAAAAGCTGGCTGACTGACAGATCATAAAACAAAATTATTAATGGAATATTAAGACAGTGCGGTGTTACTGAGATTGTGCAGACAGAGCTTTCTGACATTATACTCTAAAATATTCTTATTAGATATGCTGAGCTGGTAAAAAAGTAGAAACTATGTAAAAGACATAGCAGTGATTAATCTGATCTGTTTAGTTGGAGAGAGGACTACAAGCAAGCAATTAACCCTTATAATTGCCCAGCAAAACAATGGCTCAGTGAACAAAAAATGGAGGCCATTAATAGTATGAAAGGCTGTTCGCAGATACGGCGGCTCTGTGGGGTTCTTGGTACCGACTGAGCTGACGAGCATCGCTCTCGCCTGTGGCTGATACAACACAACCTATACATGTATAGGTATCCACGACACAGGGACTCTTGAAGAGGGATGCAGAAGGTTGTATCCCTCGTGTATTTGGTGAGAACATCACCAGTGAGTATAGGGCACAGATTTTAAGGTAAAGGCTGAAAAAACTCAAAGGGTTTCTTGTAAATACCCCTCTTCAGAAGCAGAATAATCATAACTTCCAAACCACATAGCCCATGGACGGTGCTGTGGAATACATCAGTGCAGTCCTCTTACAGCAGCGTCGTCAAATTGGAGCTCTTTGTGACCTTGAAACCATTGAAGTGAACATTGTTTTTTAAGTTGTTTACTTGTATTTAAAATATTATGCTGTTATCAAATGTAACTGTAATTTTTGCTTGGAATAAACAGATATTTAAGTGTGCACTTTTAAGAAGCATTCACAAGATGCAGCTGAAACCTGGGTTTTGTGGAAAGAAGCTTACACGGAGCAAAGCTGGCTGAAACTCAGCCACTGTGTAAAGTGGGTCCCCTTTGAACTCCTTTGGTCTTAGTGTCCAGTGAAGAACATGTTCACGATGGTCTTCTCACAGACATTTTTCCTCACCTCTTTCTTTTACTTTGCTCTTTCAAGATATTTTGATTTAAGCCAAGAGATCTGCTTAACTTTTGGCTTACTAATAGTAATTACATCCTTACTAATACAGCCATGGATTTTTTTTCTCTTAATTTTGGAGTAGGCATTAAACCCCCTCTAATTTCTTATATGGTAATGCTCGTAATCAACGCATTAAACTTGACTTGATGACTATGACTACTTAACATTAGGGAGAGGAATAAATGGGGAGTGATGGCATAATTTTTTATGCATCAGGAAACAATTAACAAATTTGTTTAAGAGTGGCTTTACTTGCAGTTTCCTTAAAGCATTAGCCCATTTGCTCTACTTGCTTTACTTGCATACACACATGCTAAAACTCCCTCACTGCTCACCCAACCCCCCTTTTTTAGACTCTACTAAAGTCTAAACATTCTTTAATAATTTTTCTAGATTATAGACTTTGATTTGCATAGACCGTCCCCATAATACTCTGAGAGACGTGGGTTTACTTTCAACACTAATTTTATTTTGACCAGACCAAGGAAAAACTAATATATAGTTTAGAAATAAACAGGTTTTTTCCCTTGAAATAGTCACAAAAGTCTTAAAGTTCTCTTGAGACATCCTCTAGATCTTAGTGTGAAGTAAAACATTTGTTTACCTAAAGTTTTTTTTTTAAAAAAAAAGTCATAACATTTCTCTACAGATCCAGACTGTATCTGTTCCAGTTGAACAGATAGGAGAGAGACGATTATGGCTTGATTTGGCAAATATCACTGCAATTTTTAACCTTTTAATAGTTCCTAGTGTTCATGACCACTGTGAAATCCATATACTAACATCTTTTTTTTGCTAGAGAAAACCATAAATGAATGTTTTTTATATACATATGTATATATTTTTGAGCTTAGCTGGATTTTAGTAGATGGCAGCAACAGGCGTGAGAGATACTATTCAATAAAGGACGGGACTATGTTACTTGTTTAGTATCAGCATTGTGGGTAATAGTAACATCTTGAGGAAGAATGGCTTTTAATCTCATTTCAAAGTATCATTTACCATTTCTCAAGGCAGCCCATGGACCTCGGCGGGTAAATTCTGAATCCGTCTGATGCAAGAGGGAAGAATCCATAACTTCTTGTGATCTTTGACCATGTGCTTTAAGCATCCTCTGCTTTAACCTTTTGTGTAATTCTGTGTTGCTGTAAGCAGACAGAAGACCTACGAAGGTACTGTCACATCATCGATCTTCAAATTCTTTGTTGTTTTGGGAGGTACAGCAGTGCTTATATATAGAAGTCCAGATATATGCAAGCAAAGCTTCTGCTGTTCTCAGAATTTTGCTATTAAGAACGTAAACTATTCCTGTGCAACAAATTCTTTGTCAAGTGTCTGTTGCTTAAAATAACCACCAGTAAACTTAACCCATCACTCTTGATATATGCAAGCCACAGCATTAGGGAGCAAATATGGCATGAAAGTGACACTTCAGGTTTAAAAGGTTGATGAATTCATTCTAGTGCTGTCCTACATAGACAAGAGAGTAAATTAATCTCAGGTGTAACTCGGATAGGATGACTCTGGAAACAAAATTTAGCCTATTCTATCCAACAGTCTGACCTATTGTCTTCAGTAGTCTACAGTCTTTCTTTTGAGATGTCTTTTAGTACAGACTGAATTTGGAAAGGTGAATGTTCTCTGGCAGGGTGCTGGAGCTCTTAAATTGCATTGCTCTGCAACACTGAAAATTTTGTCTGATTAATTTAGCCTCCATTTCCATGCACATGCATCTTTTGTGACATGGTTTCTATAAGCATCATAGTTAAGCATCCACTGAATAATTTGAATGCTCAAGTGTCTGCAAAGTGTTCACCTTTTTGTTGTATTTCTTATATTGGTGGTATGTGATTGACAGACATGGCTGAATACTTAGGATTCTGTCCCCTGTCTGAGTAGTTACAGCATCCATTTTTTTTAATGGAAAAGAGAGTGAAAAGTGAATGCTGACTATCACTGTGCTTGAATGCCACATTACACTTGCAAAGCAGGCATTGTCATGGCTACCTGCCATCCCCAGATGCTTTTTCAGAAAAGCTGTTGCTGATTTAACTCCCTTCACTAAACATCTGTTATTGCAGTGTCCTACAACAGAGGGAGACAATGAAGGTTTTCCAATACCACTTTTCTTACCACTGTTTACAGGAACATGTTGACTTTTAGAATCAACATGGCATCAAATACTCTTCTACCTAATTATGTGTGTGTGCCCATATGTATGGTATGAGGACAGATCGCAGCTGTTGTAAATATTGGATGGAAATAGAAGAATCTATCGCTTTTACTTCTTAGTGGTTAGAGCAAACTGTGCAGACTTTGGGGTGTTGCACTACTGAACTACCTGCTTTTTATTTATTTCTTTTATGCAACACCAAAAAGAGTTGTTAGATTGCCAACCAGTAAATATAGCAATGAGTAACATAAGCATAAACTGCCAAGTGTTTTGCTCAATTGGTCCTATTACCTGTGGTTCTCTAAAAGTAACCTTTTTCACCTTTTAAATATTTACCGTTTAAATATTGATCATACCATGTCATTCTGTGGTAAATATACATCTATCTTGTCTAAGGATTTAGTTCTTACCGTATCCCATCACTTCTAATATTAAAGACAACCAACAAAGAGCTGGTGCGGAGTAATACCTTTTCTTTCCCCTGAATCTGTCCGTACAGAGATACGGTGCTTCCCCCCCTTTCCCCATCCCTACCTCTAGTGCCTGGACTTCCAGTAGCCCCAGCTGGCAGTTTCTGAAGGGCCTATCAAGAGATATCCAGCTAAAGCATCCAGACAGCAACACTAGAAGTATTCATACATATAAACATAGAGATATATAAGCCTTCAAATCCTCCATATAGAGGCAGATGCCAGCTGGTTTTGACCTTGTCACAGCACGGGCCGGCAGCTGCTGCAGAGGGGAGCTCCGGGCTGCCGCCCTCACGCCCTGCCGGGTGATGGACCTTACTCCAGGTACGATGTAAAAACTGATGGCTTAATTGGGATGAAGCGCTCCTTTAGCTTGCATTATTTGTGATCCATAAAGTTAACGTTTCAAGTTTTAACGCTAAAAGAGGCTATACACTGAATGAAACTAGCCACTGGAAGACAGCTCCTGGTTCCTTGCTTAAGTCTTCTGGGAGCAGCATCTCTATGCAGCCCTTCAATGCTCCTTTGAAGTAAAGGTCAAGTATACAGTTTGCTTTAAGCTGGGCAGAAGACTCTGCACACGCACATGAAGCTGTGCTCATTTATTAGAAGCATTTGTTCATTACTTTGAAATTAAAGCACTGCACAAGCGATTTGTTAAAAGTATTTACTGGCTAAAGCTGGTGCTCTCTCTTCAAAGTTGATAGGTCCTTTGATGTCATAAGTGACTCCTATTATGGTTGTCTATACCATAAATGATCACAAGTGAAGAATCTGAAGATGAAATTTCCTATTCTTGAAGTAATTTAATTTTCTAGATATGCCAGTAGTTACTTGAAAGCTAATTTTAGAGCAGAAGGTGAATGAGCCTATAGTAAAAATCAATTAGGATCATGGCCTAGAGGTCTTCCTTCTCCCCCCCCCCCCCCAGGTTACAGGCACTTTTTACATTTGCTCATGAGCCATCACTAAATGACTAATCACTGAACGGAGAGGCACCATTTTTGCTTTGTTCATAAATCAGCAGAAAAATTGAGCATGTCTTTTCTGGAAACAAAACCAAGACCAGTAATATATTAACACTGAAATGGACTGCTCTTTTACACGCAGTTCCTCAGTCAGGATTTGACTTCGTATGACTTTGAATTCCATTACACGCAACCTGGGCCTGTTTACAGAATGCAAAATGATTTGCAAAATCTTCCTTAGCGGGGTACATATTAGCTGGGTACCACATTAAATCAGGTTTTCCTACTCCAGTTTTCCTGGAAAGTAAAGACAAAAGGTATTTCTCTGTTTATACGCATGTGATAGAAGTAAACAGATTTCAATTAGAGAGTACAGATCCGAACTTTTTCTCCGCGGGAATATTTAAAAGGGGGGGGGGGGTGTCAAGTCTCAGGCTAATTGGAGTGGTCTAGAGTTGGGCCTCAACTAGATCACTCTCTTGTGTTTAACCTATATGAAAAGAAACACATTAAGTTTGCAAAGCAGTAAGTGATGAAAGAGGCTTGAGTGATGCATAGAACCGTCCTTTGGATTCTGCTTGAATTAGCACTTTGACTGACTGTGTGATCACATAATAATCCATTTTCCCTCTCACGGGTGTCCTTCCTCATTCATTACAGAAAAATTCCCTGATACTCACTTGGTAGGAAACTGTAAGGATTTTATCATCATAGTTCAAAATGTGGCCAAGAGCTTTATTTCCTGTAAATCCTGTTCTGAAATCAGGATGAATTAATTTTTTTATGGTCTTTGCTATTATATTGATCATGGTTGTATCCGAGTGATCCACAAAAGTCAATAATTACCCTTGCAGAGTGGACTGTGCTGGAAAAAAAAGATAGATAAGATGTTAACAATTGTTTGCCAAGGTGGACAAACCCTGAGTTTTGTACATGAAAACGATTGCATGATTGGCATGGTTTCAGCTGTGACTAGAACTGAATGAAACTTATTTCTGTTCCAAAGAAAACACTGATATTTGAAAAATAATTGTCATTCTAGTTTAGAATGGAATATAGATTTATTTTTTTAAAAAAGAAATAAAAATCTTGCATCAAAAGAAAATCTGTATTAGCAAAACATTCTGGGAAATTGTCCCGTTGGATTTTCGCAAAGCCAAAGGGATCGGCCAACTGCCCCAACTCGGAGAAGTTCCTTGAGCTGCCTTACCTCCCGTCACTGGAGTCGGAGAGCCTGCGAGCGGTCAGAGCTCATGATGCAGCTGGGGGTCCCTGGTTCCCCAGCCCGGCTTGGGTGGTAGAGCCCCGGCCTCATACGTGGCTCTCCCTGCCCCAATCCTGCCCTCAGACAGCCCCACAGGAGCCAGGAGCTCCCTGCGTAGCCAGGCTAGGAGCTCGGTGAAGTACTCCTCAGCACTTGCCCTGCTCTTTCTCTTGGGCTTCCTTTCTTTGGAAACCAAAGCATTGAGGAGGTGTGGATGGAAGATCCAGACCTCGGCCTGGTTTGCTGTCCCCAGCTCCTGATCCTTATGTTTAGGCTTAGCTTGAGGGTTTCTTACCGTATTTCACCGGCTCTGGAGGTGCACACAATGGTGAGCCTAACCCTCAGAATCTCTGGGTACCAGGAGGATTTCTGGAAATTACAGTTCTTAGACAATCCATAAAGTTATATGACAGTGGAACAAACAAAAAAATACTTTTATTAGGAATATTATGGCATAATACTGATTTGTCTTTACAGAGTAAATTCCGTGAAGATCTAGACAGATATTTGGGCATTTCACATGTCAGTATTTCCACAGGGTTCATTAAGATGTCTCTTATTCCCTATGAGATAAGAGGTAATGATACTGTATATTACTTCAAAGACTGGACCTTCCAGCTGTGATTGAAATGTCTGCTGTGAAAAGGAGCAGAGAAACAACGGCACGCTGAAGTGAGGACTCCCAGTTCTGCAGGAGGCAAGTGCATTGGTGTTACTGATTCAGCTGCTGTGAAATCCTTTGTACAGCCCCGTGCCAGGACCGAAAGAATTGGTCATAATCAGTGAGTAGGAACATTTAGAACTTAGATAACAAGCTTAAGATTTAAGATGATTTGGACATAGTGTTTATCTGT
>JANZLQ010000050.1:7589517-7622932 GCA_026212715.1 Elanus axillaris | reverse complement strand
TTTAACTTCATTACAAGCTAGATAATTATTAAACAGTTCCAATCTACATCCATATCTACTAAGATTCCCTTAATCCCTCTTCTCTCACTTTCAAACTATGCCAGGTCCTTGGCAACGAAATTGAATTTGAAATAAATGTATTTTTAAACCGTTTGATGCTGTTGATCCTCTTTGTTTGCTAGTACTGAGTGAAGTGGACAAATGCAAGATGTTTTCTGAATTGAATTCAGAGACCTGGCATACGGTTTGTAGAACCTTTCATTTTCACTGCTAATATAAATAAACTTTTACATAGTGAGTAAGAGGCATCTTTAAGTTTCACATGAGCCGATAAAGGCTTTTAGTTCTCATTTTTAAACTTGACAAGTGTTTTCTATGGTCCTATGGACTTTATAATAATTTTCAGCACACTCGCTTGATTCATCATGATTCATTTACCCAGCCTATTGTGTTTGTAATGAGCCTGTGTTTATGTATTTCCTGTAAACATAGAAATCAGTTTCTCGTAATATTTATGCAAAATATTCTCAGCATCCACACATCAAGACACTTCAGTGAACTGCCTATTTCTCCAGTTACAGGTCTTTCAGCTATATTTGTTGGAAATGCTGTGCAGTTTATCACCTGCTATGCAGGATCACCACGTAGTGGCTACAAGAAACCACTTCTTTTCCCACTGTGGATACTTTTTTTGGATTGGTATATTGAATTTCACACTATAGAAGGTTATTGATTTCTTTTTTTTTTTTTTTTTTTTTGACTCAAGTTCTGAAATCAGCACAGAAGGTGGATGTTCTGGTTTAAACTGTCCAAGGAACTACAGATGAAGGTGTATGTTCACAGCAGGAAATCAGAGAATATTTTTTAATGAATTCTGTCCAGATCACTGTTATAAGTCAACAAAAAAAAAGTCTATATGGAACAAAGATTTTTGGCCTTTTTCACAGAATTATTCTGCTGTTGTCTTGAGTAAGATGCGTGAATAAGATTTGATCTGTGGCATGTATGTGTGGTGTTTTGGGGGGTTTTGTTTGTTTGGTTGGTTGCTTGGTTTTGTTTTAACTGGCCATGTTTATTGTCAGTTGAGATCTCATTGTCTAACAGATCTAAGGAAATTGCTAAACCCTGTTTTACTGGATCTGGCAACAAGAGAAAAGCAGTTTAGATAGCACCGGTCAGAAGAAGAGGATGGTCAGGCTCCTGCTTTCTGTAGACTACATTTTAATGCAAAATAGATGCTGGATCAGACCAGTCAGCACTGCAGTATGAGCCTTGTTCCTTTTCCGTTACAAGATAGTAAGAATATACTGGAGTTGAAATTTTGAAATTTTTTTTCTTTGCTCAGGAACATCTGAGGCTGTGTCTAGATTTTGGAGAAAGGAAAGTTTATTTTAGCCACAAGATTTATGAGCTAGGAAAACTGAACTTGAATATTCTTTCTTAGTGTTCAGAGACAATATTCTTTGGCTGAGTTTTAGGCTTCTTAGTCTATATAGGCTTTAGCTTTTATGAGACTACAATAAGAAAATTGGTTATAGTCAGTTTAAGCATCCACCTAAAGAAGTATCTTACTTAAATTTATCTCTTTCACCTTCCTGATGGTAAAGGAAAACCAGTTCTCCAGCACAGAGGAAAAAAAAAAAGTTTTTACTTTTAAGAACTTAATTTATTGTTGCTTCATGTTAGGAAAGTTTTATAACTCACACTGTCCAACAGCCTATGAAAATGAAAAATGAACAGAGAGAACTGGAGAACATCCTGCTGAAGCAAAATCACTTGCAGCACCATGAGCAAATCTTCACATGTAGATTATTTGTCTCGGGCTGCTTCTCCTACCCATCCTGTTCTCTCTGAAGGAAAAATATGTTGAAGCTGGAATTTGTTGGCATCCTCATTCTCTCCTCTCTTCTCCTCTCTTCTTGTATTTGCAGCAACTTTATCCTTATTAAACCATTCATGACTATTGGAACAGGACTCTTTAAGGGCTTTTGGACCCCAGCCCATATCACCTTCTTTTCATACCTTATTGGATTTTCATGACTTCACTTAAACCCAGGTTTCTTACCTTCTTGCCACTTGTACTAGTGTATTTTGCCCTGCTCGCCTGGCTACACCCATGTTGCTTTATCTAAACAGCCTACAGGCTGTTCTTCACTTAGATCTGTTGTAGATTTAGGCTGACCTAAGCAAAATGAGAGTGCAGCTGAGATACGACACTGGGATCTGTACTCTTCCTAGTGCTCAAAACGTTTCCCCTCCCCTTCAAGAGACGATCCTTATTTCTACCTTCCATGGATTATTTTGTTCTGGTTTTCTGCACTTGGACACATCCTTTTATTTCTGATGGGAAGTGTTTACTTCAGTACCATTCTGTTTGTTTCTTCACATAGGCTTTCATCATGTAAGATGTAAGCACTTCCTATGATAATACAGTTCTGTAGCTGTACCTGCAATACACCAGATGGACTCCTTGTCCAATCTGGAGATACTGAAATGTTTTTCTCAAGAAAAAAATATTTCATGAATTCATTTCAGAAAACAATGCTGAAAATAACAGTTTAAATTTTTATAATTTCTTTGTATTTAGTTTTCTACTGAAAATAACATTTTTCTTCAGTTAAAAAAAAAGTCTTAAACACCTTCAGATCTTTAAATTAACATGTGTATGTGGAACATTAGTTACAACCTTCTGCAGTTAAATGCTTGCAGCTTTTTTTTCTTCTCTGTTTTCCTAGGAAGTCTTTTCTTTTCACTCTATACGTGTCTATGTGCATATAAATGTGATTTGACTGGAATTTCTAGTAAGCCAAGAACTTCCTCACTTGCTCAGTTCTGCCTAGGACTGGAAGAGATCTTGAGGACTCTAAATTCTCCTGCTAATGTAAATTGCTACTTCATATAATAATGGAAATATCCTGTGCTAAGCATGATCCCTTAAGACCAATTTCCCTATTTTTGTGGCTCCTCAAAAACTATTGAAGTTTGCCAGTGCTCCTGGAGACCTAAGAATCTAGACGATGTTAAGGTTAAAGTTGGTTAGAGTTTGCAAGTCACATACAGATTGTAAAAGATCATTAGAATTCTGGTTTTGGGATTGGTTTGTTTTTTTTTTTTACTACCTCATTGTGTTTTCAAAACTTAGGAGAGCAGAAATATTTTCTTCAGCCACTTGCTTGTTCAGAGTAATTTTAATGGATGCATTACATCGTTGCCTTTTTACTGGCATTTTCCTGTTATATTTAATTCCTCACTTTTTATTTTCTTTCTCTGTCTTCTGGGTGGCATGCCCTTTAGTTTTTTTTCTCCTTATTTGGTTATGACACCTGTATGGTACTCCTCTGTCTTTGGCCAGGCTAATTCAGATCTGGTCTCGAGATGTTCACACTTTGCATCTTGCAGTATAGGGTTTTACCCCCTTTCTTGGCAGGGAGGTGTTCGGAGGTTTTGCATTTCTCTTTTAACCCTCATTCATAATAGTACTCACACCCTGTCTTCCACTGAAGCACTCAGCCCTGAACATTATATCCTTACTGTTATATATACATAACCTGAAAGTTAACCTGAAAATTTCAGACTGAAGAAGGGACAACTATTCTCTTTATTGTGATCTCAGTAGCAGAAAGTATCTGCTTTGAAAAGCTTACAGGTGAGGTCACTTCTGGAATCTGTGACTGATGGAAAATGCCATCATGTTCGTGGCACTGCATCCTCTTCAAAGGATATCTCAGCACAATTAATACAAAATCAGTATTAGTGGAATAAAAATTTGTGGTGTAATGTAAAATAGTTGCACTTGTCATCTGCATAGTGATGGGATTTTGGGTTTTTTCATCTGTGATATAAAGAACAAACTGCTTATTGCTTAATGATTGTCTCTCTGTAACTTTACATACCAAGGATTGGTGTTTGTCAAGGATTAAGCCTGTGAGAGACTGGTACTTGGGAGTGATGAGCAGGAAGGAGCCATGAGTGATCACAAAACTTAATTAAATATTAGATCTTGTTGAGAAAGCACATGCAGAGGCCTTGCTTGAATAGATAGGGCCAGAAAAGATAAGAACTCCTCCATTTGTTCCTATCCTTCTAGATAGTTTAGCTTAAACTAGCCACATAGTTTTACCACTAATGAAAACTAAGATAATAAAAGCACTAACAAGCATTCTCTAAGATAAGATATACCAAAACATGTAAAGGGCCATACTGCGCACAATCACCTAAGGAGGGTCAAATAGAGGACAAGTGAGGAAGACTATGGAAGACCACCAGAGGACTCCAGAAGACCACCAGAGACCTTCCATGCGCCTGCGTAAAGGACACTTGCATATGCTAATAGTTTCTCGGAAAGCTAGTGAATATGTATGTAGAACATGAATTCAACCTGCACAATTAGACTCGATGTTATGCACGATAGGTGGAGCGATCCCCCGTGCATCCAGCGCTGCCAATAAAGAATACCTACTTAACAGTTAATCAAACTATTGAGTCAGTTTCTTTGAATCATCTGACACTTTCACATCTTTCTTTAAGACAGAGAGAAAATGCATGAAGATTGCTTCTAAGCATAAGCAAGCTAGGGACTTAGCCATACATTTCAGAAATGAATAACTCATTGGTCAGAAAATGGCTCAGATCCCAAAAAAGTCAGTATTATATTTTCACACATTGTCAGTACTTTTAGCAAGAGGAAAACAATCATAACTCTGTTCTAGTTAATGATATTTTCAATTGTTTTGTTGATGTCTGAAGAAGGACAGAAGTTTACAAGCAGTATTTCTTGAACAGAAGGTAACTCATCAAAGATTTCAAATGAGTTGTCAGAAAGTGTAAGCAAATGTATATTCACAAAGTTTACTGTTAATTTTATTCAATTTACTTTTGATAGGTTTAATCATATCATTCTTTTTATTCCTGGTGCTTATTTAACCTTACTATAGCTGGCAGGATTTCCTCTTTGGCAAAATAAATGAAGAATGAACATAGGAATGCTCATCTAAAGTGATCTGAGCTAGTTGTCTGATTGTCAAAATAGGGATCCTTTATGGAGTTTTCTCCTTGTGCCAAGTAGAGGATCTTTTTAATTAAGTTGTAAGTTTTCTGTAATAATCAAAAGATGACTGTCTACCATTCTGATATTGTATTGCCATTACTGTCAAGAAAGTAATTCTAGATAAGTATTTAAATCTTGCAGACAAAACAGCTTAGTTTGTAGATTAAACTGTGTGGAACATGCCCTGTGCTTAGGAATCTGTGACACTGGTGTTAGGTGATCTTCTTCCTCATAGAAAATATACATAATTCATAAGTAATCATTAAAATAATCACATTTCTGATAGTCTGTGATTTGACCTATGTTTCAGGCTATTTTTTTAAATACTAATTGCCATTTGTTCTGGTGCTATGACAATGTGAGAGAAAAGGATTTGCTCAATTAGGTGTTCTGAAACCATTTGGATTAGGTCTAATCCTGTACCTTTAAAGCCTGAATTGCTGGCTGCTTTGATTTTATTAGTCTCACTGATGATCTTTACATACATGTTTGCTGTTGTAATGAAGATATTTATATATCTTTCTAGTTCACCAAACACCTCTCTCTGGCTTGCTCTTCCCCCCTATGCTGTATTTTTCATTGTTGAAATACTGCATGTATTCTGGCAAAACAGCACGCACAGTTGCAGCTCAGCAGTCTTGTATGCTGCACATTGTTCTAACGAAAGAAAAAAATGCCAGTATAAGTCAAAATACGGCCTAAACAGCCCTAGTATCTTGCACTATTGAACATTTCTCATCCTTGCTTTCTAGCACAGCATCCATAATGCAGTTTTTTAGGCTGCCAGTGTTAAGGAATGTGTGCACGGTTGATCATGGTACAGAAAGCAATTGCTGCAGACCCTTTAGTCTTTGTGTCAACTTCTTAAATGGATGTCGAGTAACCTTTCTTGACATACTGTGTGCTCCTTACTGTAACTGTTTGAATGAAACAGGATCTGCAGTTTTGCCACAGTGTTGTTGGTACTCTTCACAGTTACATTAGCAAGATGTAGCTTTTCAGAGAAAAATTAATTAGGACTAAATAAACATCTTTGGGTGAGATGGTACTGAAATTAAAAAGTGCAGTCGTTCTCCCTGCAATCCCCTGTCTGTGCTTCAACTAAATATTTCTTTTTACATTGCTATTTGTCTTCTTTAGGATGTCAGTTATTTAAAATTGTAAGCCTTTTAGTTGGCTCATTGAGCCCCATGACACTAAAGAAGAGTATTTCAGTATGGGTTCTAACATTAACTCACTATAGCAATGTATGGTCCTTTAAGAAAGGCTTAAGAGAATGTTTGAATCAAACTAAGGGAAAAGGAGAATGGTAGCTGAATGGCTATGTCCCCAAAACAAATACTTGAACAGGAATAATGGCATAGAAGATCTCCTGTGTTAAGGGCCATATAAACCAAATGTACTGTCTAGACATTATTCAGCCTGCCTATATTGATGATATATCTAAGAAAATATTTTCATTCTTATGACTTGCATATGAACAGAAAATTGTCATGGGGGGGGTGTGGGAAAACCAAACCCCCCAAACCAGTTAAATTGATTCTCTGTCTAGAATACGCTTCATTCTAGGCTGATACATTGAGCCTAATCTCCATCAGAGTTTGCCACCTTGAGCCAAATCCATCACATTAAGTTGGTGAAAAGGAAAAATATGTAAATAGAAAGTGCCACAGAGATCTGCAATATATATTGCGAGGGTCGATTGAAGTCAGTGGGCCTTTCATAATCATCTGGAGAGAAATGAAGAGTTTGGTTTATACAGAAACCAACATGTTGTTATCATGTGCAGTAATTTGCAAATTTGTTCTTGAAAGCACAAGTCTATGTCACGAGTACGAATAACGGCAATTTTGCTACATGCTGCTCTCTTCAGGCACATCTGCTTTCTGACTACTATTTGTTGAGCACTGTGAGGGGAGCAATTTTTTTTTTTTTTTAACAGCTATTGCTTATTCCATCAGCTACTGTTCATAGTAACTTTAAAGTTACAGACATTTATTTTCCACGTATAAACTGTGTCAGAGAGAAATTTGTGGAGAAACTATTTTCAACAGCTATGAATAGTGTGAGGGTTTGCCTTCAGAAATATACATTGAATTACTAAAATGAATAAAATAATCCTAAGAAAGGAACTGAGCTTTGGCTGTGAAATTTAGGAAGATTTTAGGGGTGGGGGAGGATGTACAGGATATGTGTGTGAGGAAGGATTAATGAATTAACACTTTATTTACATGCACAATATTGAAAAACACTAAAAGCTCTATTATGACTTGATATCATGTAAAGCCTTGGTGTATTAATGTGATTTAATGTGACACTACACAATATAATTAATCATGTAGTAAGTTAAACCAAGCAGTTGCCAAAGGAGACAATCTGCTTTTAAACATATATAAATGCAAAGAATGGCTGCCATGTATAACAAACAGATTTGAGGATCTTGTTTTTCTTGCTGTTTCTGGCTAATGATGAACACTGATTGCTCACAAATGAGCAATTTTTCCTGCTACTTTCAAAAAAAGCAGATAGCAAATAATTGGTCTTGGGACCAGGGCACATCTCTAGAGCTGGCGAAGTTTCAAAGGAATTGATTCATAGCTATTATTAAGGAGAATAAAAGAAAAATGAAAGTGTTTTGCAGGATCACTCTGTTTATGTGCTGTAAGAAGAGAACACAGATTCAGTGTTGATAAACTTCATCATGAATGGTAGCAAAACCAGGCAATTGCAGTAAAGTGAAAGGAATTACAAGAGCCCAGTGTTTCTCACAGTCTTTTTCGTATGTGAAAATTAATGGGCCATTATCTGTCAAAAGATGATTAGTTTCCATGGTAGAAAAAAGGATATCTTTGGTTCTATTTATGTCATTCAGAGAGCTTATGAGAAAAATTACCTAGGAAGGTGATGGGACACATCCCTCCATTTCTGTAAGACTATATATAACAATCTAGTGCTAGAGCCATCTTTATCACATGCTTAGTGCAACCTGTGCAGGTAGTGTTACCAACTGAAGTGTGCTTCTTCACACAAGCAGTACATCTGCCTTCATTTGGAAGCGTTTGATTGTTGGGGTTTTTTTTTTAAACAATAAGGAAGCATATACAAATTCTTTGTTTTCACGTTACAGCAGCTGCATGCTGTTGTATAAGAGCAATTAAAGCCTGGTGCAGTTGGCTTTTTCTCAGACGTTTATGCATTTGCTTATTATTCCTTGTATTTAATATTGCACTTAACTTTATAGTTTCATAGTTCCTGTTTTGCCTGTTGTGAGTGCTCGTGCTCTTCAAGTTAGGTCATATAATTAATAGGGAGGACTGAGCCAAACTTGAAGCAGGTAACTGGTTTCACAGATGTTTAAACTACCAATGTATGGTTTTCACGTAACCACAGTTCTACTTAACAAGACGATCTCTTGCAAGTTGCCTTGTAAACTCCTTCTTCCTAATCCTGTTCTTTTACTCACTTTGCACTCCCTGTGTATCAAACACCTTAACAGAAATGTAAGATGTAGTAAGGTCAGCAAGTAACATTCAGCTAAGTGTATCTCTAGGGTATTCCAGGAGTAACTTTGCCACATTTTTTTTCTGTTCTGTAGCATCTTTTGCTGAATGAGCAAAATGGGCATTTCATGACACCTTGCTGATTAAAAGTATATTTAGCCCATTACAGATGTGCCTTCATTACTACTACTGCAATGGACCTGATTGTGTCAACCTAACTGCATAAGTTGCATTGCAAGTATTTTTCTGAAGCAGGCTGGTTACACTCACTTCAGTCAAGTTATTCTGGACTCCTTATGACATTGATGATTGCTGAGTGGCAAAGAATGTTACGCAGCAGGCACATAGAGGATATTGTGTATTAACCCCGATTGGCAGCTAAGCATCATGCAGCTGATCATTCACGCCCCGGCTAGGGGTGTGGGGGAGAGAACACAAAGATGAAAACCAAGAAAATTTGTGAGTTAAGGATAGTTTAATAAGCAAAAGAGAGGTGAAGAAGAAAGAAACCAGAACAGAATAAGTGATGCAAAGGCAATCCCTCACCACCTCCCACAAGTAGATGGATGCCCCTGCAGTCTCCAAGCAAGGGCTACCTACCCAAACTACTGGTATCCCTCAGGGTTATTGTTGACCATGATGTTACATGGTATGGAATATCCATCCCCTTGATGAGTTTGGTTCAGCTGTCCCCGTTGTGTCCCCTCTCAACTTACACATCCTCAATGTACTCTCTTCTGGGACAGAGTGGGAAAAAGATAAAACCTCGATGTTGTGTAAATGCTGCTCAGCAATAGTCAAAACACTCGTGTTATCAACACAGTTTTTTGTCACAAATCCAAAACATACCACCATATGGGATGCTAAGAAGAAAATTAACTCTACCCCAGGTAGAGCCAGCACAGAGGAGAAGACCAAATTTTATTTGCAATTGCAGTACATATGATAGGATACTCCTCTGTGCTTAGTGGAATGCTAATTATGTTGGTAGATTTACAGAGAAATCAAAAGACTGAGCCTTAATACAGCAATTAAAATATGTAGGTGATTACTTTTTGCTCTATGAATTATTTTTCACTCTTGCTCATTTTAAATATACAGTTTTTCTTGGGTCTGCTTTTCCTCCTCTCCTATCACTTTTCCATGTTTTCCTTTCTGGTCATTACACAATTGTCCTACATTTCTTTCTGTGAGACAAATCTTACTACTTATTCTTAACCCATCCAATGAACTCAAGCTGTTGAAATTACCCTAATGAGCCCCTTTTTCTATTCCTGGTCTTCTAAGTTTCAGTTAGCTTAGTTTGTGTGTGTAGGCATGTATTTCTTTCGGTCATTGTTTCAGGCTACTTACTTCAGCAGCTAATTAGAAATTCTCTTCCACATTTGAAGAAACTATGGGAAAAGTGGTTTACCTTTTAACATATCACATATATTTTAATATTATCTTTAATAAGTAATTCCTGGCTCTGATGTCTTCATTATGAGTACATCTTATAGGGTAATCTATAAATGGCTGATTTTATTTTTTTCTTTCTGCTCGAGAGTTTTTTATCAGAGCTTTTTAAATTTTTGAAAAATACACTACTAACTTAGCCGTAAATATTCTACAAACACTATTTTTTATGAATTTGTGGAGCAAATAGATTTGTACCCATTTAAGTGTGCATAGCATTTGTAAATCCATTAAAAATGAGCTAAAACTGCTTTCAGATAAATTTGCATGTCATGTTTTTAAGATCTAAGATTTTATGAGCTACTAGAGCTAGAAATTAAAGCTGGCTTTCATTAGAAAGCTAAAATGTCAACTGATCGATAGGATAAAGAAGGCATTATTTATTCTGATATGTATATTGGACCTTCAATGAGGAACTGTTCAACAACAAACTATAACCAAATCTGGAATGTAGACTGTTCAATTTGCGTTCATTTAATCCATGTTAAGGTGAAAAAAGATTCCATTGACCTAGAATAGGTTTCCAAATGTGGTAGTTTCTCAGTGTGAGCAGATGTTAGACTCTAGATAATAGATTGCAGTGTGAGGAGGTCAAATTTCAAACAAATGCAGCTGTTCTCTTCACCATGTATACACTCAAAACGGCATTGAGCAGGCTGGTGGTATTCTTATGTTGTAGCGAGCACCCATAGGCAGAAGCACTGACTTTAAGAGCTAATGTGGTGAAGCAGTAGTAAGATTAAGTTCTAAGCTGGAAGATTTTACAGTGTCTACAAGCCTCAACTTTTTTCTATTCCCTCTAACTCTCTTTCACTGGGCAGTAATGATTTTGAGTCTGATCTGCCTTGGATGACTGACTTTACACAGCCCATTGTGTCAGAATGGGTCTCTGCTCCTGTGAAGTAGTCCACACTTTTTTGCAGATGACCATGAAAAGTTGCTGGGGACTAGGCAGGAATGGCTTTGGGACTAAAGTTGTGATGGATGGTTGAGTTCTGCTTCTGCACCCGTTCAGTCTAGAGTAGAAGTGGGATTTCAGACTGGGGTGTGCTTGAGTAGAGAGGCTGTAGCAGTAAGGGGACAACTGAGGGAACATTGATTTTGGCTTTGATATTTTCTTCTGCTTTCAAGAGTAAAGGCTGCCTTCTGTTGAAAGGTTTCAGCTAAAAAAAAAAAAAAAAAAGAGAGAGAAATAATTTGTTTCTTCTTACACATGATCTTTTTTTATGGCATGGAGTCCAGTACCGGGCCACTTTTTCCTCTGTGCATATTTTGCTTTCTGTCAGTGAGACGAATCTGTTTCACTTCTAATCTTTGAGTGTGAAGTACTATAGAAGATAGAGTTTATGTACTAATTCAGAAGATACAATTAAAAAATATGGAAATTAAGCTTTTCAATTCAAATTGTTTGATCCCTTTCAGATGCTGACAATAGTCATCTGAGGGCCACAGGCACAGCTTGATATTTTTTATCTTATAGTTCCTTTTCATTAATCAGTGATAAACTACACCTAATATGCAAATAATATTTTAATCAGGGACTAGAATCCAGGATTCTTCATCCCTAATGAGCTGCTTCTAGTGAGTTCTCTCCAGTCCCACAAACCTGGAATTTCTTTTAACAAGAACAGAGTTCTCTCAAGGAAGTCACATCTGTGGCTAGGGCAGTGCAGCCTCTCCAAGAAGAGTGCTCTAGGTGTTCAGTATCTGCAGTGTCTTGACCCCAGTGCAGATCTCTGAATGAAAAGACCTATGCTTAGGAGGAAAAAAAAAAAAAGAAAAAGAAAAAAGAAAAAGCAAAAAAAAAAGTGAAGTGTGATCACTAATAGCTAGAATTATGGCTTTATGGTTTTGAGGAGCATATCTGGGTGGAAAGGTTTGAGTTTCTTTTTTTGCTGTGAGTTTCCTCTTTCCTGTATACTTTATATCTCTCATTGGCTACATATACAAATATGGAGCAGGAGTGGACCAAGGATAGGTGTTTACGACAGCTGATGGGCTATAGTCAGTGGAAAGAGACAGGTCTCCATAGAGAGCACATTTCATCTTTTCCTAAGATAGATAACTAAAACTAACAAACTGTGTTCTAGAAATGCCTGATTCGCTGCATTGACTATGGAGAAATCTAGGTGAGCAGCTTAATGACCAGAGGGCTGGAGCCCCTCTGCTGTGAGGACAGGCTGGGAGAGTTGGGGTTGTTCAGCCTGGAGAAGAGAAGGCTCTGGGGAGACCTGCTATACGCTGCCTGCCAGTACCTGAAGGGGGCTTATAGGAAAGATGGAGAGAGACTTTTTAGCAGGGCCTGTAGCGATAGGACAAGGGGTAACAGTTTTAAACTCAAAGCAGGTAGATTCAGACTAGGTACGAGGAAGAAATTTTTTTATGATGAAGATGGTGAATGAAACCCTTGGCCCAGGTTGCCCAGAGAGGTGGTCGATGCCCCATCCCTGGGAACATCCCAGGTCAGGCTGGACAGGTTCTGAGCGACCTGGTCTGGTTAAAGGTGTCCCTGCTCATTGCAGGGGTGTTGGACTAAATGACCTTTAATTGTCACTCCCAACCAAAACTATTCTATGATCGATGATCTATACTGTGAATGCCTACTATTAGGTGAGATGACAGTAGCCTGTGGAAAGGTTGGCACCAGGCAGTTTCCTGCCAAGGATGCTGGCTACCACAAGCCACAAAAAAGAAAAAGAGAAAAGGCATAATTAAAGAAAAAAAAAAGAAAGGGGGAACCATTTATTTATTTTAGGGTGAAAGTTTTCCAGACATATCACACTTCCTCAGAAATTTCAGACATCAGTGAAAAATAAGTTATGATGCTTTTCTGCTCAAGGAAAATAATTTGGAGCATAATTCACAGTTGTGTAAGACAATTACTGAGATCGATTGCATACTATAGATGCCTTGATATAGTTTGCCCTAGTCTTTCCTACTGTGCTGATTCCAAGTAAATACGCTTAGCTGAAAGATACATGCAATGCAGAAAGATTCATCTCATTATTAACAGCTTCATTCCTGATTTAATTTAACCACGATAATGATATATAACTTGAACCTGCACACTAAAATTGTCTGGCATGAAAGAGAGAGTGGGCTGAAAGAGAAGTCATAGTTGTGTGAGTGAGAAGATAAAGGAGGTAATGGCAGTATTGGTGGATTTTATTTAATCAGTGTGAGGAGAGGGAATAGGGAGTTAGATGAGCCCTGGTGAGTGTTGACAAGAAAAGGGAAGGAGGGAGAATGGATCATCCAGCCAGCAATCATAGAGAAGATTAGTGTGGGGCTGAGTTTTCAGAAAGTAAAGTTCTGTCTTGGGTGAGCAAGGGCCCTTCCCCTGAGCTGGATTTGGGCTGCAGGCAGGGAAAGAGATTGCCGTATTGGGAAGCCCTGCTCTTTCTTTGGCGCCTGCGCTGTGACACCTCTACCCCCTTTTCTCCCCTGCATTTGGGTGTCTGGCATAAGGTGGAAGCAAAACAAGGCCCTGAAATAGAATTGTGTCGTAGATGAGTCCTTGACAGGAAAATATGAGGAATCAGAGATGACCTGTGTCTGCCGAGAAACAGAGGGGGAACAGGTATTGGAAATAAAATTGAGTGGGATTGGTGATGGGTGGGCCAAACACTTCAGGACAAATACTTTTGAATTATTTTAAGCTTAGTTTTTTAATAAGCATTTTAATATTTTGAGTTATGTTGTTAATGGCTAAATCCTGTCTGCTTTCTTCAGTGACAAGTTAGGTACTGTAAGCCATCCTTTCCTTCTAGGATAGAAAGAAATTAGAGTAGTGCTGAGTGTTGGGCCGCATCCTCAGTCTGCTGATATTTTGGAAGGGATTCAGAAAAGCAAAGTTACAAAAAGATCAATGGGAAGAACAAGCTAGGAAGACAGAGGAGTCTCACAAACATATGCAAGTGTTGTTCAGAATGTGGAGTTTCCCACAAAATGGCAATTCCAGCAACTTGTCATAAGTATTTGAGCTAGAGTAAAACCAGAAAATATTGAGGCCAAACAAGGAATTCTAAGCAATAGATTCCTCTGATGAGAGACCTGTGTGGCCTCTTTGTCCTGCTCAGACTCTGCTGACTTTTGAATTTCAGCTGTCATATACTTACAACAGGTTGCTCTGGCTGATCTACGCTGTAGATCAGAAGTAATCACAGATCTCTGAACAGATTTAGATAATATCCGCATTCAATAAAACAATGGTATTTTAAGGAAAATGATCAAAACTGTGTAGATGGAGATTAATTTGATCACATATGTGCATTATTATTTACCTAGCTTAAATAGCTAAACCAGTTTATTTCTCTAGCTGTTTTGTGATTTGTAATACTATTTATTTCTTTTTCAAGATAACGGCTTGCAACATCTTCAAACCATGTATAATGAACAATTATTTTTAATATTGTAATTAAGTCTTCAATGTAGTGATCAGAATATCTTATGTCAACAAACTTTCTAATTTTCTTTAAAAACTTTTGAGTCGCTATATTTTTAAAAGGAAGAGTATGTTGCATATATAGAAAGCGAACAGTCCTCCTCTACTCTTGCACATGTCTGTCTGGACATAATACTTTGGCTAATGTGTTACTGACATTTAATATGAAGCAAATTATTATGCAGTAAAATAAGAACAAATTTTGTCATTGTTTAAATGCAGATATGTTCTAAATTATGCGATTGCATCTGCATCATAGCACACCTGCCTGCTAATTTCACATGCAAAGTATTTAATGTATTTCTAGGTAAACTCACCATAAGTGAAGAATCTCTCAATGGATTATAAATTGCATGTATTATTTAACAAGAGCCAGTGTGAAACATTTACTAAAATATATATGTAGAAAATGTTGTTGTGCTCAGCCAAATTAGATTTGAATTGCTGAGTTGATTCATGCGAATTGTAGGATGGGAACTGTATCCTTTAAAAACAGTGCACACTACATTTTCTAGAGATTACTCTTCACACTGGTATATTTTTGCTGATACAAATCTTCTTTGTAATGATATGTTTGCATCCCTACAAGAACTGTGCCTAACAGAAACTGTTTTAATTTATTGTGATTTACCAAAAAAAAAAATACAATTGTTATCACCAAAATGATAAATTAGTCTGGAAATAAAAAATGTGTTTTATAAATTAAATTGATCATTGCAGAACTTTAATTAGTTGTAAATGTAGATTGCCTCAAGTTGGCAGGTTGATGGAAAGCTTTGCAGTTTGATGTTTAGACAGAGTATTTTGAAGACACTGTTTCTTATCTTAATATGTTGGACATTCACTCTGCATGCAGTCATTTTACATTAGGACCTTGATTAATCCATTGAGTTAATCCTTGATCACAGAGTCTTTTTTTGTCATTATTGAAACAATTGGTTGTTGTTTTCACTATGTATAATTTACTTTTCTTTGAACTGACGTTGGCCTGATAAATAGGCTGTGGAAGAAATCAGTGGTGTTATTGAAATAAAGTGCCAGTATTCGACTGGCTGATTTCTTCTGACTAATCTATAGAGCGATAGAGTTTTTACTCAACTAGATGCAGCCGTGCTGAAGATGGATAGTGTGATTACCATTCTAATATATAATTAAAACAATAAACAAATCAGATGTATGAATTTTGACAGCAGTGGGCAGTAGAAGAGGAATGCATCATGGGGCTTTGGAACTGTGTGGGGAAAACTATAACTAATTGCCGATTAGCTAGTAAAGACCTGTACTTAACTGTACTGGGATCACAATTATATGGTGAGAGAGGCAAATGATGAGTCATTCTTCCCCAAAATGTTCATGCTCAGATTTAATGGCTATAATCAACTCCTTTCCCTCTTTAATTCTTCTGTGCTCAGAGGCTATTCGGGGCTCAAAGTGCCTTTCTCCCCATCCTAATCTCTAGGTGACAGCACTGATCTTTCATCAGTGGGCCCAGACATGACCAATGGGAAGAAAATCAGGTCTCCAGATGTTACTTTTTTATACAATTTTGATTGTCAAGGTAATGTATTTCTTGGCAACATAATGCAGTGAATATTTATCTTTACCAGAGCTGTCTTATTTCTCCTTGAGACTCTTGCTAAGAAATTTAAAAAGAGGGAGCTTTATGATGCCCCTGAATAGTTTGGATACTTACCTCTACACAAATGTGCTTTCCCACTTTAGCTGTGTGAAAATGCACAAGCTGTCAATGCAATTAACTCATTCAAGTTTCCTGGATAAAAACTCAAAACCAACCCACAACGAAAGAGCAACCCCGAAACCAGCAAAACATCTTCTACTGTAACTAAGAATCAATATGCACCCTTCTTAAACTGGACTTTACAACTGGTATGTTCCAGTAAGAACAATGACATCAGGAGGAGTTAGTGTTAGATATCCATTCACTTCACCATAGAGACTCTAGCTGTTGTTGGACATCATTGCCGCTGTGTTTAACAGTTTTGTACATTCACCTGATTTGTGTTGTTACAGTGTATGCTACATCTGAGGTTAAGGCGGCATTGATCAGAACAAGAATTTTTTACTACATGACTGACAACTCCTTCACAATAGTATCTATTTTTCTTATATTACAGTTAGACTGAGATACTTGTGACTGTTCTCGATTTGCAACTGTTTAATTAGGCACATGTTATACTGCAATATTTAGCAGCTATATGTTATTCTAGTTTGATTATTAGATGGAAAAATACTGGGTCCTCACTGGTGAATATCCCTATGTATGCTAGTATTAATATAGAAACGGTTCATGTTGCAGAACATAAATTGCCCTTTAGTTACATTAGAATGCAAACTAGATGTGTGTTAGAAGTCCGCAGAGTGTTCAAATAATGTGTGCTGGTATAAGATGCATGTTGAGGAGTGTGTTTTGGCACATCACATTTACCAATCCAATTATCATTTATTTTATGAGGTTCTCCTTTGTCTAATTTATAAATGGGTTCCTGTAGTCCTAAAACACAGGACTAAATCTCAAAGAGCATTTTAAGACACTTGCTGCTTTGTATAGCTAGGGGCTATGAAAACATGTATTGTCTTTGCAACTGGTGTGCACAGTATCTCATTACGTGGCAGTGCTTTTTAACATGTGTTGTAATTACAAGTACAGGATATTGTCTTACAACAGCAACACCTACTAAGCATTTGAAAATTTTCATGTTAACCTTCATGTCAAAAATGGCTGAAGCAAATACATGGTCTCACAGGTAAAATCCAGTTGGTAGTAGAAACAAAAGACTCACATCTCTCTGGGGGTAAACACACAGTTAGTAAGAAATGCAGATATAGATGAGCATTTCCCAGTTTCCAATTTTGTAAAAAATTAGTATTATTCCCTTAGTTCAGAGTCAGCATTAATATTTATACTGCATCACTTAAACCCCCTCACACACAGCTTCGTAATAAAACCTTTAAGTCAAGTAATGAAATAAAACATGACAAAACATGGTTACTTATTCTGATAGTAATAAACATTTTTTAGAGAAAAAGAAATCATGTAACACAACTGTTTCAGGAAGTCCTACTTCAACTGAAACCAGAATTGTTTAAATGTATCTCAGTTTCTGTTCTACTATGCCTGTTATTTAGCACCATAGAAAGCTACCAGGTATCAGGAAGAAAAAATAAAAGCAAATTTGCCTCCTCTCAGATATTTTTCTTTTTTTTTTTTAAACAACAGCAGCAAAAAGAAATCTTATATTAAAAAAAAGGAAAAAAAGAAAAATAGATCATTCTAAAAGGAAGACCATGTTTTCTGACTGAAGTATTTGTGCATTTTAAAGAAAGAGTGCAAATATTTTCTTATTTGAGTGTATGCAATTTTTTTACTTTTTACAAGGATTTTCTCTTTCTTATAACTATACTGACCTATGTTTACATAGCCCTCATTGCATTTTATCCCTTTCTTTTTTACCTTAAAATGCATTTATTTAGGATCTTAAGAATTCTTTTGTCATATTCTGGTTCATGTATTTCCATCATGTATTGGCTTCATAGTTACATCAAGTTTTCACCACACAAATCTTTTGCCCCAAAATACCTAAGAAGCTCTAATTTCCAGACTTTCTTTTCCCTTTTGAGAGGTAACTGCAAAGGTTGCAGGCTTATTTTCCTCTTCCTGTCCTTCTACTGCAAATAATAAGAATGTCTGAATCACTGCAGCGATTAAGTACTCTCAGGTTTTTTGGGGGACTGGTTTTATACACTTCTCCATAGCAATGTGTGCTAAAATAAGCACATACTTCCATTTCCCTGTGAGGTTTGTTTTTAGACACCACACTCATTTTCATAACTCTTTGGGTCACCCTCTGCTTCTGGCTCTTCTTCCTGATCAACTATTCTTCTGATATTCATAGTTCTAACAGAATCGCAGAGACACGCTTGGTTCTTGGCAGGAGTGGGTCATCCATGGAAGGATGGCTTAGTTATCTTCTTCCCAAAGAGTTCCTAGGATTGTGACTCTCAAGTACAGGAAAATGTTTAAAGCCCTGAGAGGTGTAAGTATTATAGCAGATTTCTTTCTTGACCTTTTCTACTGAATAGCTGATACTTACTGATATTGCTTTTATTTTCTTTGGAAATACTGAACTACCTCAGTTTTTGTTAACTTTACCACACCTTTGCCTGTAGAAGACACCAAGTACATATTAAGCAATAGAGGGTTATGGAAACAGAGCAATATTAATGGAACCGAAATGATGACTGTGTATTGTAAGAGCACTATTAGGTATGCATGTACCAGGAATTGAGAGTTGCACTTCTAACAAGGTGCAGACCAACATATGTAAAGCTAACACAAGGCATGTGTCAGTCAGAGGTCTTTGCAATAGGCATGAAGGTGAATGTGTTTGCCTGCATGAGATAAGATGGCAGGAATTAAATGTAAAGCTCAAAACTGCAAAAACTCTTAACATATCGCTGTGTGCAAAACTCTTAGTAGTACTTCAAGTAAAGAATAAGGATGCTAAGTTTCAGGGGAAGGTGAAGAGAACTCACTACTGGATAAATCCTTCAGAATGAAAACAGTAAAGTGATTACCTTATTGTGCAGTGAAACTTATAATTGCAGCGCTGCAGAACACAATTTATATCATTAGCATTCCTTATCTCCGATGTTTAATTCAGACAGATTTATGTAATTGTGTGGTGCATTGGATTGTCTGGATTCTGTCAGATCCAGCCATAGATGAGTATTGTGACAGTCCAACAAAGTTGGGCTCTTTCCTGTCATTTTAGGTGGTAAAGTGAAAAGATCTGCTGACTTTCTAGTGAATTCACTTCTCTGCTAATTGCCCCCTGAGGAGTAGAGTGTCAGCAACAAATCCTACCAATTCTTGCATAATGATTAAAAATGGAGAAACCAAGGCAGCTGAAGTAAAGGTCACTGTATAATCTCCATTTATTGAAACAAATAGACTTAATCGCAGTACTCCATCTCTTGTAGATTTCTTGGTATGAGATTTTGGGGCTTAGGTTTTTTCTTTTTCTGTCATCAAGAACTGAAAATTTCCAATTTTTTTAACACTGGGTGTAGTGTTCTGTTTATGAGCTTTCTGCATTGATAATAACAAGATGTTCATGCCCTTTTCCTTACATGAAAATTAACTTTTAAGTAAGGCTTAATTATAGTTTTATTTATCAATGACTAGGGAAACAGTCATTTAGAGAAAAGAGAAAAACATGGTGTGCAAGGTTATTGTAGAATTGATTACATGGTGCAGTCTCCTGTACCATCATAAATTTGATTGGATGAACAAAGTAATGGTATTCACATTAGAAGAAATGTGGAATAAATACAGTGTTGTACAAATGTATGGAAAATATTGTCCAAAGAGGTCTTAGTTACACAGTGTTATTCAGATATCCAGAAACTGTTGCAGTACAATGCTCTTTCCCAGTTTCTACATTTCTGTGGTTCTGTGCTGTTATTTCAGTTTCATCTAATGAAAAGTAGGAATTCTGATATGTCAGGATTTATTTTTTTTTTCTAGTAGCAATTTGATTTGGGTTTGAATTGAACCAAATCCAGCAGTTTGCAGTTTCACTGAGCTGAAATTTTCAGGGAATTCTTGTTTCTGGGGGAAAATGATTATTGGTTTGAAAATGGGAACAAAGATCTTCTCTTTGGGGGATGAGAGGGTTTTTGGTGGAAAGCATTTATTTTCATTTCCTTGCTGACCCTTTGCAGTCTGCCAAGACTCATTCCCTGCTACTGGATTCCTCTGAGCCCGTCTCAGAAGGCAAGACTTACTGAGCTGCTTGGGAGCCTTGTTTTTCTTTAACCTGAGATCTTGATGGACACAGTAGATGCTTTGTTTGCTAGGTTTATGCTGATTCAGTCATCCTGAACAGGCTAAGCAATGGAATAAAGCAAACATTAAACTTCTGAAAACTGAAGGTACCAAATATAGGACTTGGAGCAGAAATTTGCTGGACAAATTAAAATGTAAATAGCGCCAACAGTCCTCTTAAACTGATTTCTTGTCTGCTCTGGTGTGTGTCATTCTGAGTGTAGTTTCTGGGGACCTAGATAACCTTGCAGAGATGATGACTCAATTTTTGTGTTACCCCATCACTGAACTCAGGATCTCACTGAAACTCAGGACTGGCTGGCTTCTGCCTGTTTTAGCCCCTAATTGTGAAAGACTACACTGCCTGCTTCTTTTAAATGTAAATGTTTCCTCTCTGACTCACATCTCCCACTGCAGGTTTTGTCCTCTCCTTTCATCTGCTTTAAATGGTTTGTCTTAGAAGTTTTGTAGGGGAAAAATATTACTCCCATCTGGAATCATGATAGCTACTGTCTGTACGTGTGCCTAGTCTGGTGTCCAGTGTGTTCTTCAGAACAAATTCAGAATAGTTTTCAGAACAATAGAACAGACAGAACAAACAAATTTCAAAACAGCAAATTCCTTTTATGAGAGATTTCTGGGAGTACTTTTCTCATAGGCACAAACCCACTCAGGACCAGCCTGTGGCTCCCCTTCTCAGTGAATGTCATCTTGGGGCTAAGTGGTGTTTTTCTGAACAAAACAGCTCCCATACAAAGTATCTGTCGATGACACTGTATTCTCTATCTATTTCACAGCAGCTGATAGATGTCGTCAGTGAAATGTATATGGATTATGAATTTTATCAGTTCCAGGAGAGCACAGGTAGCCCTGCTGATGCTTCTGAACTGCAGAACTGTCTTTGAGGCTGCACCTGTACTTTTGAATAAAGCAGGAGCAAGATCTGCTTTTTTGTCCTGGGGCCACATGGTATGATCTGGACCTTTCAAAACACGTGGCACTTGGTCCTGGGTCTTTATTAGGCTCCTATTAGTCCTATAAAAATACATACAAGCTCCTTTTCTCTTGTGTGTATGTACACACACACACATATATATATATGTCATCACGGAGTTTCATCGCCCTGTGCGCTGGGAGAAGTCTGTGGTATGTGCTGTTCCAGTGGTGAGCTGTTGCTTTGGTGCAAAAACCGTTCCAGGGAGCATGCTGGCAATTGACAGACAGACAGCAGAGCCGTGACTGAGCTTGTCTGGCTTTTACTAAGTAGGGTAGACACAGACTCCCTGATAACTCTACAAAGTCAGAAGCTATTGCAGTCCAGACTCCAGCCAGAGCTTGTGGCATCAGGATTTCAGTGTTCCCTTCTGTGCAGCTAAACAGCACTTTTTGCCCCAACTTCGGGGGCTGCGGCTTTGAGAAGAAGAGCTGGGACGGTCTGGCTGAGCTCTGGCTCCAAATTGGACTTGTCAGGCAAAGGGGTCCTGGGGACTTGGAGGTAAATACACCTGAGTGCTCTGATGGTGACTAGTTGAGGTCTCTCCCCGAGAGGCAGGCACTAGGGGCTGTCAAGATCTCCTCTGTCTGCACCAAGTCCTGGCCAGGACTGTCAGCAGTTCATCGATCTCAAAGTTTATTAAATTAAACATTTCAGGCTCTCTGAATCAGCAATTTCAGCTTTAATTGTATTTTGTTTAATTAAATCCTGTTAAATAAATTAATCTTTTCTGCAATATATTACCAGTTGGGGTACATTTTAGTTATTCATAGCTGTGACTATGGTACTGAAGAGAAATGTAATAGCTCACAAAGCTATGCTGATTTAACAGAGTTCTTTATTATTGGGAGGGGAGGGTGGTTGGTTAGTTTGGGGATAGGGGCTTTTTCTTTGTTTGTGGATTTGTTCGGTTTTGTTTGGTTTTGTTTGGGTCTTTGGGTTTTTGTTTGTTTGTGTGTGTGTTTTGTTTTCATTGAGCGCCTGTTTTACATATTTCCATGTCATCCAGAGGTTGGACAAGTGTACCACAAGACTGGCAGTGGCAACTTTTTCAGACCTGTCAATGTGTGATTTTACACTTAGTGGTAGTCCAGTTGAAATTAATTATTTCACTGGGACCGTCCATGTTTATGACTGTCTGTAGGATAATGACTATGAAACAGCTTTTTGCCACCTTTTCGGAAGGTGGCAGAGCATTTTCCCTCACAGAATTTTGGGCAATTTAGAGGGTTTTTTTTATGTTCCCAGAGCATTCTAAGTTCTTTAGATGAAAGACAGTAGAGACAGTTAAAGCATCCATGCCGACCATCTCCAAAGAAGCCTTCTGCAACAGCTTTTCTTGGCCTGCTAATGGCTGGCGGGGAGCCAGCGGCTGTGTAATGAGCTATGTGAAGGGCAGGTAGCCCCTGGAATTACAGAAGAGAATTGTGACAGAATAAAGGGAAAGATGAAACTCCTGTGACCTCTGCTCATGAAGAAAAAAGACTGCAGCACTTGCTCATTGTAGTCTGAACTGAATAGATTGGATCTTGACCTTAATTTTAGTTTTCTTCAGTAGGGAAAAAAAAAAGTATTTTGGCTGTGTTTAAATAAGAGAACAATGTTATTTCCAGGCATTTAATGAATGGGAATGTTCTTCACCAGCAGAAAAAAGATTATACTAGGGTTGGCACTGCAGTAACCCCTTTGTTGTTTGAAGTCACAATTATTCTCTTTCAGAAGGATGTAAAACTTTTATATTCAGAAGTTCAACATAGCAAAATGACTGATAAAGTAGATAATACTAAGTAAAGCTGCACCATAGGACAAGTATACAATGCAAGAAGGATCAAAAATTAATGGTCTAAGAAGGTCTGTAGATACTCTAGAAAAAAATATTCATAAATCCCCCTCCCTTTTCCTTTTCTCAGACAGATTTTTTTTTTAATGTAGATGTAATCAGCTGTGATAACAAGTGATCTAATATTATTTACTGGGAGGGGAAGTGATAAACCAAAAAATGCTAATGCAGCTTTAATGATGGAAGTCAGTGTGTCCCCATTGGACTTAGTGGTGATGCATCAGTTTGTATCAGCAGACAAAATATAAAATGGAAAATAGAAACCTAAACCCTGTCAAATTTTACTTTGAAAGAAGAATTTACTGTCTTTTTAGGATGTATTCCGATGGATGTTCTAGCCCAGATTCAAACACAACTGCAGACAGAAAGCAACAAATTCCTTTAACGCAGTGGCACTATGTCAGTTTAGAAACATGATTAGAAACCATTTGCTAGAATTTAATCACTCTGTGGTGCTAGCTGTTGTATCTGCCATATAGGTCCATTTTTACCCAATATACCAGAAAGTTCTTAATTACAGTTCTCAGTGTGATTCAGTCAATTTTTTTTTCTGCCAAACCAAACCTTGACTGTTGAGGTAAAAGATCCTTTGTGTTAAGTCTGGTAGTAGTCTGACAGGGCACACTGGCTCTGCAGCTATTTCACTGACAAAACATTGCAAGGAGAGACAAAATCGAATGGGAATAAAGGGGAAGAATGCTTGCTGCCTTTATTGTGACAATCCTGGTGTGGGATACACCTGGCTTTTGTCAATGCAGGTCATAACATTTACAAGATTTTTGTTTGTGATCACATCTTCTGTGCATTTACTGTGTTAGGGAAAAAACGATTATCCTCCTGTTTTATACATTTCCAGCTGGTACATGTAGGACTGCAGTGAAAAGAGTAAGTTACATACATACCTTTATATGTCAGAGTGTTAGGAAGGAAGGAGTTGCTGGGCCAAATGTTTCAACATGGAACTTCTGACCGTAGAGAGACCATGTGACAGTAGTAATCACTTTTATAATTATCACTAATTGTTGAGCTTGTAGTCTACATTTTCTCTTACCTTTTGGTGTTCAGGCCTTCCTGTGTATTTGCCCTTCTTAGAGATGTAGTTTTAAAATATATGTTTAAAATAGCGAGGAGCACAGAGGGTATGGTCAGATTTTCTACAGCTGGTAAGTATACAAGGAGAAAAAAATCCTAAACCAGTATTTAGCTATTCTACAGAGTTCTACACTAGCGGTTAAGTAGTTAGGCCAAACTGTATTATACACTTCAATGCAATAAATATGTTGACTTTAAATTACTTTTTGAGTTCATGTTAATCACATTATGTGATTATGGAAGAAAAGAATTGCCAGATTCTTCACCATGACCTAAGGCTTCTTTCAGCTGGAAAAAGAATTTGGCCAAAGTCTGCGTTATTATATGATTTTTAAATTTATAGTGTTGGCCAAGGCAAGCAAGATCCTCCTAAGCTGTCTCCGTGTACAGTGATGGAGATGTCATTGCTGCTCCCCTTCAACTCTTGGGTAATACAAATAATACAAAATAATACCAAATGAAGTCTTCATAAAGGAGATATCTGTGTAAGACTTCCAGGAGGTTTCATATTAAGGACACACAAATATTAAGTGTTGATAATATTCTTTCACTTTGGCTTTTAGTGGAGTAACTTCTGTGATTGTTTTGATTCTTCCTGCCCCGCCCCCCCCCTTTACACCACAAATGAAAATTAAGATCATTATTATGTTCCTAAAAAGTTGGCACCTGGGTTTTGGGTTTTTTTCTGCTCTGTTGTACTGAATTAATTTCTCTTATGTGAATAGAATTATGTTGTCTTAAATCAATTAAATGGTGTTGTGTTAAGCTGCTGGAAGGTTTTTATAATAATGTCATGTCATGGAGAATATTGGGGTTGTGATTTTTCTCTGTCTTGCCCCTGCCTTCATTTCAATAATACATGTGTAAATAGCTAATTTTGACTTAGCTATAAGATGTAGGATCAAACTCTTGATGGTTTGTAGTTTGCTTAATATGTAATATAAATAAGAAATGGAGTATTTTCCTTAAAATTGTACTTGTATTCAAACTTTCTTGTAGCACTCTGTAAAATCTCCCAACGCCGAGACATGCGAAGAATTACTTCAGCCCTATTAAATATGTCTTCTGCAATACTGTGGCTGAATCACTGCATCCTTACTCACAGAATGTTATGCTGTACATGTGGACGTGGTATTTAAGTCTTATTTGCCAAATTAGCTGATGTGTTTGTTTGTCAAGTTCTTAATTAGATGATGGAAACCCAGCTTCCCATCAGATCTATATTACTTCAAAATTAATTTTGTGGAAGATATAGTGCGCTTCATTAAAAATTTTTCCCTGGGATGCAAAACTTGATCCACAAAATGATACAGGGGTTGCGATGTCTCACAATAACTACTTTGCCCTAAACTTTAGATATTTACTTCCTGGATTCAGTTCTCATCTGAAATTATTAAAATCTATCCATTTTCATTGCTGATTTTTTTTCTTACTGCCTGAAGGACTCTTCTTGAACACAAGAAATGGTTCTCTAAGTCCTGTGCAGCTAGGCATTGATCTCATCAGACTTCTTAGGATAACTATTGTTTATATTGCTTGATTGTTGTCTCAAAAGTTAGCTGCTAGATTAGCTCCAGCAAAAGTCTTGGGGGTAAACAGAAAAATGGGATGGAAACATAGACGGCTTACTCAGATACTTTAGTCTGGTCGAATCAAATAGGATAGCATAGAATAGAATATGCATCTCCTGTGTTCCAGGTGAATGATCTAAATGCCAACTAGGTAAATCTTCCTCAATCCCTCCCTGGAAGCTGTTCCATTCCATGTAAAATGTAATAGGAAAAGAGTATTTGTGAATCTTCATGCTTCACAGATAAACGAAATAGACTCCAGGTCTTGTACTACCTACGTTGCTATTATATATTAAGTATTTATTGACATAGGCTTTGAATCCTAGGAGTATTGACCTCCAGCTGTAGGCTGTACTACAGGATCTGCTCTCAGGATCAATTAGTATTTAAATAATCAATGCTTTAAAAGAATAGGGCTCTCTCCAAGTCTGAGAGAATGCAACAGGAGTTTTGGGACTACCTTTTCTCCTCAAAGTAGTCTTTCCCCTGTTGATTCAGATATGTTATGTCCTGTGGTGGAAGAAAAGGTTAGAGTTGAATCCAGTTTTCTGCTACTTTGACAAACATTTTGAGCAAGCCTTATCTTTCCTTCTTTTTGTTCCATTTTGAAAAGAAGCTTTCACTGAAATTCAGAGGAGAAAAGGAGGAGGCGTTTCATTCACCAGAGAACTTCTGTAGGATTCCTGTATGAATTCACTTCCCCTGCTACCCACCTCCAGCCCAGCATTCATTTCCAAGAGTACTCTGCATACCTGGCTCTGGGCTGTGCAGGGGTGACAGATTCTTCTTTCCTTCCAGTTGGAGCTGAGTGATTTCATACAAAAGAGATTCTTTGAATCGCACTGAAAAAGAGCAGCCATCTGCGCTCAGAGGAAAAGAGGCAGGCTTTTTATTCTAGGAGGACGTTTTGTACTCTGTTTTGCACGCTCACACAAGCATTTTGCTTTAGCTTCAGCAAGTACTCTAGGTGCAGGTAAGGCATAAAAATCCCATCTGCTGTAATTTATCCAATCAGGAAACTATATTTTAATGGTGGGAATTTAACTCTCTTCATCCATTTTGTGAGGGAATTTGGGCACCTAATCTGTTTTTGTAAATTCTAATTTGAAGTTGTGACTGTGTATCACTACACACAGAGCCCCTCATAGATAATTCTGAAATCCATAGAGACGGTGAACTAGCTGTGGCAACACTTATAGTGTTTCAGTCATGGTTTATGAAAGTCTGTGTCCCAAATGGTTTGATAGGCAAGTAACATCCTGTTAGTGTCTGTGAACTATCCTGAACCCTGTAAAAGCCAACCAAATAATGAAGATGAGAAGTCAGTTTGGGGTTGAAAGGAGTATTCTTGGGTCCAGTGACAAAAAGCCCTACTCAATATTTGTAGTGCATCTGGGTCTTAGCTCATGGGTCTGCACGGAGTTGTGCCATATGAGCTCACCTAGTGACTAGTGTCAGCTCTCCATCCATGCTTCGCGCAGAGCACAACTGAACAGTTTAGGTGCATTTGTCGAATGTTGCTGCTGCTCTGATCATTGGATGATTTATTTAGAACCTGAAAAGACCACTCTTTGTAAGCTCAGCCACAGAATGTCAACCAAGATTCCCAAACATCTGGTGTACATCAATTTTCTGTTTGCATACATAACCGGGACCACTTACCCCTTTTTAAAAAAAAAAAAAAAAATCCCTTTCTGAGGAGAGCAGATGTTTTGTGTTAAGGAATCTGTGACACACATTCACCTGTTTGATAGCACACTGTGTACAATAGTTGTCTCCTGGGGGTGGGCCCTCAGCAGTTCCAAAGCGTACAGTGCTTCCCTTTGCTGGCATGGAACCTGCCCTCCAGAAGCCTCTGGTTTAGAATTTGCTGCTTACTTGTCAGCCAAGTATCTTCTTACTGGAACCATCATGACCCAAAGCATGACCAGTTTTCCTCAGTGGGATGGCAGCCTAAGTAGGTGTGCATTAAAGTTCAAATGGACAAAATTGCTGCAAGAATTGTGCAGATTTCTGCACATGGAGGAAACAGCTGACAGTCCTTCTAGAGAACTTGTCTCCAGTTTATTTTACATTAATTCTGTAAATTCCCAGTTAACTTTCTTAGTATTTCTTTCATCTAAGTATTCATATGTTCACATTTTGAAAGGAACTGAAGCATGTCAAGATTTGAGGGAATCGTAGAAAAAAAGCTGCTGTTACATTTGTCCAGATGAAAATAATAAACTAAAGGCTTCCCATTAACAAATTCAGCAAATCACTTCTCAAAACCCATTTAGCTAATGTTGTATTGAAAATGCAGGGTATTTCAGTCATATAATTTATTATAATGGTAATTATTTTATTGCCAGATACTGCATGTCCAACTCTTAACTTGTTTTCCATTCGTGCTTATATTTCAACTAAAGATGCTAAATATTTATAAATACAAGCTGTTTGTGTTAGAGAAATATCGATAAACAATTTTCAAGTCATCCCTTTGTTCATTCTGTCACTTAATCATACTCAAGAAGCAAAATATTTTTAGATACAAGCTGTCTCTGTCAGAGAAATGACTTTCATCTGATGCTCTCACTGTTGCATTCATCAGGGAATTGGAGAAGTGGAGAATGCTCAGAAGAGGCTTAAATAATAAAGAGCTGTGTATTGCAGCAAGGAGGCCTATTTTTTGTACCCCAAGCCTTTGCTCCGAGAGTTTATCTGATCAGGACTTCCCTTTTGAATTTCTTGTTTTACATTTCCACAATGGAGATTTGAACCTAGTATGTCACATTACCACCCAAAGTCTTCACTTAGTGAATAATGCCACTTTCTGTCTTTAAGCTATTTATTATTCCTGGAGGGGGATTCCAGCAAAGGAAGGTTCATGCAAAGTGCTACACCCTGCTCTGCTCCCAGTGCCTGCAACTCTTGTAATTTATCCGAGGTAGAGGTCAGATGGATTAATACTGACCCACTCACGATCCGGAGTTGGGGGCATATTCCAACCGCAGCGGGACTTGTAATGAGATCATGTCCTTCCTTTCTCTCTGTGTAGCTCTGAGACTGGCCTACACTCTAACTGAATACAAACTTCATTATGATTATCTGTTTCTTTCTAATGATGAAAATGAAGAGTAATCATGAAGCATGACACGTTACAATTTCTAACATAATTACCGATGTAATTCTGACTGGAATCTGTCTGCAGCACAAAGTTTGATACATAAGTGAACCAGACTAAAAAGATTCTTAAAGGCAATTTCTATTATTGTATAGGGTACCTACTCTGAGCCTTGTGTGTGCAGTTCATACCAAGTTTAATTTCTATCAGAAGCAGTGTAAGGGAAAAGAAAGGAGGGAGGGTTCTGGCCCTTATAATGTAGGCTTATACATATGTGAAAAAGTATTGCAATGCAATGTATTTGTAAGTAGTGGTAATTAGGAGCAGAAAAAACCACAAAACAGCAACACAGGTGAAATCAACAGACTGGCTGAGACAAGTAAATCCAGATACCACTAATTTATTAAATATACTAATGTGTTTATTTCCTGCTGCTACCTATGCTGTTACAATATAAAGCAGTACATAATGAAAAATAAATACCATTACACTTTATATGTCCTCAGCTTTTCTTAAAAGGCATTGACAGGTGAGCATCAGAATATAAGACTTTTGGCAAGGCTAATGATAACAGAGTTACAGAATGGCTGAGGCTGGAGGGGACCTCTCCAGTTCACCTGGTCCAACCCCCCTGCTCAAACAAGGCCGCCTAGAGCCAGCTGCCCCAGACCAGATGGCTTTTGAGTGTGTCCAAGGGTGGGGACTTCACAACCTCTGTGTGTCACCTCCTAGATGCATAGACCCAGCTGTCATCCTAGAAGCAATATCCTTCAGACTATATCGAAATAAACATGTGGCTAAGGCTGATTCTCAGGATTGCTCTCAAGGAACATTAGCAATCTGGGTTGGCAGAGTTAAGGCTGCCTTTTGGCATAATGGCTTCCAGCAACAAGGTAACAACACACAGAGAACATTTTGCCTATATAATTTATCCTAGAGTTCATTTTATAACATGTATACTGCCAAAACTGTAGTTACTTTTTGTTATTAGTGTCCTACAAAATCACCAAAGTCCACAATCAGTTTTCAGAGTACATTGGACTTTACACTCTATAAAGGGCCATGAGGAGTTCCTATGTTTATAAAATACACAAAATATAAATATTGTAAAAGGAAGTGGAAGAACTGTGTGACATACTCTAATTATTGTGTTTAATTTTTTAATCCTTCTCTACATCCTTCTCTTTTCAGGTTCTAGGCTCCCAGGACATTTAATTACGCTTCTTTCCAGCCTGCCCAGTGGAAACATATATATATGTGTCATTCTTATGTTGTTTGAAAATTACTCTTGTCTAGGAGAGAGCTCTGCAAAGTAGCAAAAATGTAGACACGTCCTAGTTATCAGGCAGAGAGTTGCCAACATTCAGCAAAACAAAACGGTGGAGAGAAGGTGCTTTTTAAGCTCTCTTCCATTTAACTCTGAGTTACTAAAACTGTTCTTTTGTGCAATCTTTTGGATCTCATTGCATGCCTCTAAGATATGAGAGTCCTTGTTTCACGTCTCTTCTGCTTAATATGTTCAAAACTGCATAATCTGCCTTTGAAGAGTTATTTTAACTAAGATGCAGGCTATTTACATGGTGTACATAAGGACTTATCACATTACAAATGCAGTTCTGTAGGTCTTTTTCTGATCTTCACCATATACTTCTTAAACAATTTTACCTGCTAATATTATATATTTATGACGTAAAGTAATTGGTGCTATGTTTACACTTTAAATGTTCCCACCATGTCAAGTGCTTCTGGGACATAAGGGCCTAGGGAATGACCTAGGCTGTAGATGCTGCTAAACTTAAAGATCTACATTCTTGATTTTAAAATTTGGTACATTTTGGAATTTGCAACTAGGTTCTGAGACCTGGGTGGTTTACGTGCTTACAGGCTTCTAGTTCCTTCAGGATGAGATAACAACAGTTAAAAGGAAACTTGGAGAATCAGATCTTGGATTTAGGAAGCTGTGAGGTTTCTCTGTCCTTTTTAATCTGGTATTTTAAGTATTACTGTTTCAGACTTGAATAGCAACTATTCAAGTTGTATTTGTTAATGACAATTTAGTGTAATCTTAAAGATGGTGCTATAAAATTAAAATATGCAATCCCTTTTATTTACATAAAGAACTCCCTCTTTTTTTAAGAGAGCAATTCCTTGGAAATGCTATATTGAAAATAGTTTGAGACAATAATCTTGTAGAATCTGTTTCATATGAGGAATCAGTCCATTAGTCTTTGCAGCTAATTGAAGAGAACTCAGCTACCACCCAAATAAGGAACAACTAGCCTACAAAGAGGCCTGGATTGAAATGAGCAGTTCAATGTCAGTCCACCAGATAAAACCAAACTGAATCTCTGCAAAAATTAATATCAGAACTTTCTGAGGATTGGAAGTAATAAGGTTTTTCCATTGCCTTATTTTTTTATCTGTACTTCATCTGTAGTTCTCTGTTTCATACATAATCAAAAGTATAGAGACTCTCCAGTGAAATCAGTTCACACTTGTGGCCAGACCAAACTTGTGAGGATTCCAAAACCCAGAGTTTCAGACAAACCAGGAACTGAATATTATTTACCACCCACCTCTTGACACAAGTCGGTAGTTTTCATCCATTTTCAGTTGCATCATTCAAAATATAGCTTTGTAATTATTGTTTTGAGTAATAACTATTAAGCATTATTTGTAGTAGTGTTAGAGTGGTGCTGACAGTGAAACAAAGACAAGGTATATTAAACAAGGTATATTAAAGTCAATTAATGTCTTCCCTTCACTTTCAGTAGGTATGGGATCAGGCCTCAAAAGTTATGTGTCCTGTATTCCATTGCTGTTTCTGGGAGTAAATTATTATCAATTAAGATAACCCTATTGATTAAGCCTCTGTGGGACTTAAAGATAATTTCCTAGTTTTATTTGACCTATAAAAGCCAAAGATTCTCTAAGACAATATATTTGCATTTCTTTGGAGGGTTAGTTTACATGTAAGGTCTGTAGCTTGATAGAAAGCATCATCACTACATGTGAACCCTGTACATGGCTTAGACAAGGTAGGAAGTTTTTTGCTGCAGACCTCAGAAACTTCTGATGTTTGCTTAGATTAAAGCAAACTAGAAGAAGTACAGGAATCTTCGGCAGCTGGCTGGCCAACTCGGTGAGGCAGGCCTTAAACTGAAGGACTTGGGGGACAGGGTCCAAAGTAGCAATGCTCATGCCATTGCAACCAACTGGGGAATAACCCACTCCAACCAGAGCAGTGACAAATGTTCCTTAGCTGCCTCCCAAGATGAGAACCAGAAGACCAACCACCTCAAGTGTGTGTATACCAATGCATGAAGCCTGGGGAACAAACAGGAGGAACTGGAGCTCCACGCCCAGTCAGGAATTTATGATATCTTAGGAATAACTGAAACATGGTGGGATAACTCACATGCCTGGAGGATTGTGATGGATGGCTATAGACTGTCTCATAAAGACAGGGAGGGAAGAAGAGGAGGAGGAGTCATGCTCTATGTTAAGGAGAACCTTGAATGTATAGAAGTCAGCTACGGCGATTGTGGAAGCCCTATCAAATGCCTCTGGTTCAAGGTCAGAATAGTTATCTCCAAGGGGGATCTTGCAGTAGGCATCTGCTACTGACCTCCAAATCAAGATGATAAGGCAAATAAAGCAATATTTGAGTCACATAAGCAAGCTTTGAGTCAGCAGAACCTGGTTCTTATTGGTCTTATCCAGACATTTCTTGGAAGAGCAATACAGCAGCTCATATGTCATCCATCAAATTCCTGGAGTGCTTAGAGGACTGCTTCTTCATACAAATGTTAGGTGTGCCAACCAGGAGTAAGGTACTGCTGGAATTCCTACTCACAAAGCAAGAAAACCTGCTTTGTAATATCTCAGTTAGTGATAGCCTTGGTTGCAGTGATCACCATATTGTTGAGTTTGGGATCCTGCTGAGCACGCTGAAGGTTAGTTCTAAGACAAAGATTTTAGATTTTAGAAGAGCACACTTCAGCTCCCTCAACTGGGAGGGATTCCATGGGAAGCTTCCATGGACGATAAAGGAGCTAGTGAGTGCTGGGAGCTTTTCAAGAATGCTCTCTCAGAAGCACAAAACCAGTTCATCCCCTTTAAATGTAAGGGAAATAGGTGGAGGAAGAGACCCCCTTGGCTTAACTGTGAGCTTCTGAGACTGCTCAAAGCCAAAAGAGAAGCATACGAGAGATGGAAAAGCAGACAATACCCATTGAGAACTGCAAGGGCATTACCAGGGCATGCAGAGATGCCTTTAGAAAAGCAAAAGCTCAGCTCGAATTGAAATTGTCCAGAGATGTCAAAAACTACAAGAAAGAGTTCTTCAAGTACATAAACAATAAGCAGAAAGAGAAGGAAAATATTAGCCCACTGTTAAAAAGGAGAGGTGAATTAGTCACCAACAATACTGAAAAGGTAGAAGTTCTCAACACTTTCTTCACCTCTGTCTTTACGAGCACTGTTGGGCCCCAGGCCTTGGGAACCAAAATCCCAGTTGTT
>JANZLQ010000050.1:7561520-7588313 GCA_026212715.1 Elanus axillaris | reverse complement strand
CCCACTCTGCTCAGCGCTTGTCAGGCCACACCTGGAATACTGTGTTCAGTTTTGGTCCCCACTAAATGGAAAAGCTGTGGACAGGCTGGAGAGGGTCCAGAGAAGGGCCACAAAGATGATCAAAGGACTGGGAAACCTGCCATGTGAGGAAGGGCTGAGAGAACTGCCTTGAGAAAAGAAGGCTTAAGGGAGACCTTATCACCATGTTCCAGCATTTAAAGGGTGGCTACAAAGAAGATGGAGACTCCCTTAGAAAAGACAAGGGGTAACAGGTACAAGTTACTCCTTGGGAGATTCCAATTGGACACAAGGAAAATTTTTCACAATGAGAACAATCAGCCATTGGAATAATCTCCCTAGGGAAGTGGTGGATTCCACCCACGACGTTGGACACTTAAGATCTGGCTGGACAAGGTGCTTGTCTAGACCATGCTTTTGCCAAGAAAGGTTGGGCCATATGATCTCTGAGGTCCCTTCCAAGCTGGAAGAAACCTGGTATTTAAACTAAAGTTACTAACAGGTACAATGCCAAACTACATTTTATGTGCTATTGTGGCTATTGTAATGGTTAGTTTAGCATGGCATTTAGGTGTTTTTCACAAGTTTTGATAATACCTAAACCAGCATTCCCATCATAACTGAAGAAGACAAGAGAAGCAGTACTGAATTGGAACCAAATGTCCTTCTCATCTGGTCTTCTCATCAACAGCAGGTGCCTAAGAAAGACTGTAATAATAGGGGAAACACGAATAGTACCTCCTTTGAGTACCCTGCCAGCCTTCAAGCATTTGTAGCTAAATAACCTCCTGCACTTCCCTTCCACTTTTTAGGTACCTCATAGGTTTTGAGGGAGATTGTACATCACATCTTCTGGTTCATCCATTTTGCCATAAGATCTCGAAAGCCTTGGATGACAATTATCTGCTCCTGGCCTCTCATTACTGTCTGTTTTGTCTGTAACTTCTGCTAGGGGAGCTTCAAGTTGGAACACATCTTCTGAAATCCTCTCCTGATTAAAAAAAAAAAAAAAAAAAGGTGGGTGGAGTGTTCTGGTGGGAAAATCTTTACATGTTCTTCCACAGTGAAAAGAGCCGCAAAGTGTCTATTCAGCTTTGTGCTGTGATTTCATTTTTCCTGAAGGCTCCCTTTATACCCTGATAATCTGCAGGATTTGAAGTCTCTAACTTACTGCTCCGGATGTGTTTGAAGAAAGATTTATTAATTTTTATGTATTTTGCTAGTTGTACCTCAAGCTCTTCTTTCACCCTGGTTTATGGAGTTTTTTAACTTTCCAGATTTTACTTTTCTTCTATTTTCTTCATTTGGACATGATCCCAGTTCTTTGAAGACTGCTTTCAAATAACTCCCCTTGCCCCTGCCTTTTAACCATACTTGCTTCATTTCTCAGGACTTTTATGAATAGTATAGATTTGTTCTGTTCTAATACTGCTTCCCTAAGAAGTCTCTATGATGTGTGTAATGTTTTAATTCCCTTTACTGCCCTTGTAAATGTTTTTTTATAACAACCTTTCAGATCCTTAAGCTCACGTGGCTTCAACTTGTGGAGACAAGGACGTGAAGCTTCATTTTTACTTAATGAATTCATATGTTTTAAGTGAGAATTTCTTTTCCTTTGCTCATCTCTTTTGACTTATTCTTGTTAAGGGTCAATGCCACACTGCTTTTATTAAATTATAGTGATGCTCTCAGTTTCTTGGGCTTGCACTAGTGCACGCTTTCTTCCCCAGGCAGTGCGTTAGGACCGGTTACAGCACATTTATTAGTCAGCTGTGACTGACAGCGTATCTGCAGCTGTTCTAGGTGTACGGAAGATGATGACTGTTAGTGTCCCAATGGGCTGTCTATCTGTTTAACTTTTAAAACATAACATATGCTTTATAATGCTTTGCTTCAAAATCGGATTGTATGTGGGAGATGGTATTTTTCAAAAGATTTAAAGGCCTCTAGGGAAATGTTAAGAAGGAATCCTAAATACTAAGAAGGTTTCCAAATGACACAAGTTTTGTTTCCAAAGTTCAGTTTCCATAAAGTAACAGTGAATCTCATTAAATCACTTATTCTCAAATTTGTCCTTGGGTGAAATAGCTGTTTCCAAATCTTTCTTTCTGAACCACCACGATGTCGTAAAATAGTAGGGGCATATTTTTCTGTCTTTTTCTAATAATAAAACCAATGGTGTTTTGTTTGGCAACAACTGATGAAGGAAGTTGGATTTTCTACTTACAGGCTATCTTAAGAAAAATACACTAGGTCAATATGGTGATTTGTATTTTGTGATTTCAAAATTGTTTTGGGTTTAGTCCCTATGTTTTGAAGAAATATTTTTCTCTTTCTGTTTTCTGCACAGGCAGGTGTACCACTGGGGGAGCCTTAAGGTAGTTTCTGTGAAAACATTTAAAAAGAGGATTTAAGATGACCAAAATAAATGTAAATAGTCTCACATTAAACTAATTCCTCTTTCTTTACATTATATTAAAAAACCCACAACTGTTTAATAGCCATTTGAATACAAAATAATACAGATATGGTTGATTTTGAAAGAGGGAAAAAATCCTTACAAATTTACATGTGTTCTAGTACATTAACTGTATTCAGCTTTCTGTTGATAAACCAGAAGGTATTTGAAGCAATATCAAATTTCCTGTAGAAAAGGAAACAAAAAAATTGATGCCATACTCTACTTGTGAAGTTAAATGCTGTTAGTAAAATTTCATATACAGATACAGGTACCAACCAAAAGAAAATAAATTGTGCTGATAATAAACACCCATTTTCTAACTGTTCTAATAATCAGCTATGTGGGGTCTTTTGCTCAGATATTTTAATAAGAATTTTAATGTTTTCTGGCTGCATTTGTTGATGAATTTTATGGATTTAACACACATATTTTCCTCTAAAATCTCCTTGGGTATTTTACCTTATGACTACCTTAGATTAAACAAGAAAGTTATTGCCCTGTATTTATCTCTAGTGACTATTTTATAACCAAATATTTTGGCACAATTTTTTTTTTTTTATTCAGAACACGAAATTTCTTGCCAGATCAGCCCCAAAGTGCCAATGACCATAGTGACACATGCAGGGACTTCCATGTATTTTGGAAGCAGCTCAAACTTTGGAAATAGTTAATGTGACTTGGGGAATAAAAGGACAAAACAAACCACAAAAACCCTAAGCACCATACTCATTTTTATAATATTTTTATATTTTTTTAGTCCTGCTAACAGTACTTTAAGGTCTTTTATTACTGTAAAACTAGTATGTTATTGAATACTCTAGACTCTTGCCTTCAGTAAAATCTTCAGGAATTAATTGAAACAGTTAAATAACTAGTGGGTGAAATTGATGCTTTATTTTTTTTACCTTTCATTTTCATTTAGGATTCTTAGCATCACTCATCTTAATAGGGTCTGGTCTTCAGAAAATGATGATTATCTAATCCACCTGAAAACAGTGCATATTGAAAAGCCCTGGAAATGTGGAAAAAGGATGGTCGCTCTTCCAGTCTAGTGTTAGGTGACTATACATGTTGATACTTCACCCCACTCATCCTAGGTTTTTTTTATAGTTATATATATGTATAAAAGAAACTAGTTTTGATAAAACCATAAACCTGTCCCTAAGTTCTAGCTCAATGAGAAAGTAGCTGTTTATTAATGAATCTCTTTTTCCACAGGGTATTTCTGTTCAATGACCCATCTTGACCTTTGGCTAGGTCACTACTTAAACTTTGTTAACAGCAGCTAATGAAACAGTTTGTCAGAGGTAATGAAACACTGTTTTCTATGAGTAGATCTCATCATTGACAACAGATGGCAGATTTATTTATTTATTTATTTATTTATTTATTTATTTATTTTCCAAATACTAGAAAGAAAACAAGTAACGATTTGGATACTATTCCAAAGGTCATGCTCCAGACTCGGACCTAACAGCTTTGCTGCAGTTCTTTGCTGGGCACAAGGCAACAAGGTTGAGTTAGTACGTTCGCAGTATTTCAGTTACATGTAAGGGAATATATTAAAGCATGTAAGCAGTTTGCCATACTTTTCCTACAAATGAGATCCCATGTTCCTTATCAGCATTAGTCTCAATCTTATCTGAAATTTTAATCATGTTAGACTTTCTATTAGTTCTTCTGCTTGAGTCTTAGATATTGTTCTCAAAAGTATTTCAGTATGTTCTTTTAAATGACACAAATTCTATTCTGCTTAAGTTTTCTTAATTCACCTTTATACTGCAATACTGTATTACTGTCTTGTAGTGGTAATTTCATAAGATGTGTCTATCATTTCCTAAGAACTTTTTACTCCAGAACACTGGTAAAGTTTGCAACCAATAATATTGAATATTAATTATCAAATTAATTTAAATGAATTTCAGTAAATAATGAAAGTCATATATTGAAGTACCAAATGTTTGTATTATTTTTTTAACACAGAAGTTCTAAACAAAAAATTCCAAACTCCTATGTATATATATTTAAAAATAAAAAAGAAGTCCAAATTTCTATATAAACCCCTTTGTTTTCCTCTGTTGTGAATGTTTTGTATTCTCAGACAGTAAGCTTTCTGAAGAATTTCTAACATATTGCAGATGAACAACTGTCAGCTTTATTGCTTTGTACTATTCTGGATCAAACAGAAGAAAACTGAATCTAGGTGAATGTAAAACATTATTTTACCAATTAAATCAAACTTTTATAAATAGAAATCATCACATGTGAAGTGCTATACAGCTGTTTGGAATGTACTTTACAACAATAAACTTTTTCTTTTCAGAAGTGCTGACAGAATAAAATGGATTCAGAATTACCAAAACAGTTGCAATAACTTACACACATTGAATAATTTCATCCTTTTTATGGAAAGCTGGTTGCCAGCATACCGTATTATACTTAAAGGTCATACATTACAACTGCTGCAGAAGTCTTCTGTGAACATCTGCAGCATTTTAGAGAACTTACATTTCTTCTAACATTATGAGGATTCCTGTAACTTTTGCATCAGATCCTTACTCAGAATGAACATCACTTACTTCTTGTTCTCCATAGTCTCTCAGAGGCAAAGTTGTTCTATTTGAACATCTTCATCCTTTAAAAAAATGTTTTTCTCTGGTTGATATGACCATAACTCATGCAATAATTTTAACATAATGAAAATTGTAATATTTTAAAGCAATTGAAACTATGAGCACTGAATTACTTTGCTTAGGTAATTTAATCCTTTTTCTTTAGTGCTTTCCTGTAAAAACATCAAAAGTTCCCATCTGCTTTGTCACTCACCAAGAATACTAAATTTATTTAAGAAATAAACTGTAGCTTGTTTACCTCACTAAATACCCTGATGCAGATGAGTTTGCATACACTATAAGAAAAAGTCTTAGAAAAAAGTATGAAAGGCATTGATACACATTACTCTGCATTGTCCTGAAAATCTCTCAGAATTTTTGGCATTGAATCCGATAAACTATCCCCACCATCACTACAAGCTTTACTTTAATATTCTGTATAAACTCAAGGGACCATTTGTCTTTTTAAAAATGAGATTCTCTTGCAATAAATCTAAATGTACACTGTGAATTATTTATGTATTAGGCAGCATAACTAGATGATTCCATTTTTTTTCCTAAAGGATTTTCTCACTTTAATGGAATTTTATATGTAAGTGAAATATCCTTCCATCCATAGCTTTCCAGATGCCCTTTTGGTCATATGTGTACTTTAGGTTGTGCCCAAAGTGCAGCATTTCCAATTTGACTGTTCACTAGCATCTGCATTTCAAAAAAAACCCCAACACAATCACATTAAATGCATACATAGGCAATCCAGTATTCCTTTCCATATTCCCAAATCTGGGAACTCATGGAAATACTGTTCCAAAAACTGCTTTGGTACCGTCCTTTCCTTCTGCTGGGATGTTTCCTTTTGTACAGGTTCTACCCAGCAGCAAGGTATGTGTGAAAGAAGAGATATGGGAAAAGCTTTATAGTTATATTTCCTGTAGACCTGGGACAAGCTTTTATTATGGCTTCTAGGGGTGTGTGGGGACTGAAGACCAACCATTTGCTTTCTGAAAAGTCTGTGAATGGGGAAACTACCTCATGGCTCTCAAAGCATGTGCTCTGTCTTCTAATACTTCTTACTATAGAAGAGAAATGCTAGAGAAGAACAAGCAGTCACACAGCTATTCTGTGGAACTTAGAGAACTTGTCTTACCTGACACACTCTATATTAATTGCATGGTTGTTCTTTAATTATACATACACCTAGGGTTCCTCTTCCTCCTCCCAGTACTAGCAATGATTAACATTCCTAGTATCAAGTTATACCTTTGGCATGTTATAGCAGTTACTAGTTATGATCACAGTCAATGTTGATTGTGAATTAACTTGTTTCTAAAAATCATCATTGTAGATATTACAGCCTGACTTATTAATATTAAAAGATAGGACTAATAATGTTGTTTCTGCAAGAGGCCTGACACTTTAAGGACTAATCCATTTTTACCATCCATCAAAGCACAGTTGTTCTATTTATTATCTGGGGTTTTTCCCCCTCTCTTTCTCCTTTTAAAAACAATTTCACTAAATTCATAATTGCTCTTTTTGTTTGAATTTTTATCATTATTTGCATATCATTTGTCTCAATTTGGAATCCAATTTTCTAGTATGATATGTTATTAATTTTTCATCTCTGTGCCTTATTACACATAAAAGCAAATGACAGTGAGCATTAAATAAGCTTCAAAGTATTAATGATCTATTTAATACTGGTTCCTTAAGAAAATGAGAAACAAAATTCAGTATTTTAAAACTGGAGAAAGGGAAGTGTAAATTTAAATCCACATAAAAATCATTACAATCTCTATTTGATTATGACAGTACTGTTCCAACTGGGTACTCTATCAAAATGTATGAAGCAATATCTTGCCAAAAAATACAGCAGTTCGTTTCTAGCCTTTTGCTTAAATATCTGTTTCTGCATGTATGTGGGTTGTGTAACTCAGTGTACGCCCAAATAATATACTGTTAATTCACAGTCTTGTGCATCTTTAACATAATGGTATATATTTTGATTTTAGGAAATCATACAAGTGAAGCAACATTTATTCTTTCTTGTAATGTTGTATATAGTAATAGGGAAGTATTTAATAAAGCAGAACTTGAAATACAGCTTAGCTACTCTATCCTTTTGATAAAGGCTGATAAACCTTGGCTATCCCTAGTCTTTGAAATCTGGTAGAGATGACACCTCCTCAGACATGCTGCTGCAGTGTTTCCCGTTCTCATCCTTAGAAAACTTTTCTCAGTCTTGAGTGTAAGTTTGGCTTTAATGAAGACTACCAATTACTATTTGTCTTGACCTTGGCGACTCAGGAAAATAATGTATCACTGGTACTTTTGTAACAATGCTTTTAACAAAGTATCCTGTTACCCTTCTATCCCACTCTCTTTTGTTCCAGATAAACCCCCTTGCCCAAACAATACTCCTTTCAAGATGGTTTCAAACTACTGTCTTCCTTCTCCTGAAACCCAAGTTTATTAAATCTTTCTTGAACTATAATAACAGTTAGTAGAGTTATTATATCCTGTGTTTTCCATCTGACAGTCATACTAGCACAGCCCAGAAGAATATTTGTCTCATTTGTAGAACATCAAGTTGTTGACTCTTATCAAGCCTGCAGTCTTGCTCTAGACCACGACATCCATTTCCTTTGGTGTCTGCTAGATATTCCTAATTTTGTATTTTTTCACTTGTAAAGTGTAGTACTTTGCTCTTGTTTTTATTGGCTATTATCTTGTTGATCTCAGACCTTTCTCCACTCTATCAAAATGATTTTTATCCTGTCCTGAAGAGTGTTTACAGCTCTACCTATCTGTTTACCATCTGTGAATGGTCTAAGTGCTGCCTTTAGTTCATCATTCAGTTTGCTAACAGAAATGTTTCAAAGGATTGAGCTGAAGGCCCTCTTGGAATATAAATTGTAGCAGCTACTTCTGTAGAAATGTTTTAACCTATTATACATCTATTTTTTAGTGACTGAATGTGAATAGGGGGTTGTTTTTAACATTTCTGTGGAAGGATGGAGTGTCAAAAGCTTTATATGGCATTTTCACTTCTGCTGCCTCTTGTCTTATAACAATACTCTAGCTACCCTATGAAAGGAGTAAATTGGATTTCGCTAGGTTTTTTGGTTGGTTGTTTCTGGTTGGATTTTTTTATTTTGTTTTGTTTTGGTTTTAAATTGTCTTTATTATTCCCTCTATACTTTGAAATGAATATTTGATGTTTGGTTCCCATTCTCTGTCTCATTACAGACTAAGAGTAACTGCTCGATAATTCCTTGTCATTCTCCTCCCCTCCCATCTTCTGAAACATAGACACTCTATATTTACCCCTTTCCTGGTTCTTAGTGACTGATACAATAACCAGTGTTATGATAAAGAGATTATTTTATCTACCATTTTGTTATCACCACATATACAATCACTTTGCTTAACAGATGCTGTCAGAGTTGATATTTGTTCATTTGATAGTTATCTTGCTCAAATATCCTAATTGGAGTATTTGACCTAAAGCACTTATAGATGAGTTGAAAACACTCTTTTGCACTGTACCATGGAAAGTGACATATCCACACTGATTTATGCTTTATGCCATGCAAAGACATACCAATTTACCCATTATTAAACCCCTTTCTATGTAAGTAAATCTCTTATAAGATTACATAATAGTTAATTCAGCTAGTGTCTGCCAGAACATGTTAATGAACTCTTCTTAGAATGTGCTAAAATTAACACTGTCTAGGTAGCTTATTGGTTTTATTCACATGGAAAAAGCATTCTGTGACAACTTGTGATGCAAGCAACATTATTTCCCTTCTTCACATGGGAAAATTAAGGCATAGACTTAGTCTGCAGTGGCTTGTCAAAGTTCACCTCAACAGACCAGCAACAGTGGAAGGATTTAGAGCCTTCATATTCTGAATTTTCTTCTGTTAAAACTAAAAACTTAATCAAACCAACAGAGTCAAAGTATTGTTGTATCTGTGAATCCAATGTTGCAAGTGCTGTGGGAGTCTCAATTTACAAAACACAGTAAATCTATAGAAATGGATTTACAGAAATCTATAGAAATAGGGACAATTAAGCAAAAGCATAGTAGGAGGCTGGTTTCATTCAGAAAGTATAGTGACAATATCTAAGATGTCTTTTAAAGTTTTAAAAAATCTTTTTTTTCATGTTTAGCTTTGCGGATGTTTTTCATGATGAGCTCTGAGAAGTACCATTTAAAAGGAGTGTCTGAACAGAGGTGTAAGAGGAGAAAAAAATGCGATTCAGAAATAATGGCTTATGCCACACTTACCAGTATCACAGAAACCTCTACATACCTTTTGAAGCCCCGCTGACTTTAGTGGTGATTTCTGTAGTCTTCACAGCATTACACTGTTTATAATAAGAAGCAGTGAAATAATTCTTAGACTTTTACATTCACTGTAATTACGATATCTTGTCCAATTCACATCTACTAAAAAAGGTGTCTATTTCTTCTTGGTTGAAGATAAGGAAGTCTTTTATTTTCAAGTAAACTAGTGATATGTCTCACAGTTAATGCTCAGCAGTTTTTGATGGTTCAAATATTACCAAATTTTAGACACAGTGACCAAACCCCGGAAAATTGAAGATACAGGCTTCAAGTTCATTAGAATAGAGAGTTCTGCTAAGTGCATTAGAGGAAATGGATTTCTCTGGTTTACTTTCTGTATGCTCTGACAAATACAGGAAAATTACAGTTTTTTAACATCTGTAGCATCTAGGAATAATGTAGCTGACAGTGGTTTACCTGACTTGATTAGGCTTTGGTCCACAGTCCACTGAAGATATGGGACATCTTCCCTAACCTGACACTGTGTGTTTTTTTCACAACCAGTGATAACATTCAGATTGTGACTTTCACTGTTAGTCTCACTTTATTGTATAAAAACCTGTTCAAATAATAATTTTAACATGGAACATCTGCGAATTTCTTGTGGCATCAGTTTCATATATCTGAAAGTATTATTCTCCAATTACCTTGTAGGGTTTTGTATTATATGGTAGCCATGTTGCTTCTGCATTGCAACTTCGGCTGTAAGTGAAATATGCTTGTGTCTGTTCATCTTGCCTCTCTACTGATATCAATATACAAATACAGAACAAATTTAAGTCAGCCTTTAATTTTGTCTAACTGCTCAAGATTAGTTTACATGCTCTTTACTCATTCTGTTGACTTCAAAATTCACTTAAAATTAACTTACTTCTGGAATTTACATAAGAAATTGAAATAGTTACTTCAGAAAGGGCCCTCATTCATGTAACTCTGAGTAATTTCCATCTCTTTTTTTCCTGTCAAGGTTTTATGCTGTGTTGATGGTAGGTTGGAAGCTATAGTTGAATAAATCATGACTACAACAGTGAGAAACTTTTAATGACTTACTATCTTACTATACCATTTAAAAAAACTAAAAGGTATTATTTGTCAGCTTAACTTTTTGATCTATGATAGCTAAAAATTGGCCAGCGTTCTGAATTCTTTTCACAGTTTTAAAAAGCCACTTACTACTAAGCAAATAATTTAGGTTGTCCCCTCTCATTAGCCCCTTTTGGGGGGGCATAATTTGCCAGAAGTATTAAAAAAGTTATGAAATGCATGTTTTTAATAATGTTGGATTTATATGCTCTGTATCCCAGCTGAAAGCTTTCCTTTCTGCTTGGGAAGACAATATACTTTGTTCAGCAGCAGTGTTTAAAATATTATCAAAATAAAAGATCAATCACTGTTTAAATTCCTCTCACCAACTGTCATGGACATTCATTGTTGATTCCAGCAGTGATCTAAAATGCTGCTCATTAGCCAGGTTGATCTATATACAGCAGCAAAATTCTTTTTTAATATTCCTCTTCTTTTGTCCACCACTATTATCTTTCTTTTAGTTATCCTTTTGGGGTCTAAAACTTGGCTTTGAATGACAGAAATGTTATAAATTTATATCTTTATTATCTGTCTTCTACAAATTAGAAGATCTTAAGTGGAAACACTGCCAGAGCTGCATATGCCAGTTTCTGAAGCATACCCCTAGCTTTGCTGTGTCCTTACCATTTTGGCAGTCTTTTCAAGTTAGTCTACAGATAGATCTTTTCTAATGTACAATGTAAACAGTAGGAGAACAATGCAATTATCTGTACTTTCCTTTAGGACTGTGTAGAATTGAGAAAATAGTTCATTCCTACCTTTAGAAAATGTACACTGCTAATTGTCACAGGAAAATTAATAAAACACAGCTATGCTTTTGGGAGCTCTGCAAGACATGCTGAGAAGTCAACAAGTGACTAGGAGGAGAAACGCCATAAACTAATTTCACAGATGTATTTATGAAATACTCCATCAATCCCCAATTGGCTTAATGTGTGAACACCTGTGGTAGAGACAAGCAAGGTAGTGTTAATGAAAACATTAAAGAAAAAGCATGTTGATGTCTTTATACTCACTGTCCTAGGATGGAATAATATATTTCTATTACATTGACAAAGTTTGTTCATCTGAACTTGTTCCAATATTTTTAGAATCAATGGGTTGAATCCCTTTAGACTTCAGTATGTACTGTCTTAGCAAGACTAAATAAATAAATTAAAGCTATAGAGCTACTATCCTGGATTTTGGGAGAGCAGACTTCAGGCTACTCAAGGAACTAGTTAGTGAGGTTCCCTGGGAATCTGCTTTTTGAGGGTTATGGGGTCCACAAATGCTAGTCACTTTTTAAGAGCCCTCTTATAAGAGCACAGGAGTAGGCAATTCCAATGTGTCAGAAGTCAAGAGGGGCAGAAGGCTGGCTTGGCTAAACAGGGACCTCCTCCGGAACTTAGGCAGAAAAAGAAAATATATTGAGTGCGGAAGCAAGGTCAGGCTATACAGGAGGACTACAGAGATGCTGTTCACCACTCTAGGAAGAAATTAATATCGCCAAAGCTCAGCTGGAGATGAAGCTGGCCAGTATGTTGGTGGGTAACAAAAAAGGGAGGGTTTAAGTATGTCGACAGAAAAAAGGAGAAAGAAGAAACATAAGTCTGTTACTTGATGAGGTTGGTCACCTCACAAATATGTATGAAGATAAAGCAGAGACATTTAATGCCTTCTTCAGTTCTGTGTTTAACACCAGTGATAGGCCCTCTGACTTCTGGAACTCTGGGTTGGAAGACCATGACTGGTGGAGTGATAAGCTCTTAGTTGACTTTGAATTAGTACAGTATTTGCTGATGCAGCTGAATGCACATAAGTCTATGGGGCCCAACGGGATTCCTTCCAGGTAGTGAAAGAGTTCGCTAATGTTATTGCAAGACCTACCAACAGTCTTAGGAATCTAGAGAGGTCCCGGTCAGCTGGAAGCTGGCAAATGTTATTCCAGTTTTCAAGAAGGGCAAGAAAGTAGACCCTACTAATTGTAGGCCTGACAATCCCACTTTGATGCTTGGTAAATTTATGGAGAAGATTATTCCAGGAGTTATTGAAAACCACTTGAAAGACAATGCAGTGACTGGTCAAAGCCAGGATGGGTTCATGAAGGGAAAGTCATGCCTTATTAACGTAATATCCTTTTATGACAAGGTTACCTGCCTAGTGAATGAAGGGAAGGCAGCGGACATGTGTTTTTTGCTTTTTAGCAAAGCTTTTGATACTGTCTTTCACAGTATCCTTCTGGAAGAAATGTCTAGCATATAGCTAAATTTACACATAATATGAGAAATGAACAATTGGCTGAAGGGTTGGGCTCAAAGTGTTGCAGTAATCAGGGTAATATCTGGCTAGTGGCCAGTCACCAGCGGATTTCCCCAGAGCTTAATTTGAAAGCCAGTTCTCTTCAGTGTTTTTGTTAATGACCTGGACATGGGAGTTAGGTCACACTAAATAAGTTTGCTGGAGATATTAAATTAGGAGGAGTCATTGATTGCCTTGAGAGTAGAGAGGCCTTACAAAGAGATTTTGATAGATTAGAGTGCTGGGTAATCGCCAATCATATGAAATTTAACAAGAACAAATGCTGGATTCTGCAACTGGGACAGCGTTATCCTGGACGGCTGGATGTATAAATAGACTGGGGGACGAGAAGCTGGAGTGCAGCCCTGAAGAAAGGGATCCATGGGTTTTGGTTGATGGTAAGCTCAGTATAAACCAACAATATGCCCTGGCAGCCAAAAGGGCCAACTGTATCCTGGGGTGCATTAAGCACAGTATAGCTAACCAGTCAAAAGAAGTGATTGTCCCACCATACCTCAGCATTGGTGCTGCCTCACCTCAAGTTCTAGATCGTCCAGCACCCTTGTCATTTTTAAGGCCCTTCACTGGACTTGCTCCAGTATGTCCACATCTCTTTTGTACTGGAGAGTCCAGAACGGGACACAGCACTGTAGGCATGGCCTCACCAGAGTCTGATTAAGAAGTAAAGCGGAAGGACAATGAACAAATGACATAAACACCTGTCCTACGTGAGCTCAGTTTGGTTCCCACCTTCTGACATTTATCCATTAAATTGCCTATGAGAGAATACCATCTGCCTACCTCTGACAGACATCTTGAAATAGTTGCAAAAGAAAGTACATGAACTAGCATCTGAAATAGTTGCAAAAGAAAGTACATGAACTAGCATCTGTCTTTTGGGGGAATTCATATGTAAACTTAATGCCATACTGCTCTGCTTTGAGCTGTATCAGTGGTTCATGGTGTTTCAGTGTGCTAAGAAAAGAAACATGGCTAAGGGAAAAGCAGGGCCATTGTTGCCTCAACTCATTATATTAATCAGTCTGGCTTATAGAAAGACAGAACTGTAAGCTATTCAGACAGAGAAGATCTTTAAGAAAATCATAGTGGCAAAATCTTAATTCTATTTTGAAGACATTATCCAACAGTGGTTTCCATTCTCTGACTGCACTTTGTGTTTTCCTCCCATCCCTTTTGTTTTCAGCACAGGACTGCAGGCTGTCTTGCGATTGAATATTCGTTGATACACATTTTTACCCATCAGCAACACAGATTTTAAAATCAGTGTTAACTGTCAATTTTGTTGATGATGCACAAGGCAGAATGGAGCGCAGCTTGTGGTTTTACAGCTTTTTGTCAGCAGTATTGACAGCAGTAAAACCCTGAAGCAGAACCTACACAGGAAGCAGATATATGCCCTAACAAGATGTTATTTTTAGAGTTTCTTTTCTAGCTCATAGCTTTTTACTGGCCAAATTTTAATTGGTCCATTGCCAACATAAAAAATATAATGGTTTAGAGCTGTAATCAAACAACATTTGGGAATTATCTGACCCAGTAATACAATTCCCCTTCTGTCTCAATTCAAGTAAACCTAATTAAATATACTCCAGCCTTCTCCCAATAACAGACGTGTTTCAGCTTTGACCAGTCCATAGGCTTTACATTAAGCACAGGCTTTTGATTATACAAGAAAAAAGGTAAGAAGAGAAAGACAAGGGGGGAAGCTTAGATTTTAATGAATTTGAAACATTCTTATTTTTTCTCAAATTATATTGAACAAAGTGTAGTTATAGAAGAAAAAAACCCCAACCACTTATTGTACAGATATTTTTTTCTCTCATAAAATAGTAACTGCAGCTTTCTAAACTTTTAACAAAAATACTGGGATAATATCGTGAAATTTTCATTACTGGCAATAGCAAATTTTAAGAATGAATAGTGGTGGTATTAGTTTTCACATACTTAATAACTAAATAGCAAAGCTTTAATGTGAAGCTCTTTTGTGAATCATTAACAAATCTAATCCTAGAAATTTCACTTTATTGCTTATATCTATGAAGCATTTGATCATGCCTTGTTTAGCCAATGTGAGAATTTATATTTTATGATCATGTCTATAAACCTGCTTTTCTCAAAGAGATGGAATATAACAGTAAGAACAGTGTTGCATGTTTTCACATTGTAGTTTTAGGATTGTTTATGTGGGCATGATAAGTTCTAGGATTTTTTATTCAGCACCGGTGAGGCTACACCACGGGTGCTGTGTCCAGTTCTGAGCTCTTCAGTACGAGAGGCATGGACATGCTGGAGAGTGTCCAGTGAAGGGCCAAAAAGATGGTTAAGGGCATCTCTTCCATGAGGAAGGGCTGAGAACTGGGACTGTTTTTCTGGAGAAGAGAAGGCACAGGAGGGGAATGTCATCAGTGTTCGTAAATACGTGAAAGGGAGGGTATGAAGAGGGCAGAGCCAGGCTCTTTTCAGTGGTGCCCAGTGACAGGACCAGAGGCAATAGGCACAAGCTGAAATACATCAGGAAACACTGCTTTACTGTGAGGGTGACTGAGCACTGACACAAGTTGCCCAGAGAGGTTGTGGAGTCTCCATCCTTGGAGATATTCAAAAGCACCTGAACATGGTCCTGGGAAACTGGCTCTAGGTGACTCTGTTCCAACAGGGGGGTTGGACGAGGTGAAGTCCAGATGTCCCTTCCTTTGGAGGTCCTTCCTCAACCATTCTGTGATTCTGAAGTTATCATCAAAGTTTCCTAATATCTTCCATTGTAATTTTGATTTTTCTTCAAAATTCAAGCATCAAGTGAAATTTTCCCTTTTGGGATATCTGCTTCTGAGTAATGACATTATGATTAAAATAAAAATTAAAGAAAATAATAAAATAGAGCAAAGCTCAGAATCTTAGCAAACAAGGTTAAAGGAATAGGTATTGGTTTGCAGGGAGGGAGTGGGAAAGAAGGAGAGAGGGAGCGAAAGAGGGAGGACAGGAAAGAGAGAAGGAGAGAGGGAGTAAGGAAGGACACAATAAAAATATGAAATCAGACAGAAGGAAAAAAAAGTTTGCTCAGATTTGTTCAGACACAGCCCCAAAGACCAAGGTGGTCACTAGCCTGACAGAAGCCCCAAGAGTTACTTCGATGGCACAGAGCAGAATCTTGCCCTGCTTGATTTGTAGGCACACTGATGGCTTTTGAGAGCACACTCTGGAACAACTTGTACAATACAGTAGCAAGGCAAGCCACTAATCATACATTGCTCAGTTAATCAATCATTCACCTAAGAAAGAACAGATGGCACAATTCAGAAAGAGTCCATTACAAGTGTACAAAAGGGCTCGTCGGTATTTCTGCCTTATCCTTGCCATCTATAAAATAGACTTGTCTGTTTTATGGATTGGCTAGCTGTTCACTGAATTCAAACTGAATTCATGTCATACTTATCTCTTCAGAAAGATAATTTGAAAGGAACGTATCACTAGTAAATTAGTTATCCATAAGATCAGATAACAATGAGAGTCAATAACAAACAAAGCCAAGCTAAACTAAAGAAACTTTGGGAGTCTCTGTAAGAAATCAGTAGTGATCGGTTCCAACAGTTCTTACAGTGACAGCACAAAGATGGGTGATGGCCTTAACTTGATGTTATTGCCAGAGAGGCTGCAAGGACTGTAGCGCATTGTATGAAGTAGTCCCTCAAAGCCCTAACGTAAACGAAGGAGACTCTGGAATTTGATTTGGAGCCTTCGTCCCAGAGCACTCTCATGAAAATCATTCGGGCTTCTAAAGAAGACATTACAGACATGTCCAGAATCAATTCTGTTTCACAGTATCCTGTTACCTGTTTTTCTCTCACTGTCATCGGGCTTCACACATTGACTCTAGGTGTTGGTAAACTAGCTGTTCCATAAAGTAAACTGTCAGATGTAGTACTGCACAAAATGTGATGGCAAGAAATATTTGCCTTTAGTGTGATGAAGTGATTGCCACTTCCCCATAAAGAACATTTTACATGAAATAAACATTGGTTGAAACTTCTGAAATGGACAGGGATCCTATCAACTGTAAAGAAGAGAAAGCTGAAAATTAATTATGAAATCATGTTAATTTTTGTTCCTTCTCTTTAGGGGGGGGGAGGAAACCAGGAATAAGTTATCTTCCAAGGATTAATGAGGTTTCACCATGCAAAGTGAAAGAACAATCGTACATTTCTTTGGCAGAGGCACTGAATCTGGACACCCTACATCTTACTTACTATTCTGATCTATTGACCTATGAGGTAATATCAGTGGCTCCAGCTACAAGGTAGATCAAGTCTTTGTGTTTAGGAATAAATATCCTAAGAACTTCAGGAGAGTGTATGTCGCTGTGGATCCTGCCTGGATGTCATGCTATCACTAAACAAAGAAGGTAAAATCTGCCACAGATGGTCAGAATAAATTTAACCAACCTCACTGCCTCATCTTGGATAGTGGCACAATAGCAAAATTTAGTGGGTTTTTGCTTTGCTTTGCTTTGCTTTGCTTTACTTTGGTTTTGTGCTTTTGTTTTTTAAAAGCAGAGACAAGTCGGTTGTCATGCTTCCCTTCTTGGACTCGGTGAGACATGGAGTACTTTCAGTCCTATGCTCCTATTAAGTCAACACAAGTCTTTCTCTGGACCTCAGTGTATAATAGCCTAAAATCTTTACAAGAGAGGTGGAAGTGGAGATTGAAACTTGAATGTTATATAGTGTAATCCTTCTTCAGCCCATGTTATAACAATTGCTCACAACCCTATTGCACTCATTTCAGAAAAATGACTTGCAAGGGAATACATCTAAAACCTGTGTCAAGGAGAACATAGGTATCATATGGTTTCTAAGAGGTTCATTTTTCAATGTACCTGTTCTGATAAGAAGTGTTGATTCAATATCACTGGAACCTGAGTGTACCAGTATTTGGGAGCCTAGCTATTCCAAATGCTACATGGAGACTACTAAACTATGCCCTCCAGCTGTATATATTAAAGCTAAAAGAGAGACAGAATATGTTAGTACAGTTTTTAAATCCATAAATTGAAATATGTTTTCTTAATTAATTAGTATTATCCTCCAAACAATGACTTCTGTTTTGGAGATGGAAATAGAAAGGTTGGAGTATAAATGATGTTAACATTAACCTTGTAATGAAGTTACTTCAGCTGTCGATTTATGGTTTGCTACGGTACCATTTGGTAGGTTGCAGCTCAATGTCTGAAAATAATTTTTTCCAGAACTTAATATTACTGTCAATAAGATACTTAGTTTTTCACCCACAATCTTCCTGACACACTGAAGATAAGAAATATTAAAAGACATCAGAAATAATAAGGATCTTAAGAAAAAAAATTCAAGTTCTTGAAATTGTAGCAATCACCACAGTCATCAAAGTGGTATTTTTTTTGGTGAGTTGTTATTTCATGAAATACCAGTATAAGCTTACAGCATTATTATTTCTGATTAATTATCCAGTGAAGTAAAATGTGGTTTGTAAAAATAATTAATTTTGCAACATGTTGCTATTTCATGCAGCTCATTCACCTTAATGATCAATGCTTTTAGTGCTAGTGTAGCTTGTGTAGTTAAAAAAACTGCTGATACTGTTTGCATATCTCTGAGTGTATTTTAGCTACTTACAAATGAAAATAGAGAATGGATTTTTGGAGTCTTTTCCTTTCTCCTTTTTTTACACTTCATTCTTCTTCTTCTGGGTGTAAGTACTTTCAATTACAGATTTCTTCTAATTGCCTAATTGCATTTTGCAAATCACTCTCAAACAAAGCACATTTTTCATGGGCTTTATTCCCAACCAAATTACCAATAGTCACTGAAGCAATTAATCAATAACATTATTTCCTTCTGCCACACCAGTTTTGCTCAATGGGGTCTCTGCCTGTGAGAACTTCTATGTTATGTTATTGTTCTAGTCCAAGATCTATACTGACTAAAGTAGAATAAATGGGCAATCATCTTTGTAAGAGAGAAACACGTTTCTCATTGATTTTTACAGACTTGAACCACAGCCTGACTACAGTGTTGGAGTATGGCTTCTGGATTTTGGAAGACCAATTTCTGTTACAATGACTTCTCACCAAGAAGTTCCTTGGGGCTTACTTTGAACTGGTTAGACTGAACAGCTACAGTCCTTCTAAACTGTTTTAATACTTTGTATTATAGGAGTATTTACTACTGTCCTTATGTGTGCTGCAGTAAAGTAAATCAAATATTTTGTTAAGGTAAAAAAAAATTAAGGAAAGAAAGAAAGAAAAAAAAGATCTTATCATGAAAATAAATCCATACAAGATTTATGCTGAAATAAGTTACTGATGGAATCCTGATTGCCTAACATTATATGCAGTTCAGGTTTTGCCTTACTGAAATTTAGTCACCTGGCTACTTGTGTTCTCTTTCTTCTCCATAGACACAAGCAAGACCCACAGAAGTCTTGCAGGGAGTTCGTTCAACCTCGTTTAAGATGACTGTCTCTTTTATCCATTAAGGATGCAAGAAACATTAGGTCCTCTGTTTCTAGCTGTGCTACAATTTAAAACACATTTCAGAAGAATGCTCTGTCCGTGTTGCCACTTTTCACCTCTCCTCTAGGATGAGCATCTGTATAGGCAGGAATACAAGACTACTTTTTCTAAACCATTTCAGAAGTGCACTCTAGCAATCATGCCATAGCTGCTAAGTTCTTTTTCAATTCACATCTCCCTCTCTCCTTTTCTGTATCCTCTTCCCCCTCTTCTCATCTGCCCACCACAATTCTGAGATTAATTCAATTCATGGCACGCACTTTGATACAGTATTGTATGTATCATGAAAAGTATTGTATTTCTATCTTGTATCACTTCTCGTACTAAATTTGAGTACACAGACTGGAAATCCTGGAAAATCAGCAGGCTGGATTAACCATCTGGGATGTGCGTAGTGTTAGGCACATAAGTACGGGCAAGGTTTGGGCAGACTGGATCTTACTGTTTAAGAAAGCTCATGAAAACATCTACGTTTGCCATAGGAAGCTATGTGGGAAAGATGCAGTGCATCATTCTCTTTCTTTATGGCAACTATTAATCACTGTCATTTCTATATGAGATAAAAGACAACCTATTTAGTTCACACTTACACAATCCTTCTCTGGCTCCAAAGTATTATGTTAGTGCACTCTAGCAATCATACCGAAACTCCTAAGTGCCTTTTCAAGTTACACCTTTTCATCTTTCTTTTCATCTACCTTGCACAATATGAAGATCAGTTCAACTCCTGGCACACCCCTTTTATAAGGCTGCACAAAGTATCACATCTCTATCATGTATCACATTTTGCATTAAACCTGGATACAGAACACATTTTAAAAGCATATATGAATGTTTATACATGTCCTTTTTATGAAATGTTTTACTTTACATATAAGATACTGTGATAGCTTAATCAACCTTTTTATAGATACTTTTTTTTTCAAAGTGTAGGCAGTAATTCCCTGTTTAATAGTCTTTCTGGTCCCTCTTTTATCTTACAACTGGAGGAGTGAGATGAGTTTCTGTAGTACTAACCCAGACTTCATGTATCAGTTACCAAGCTATCCTGAAGGAGAGGACCCAAGTTTCCTACACTCTTTCCTGTTGTCTAGCACCCTGGGCTCTACAGGACCCTTTATGCGGGTATTTTCCACATAATCTTGGTTCTAAAGTTAAGCAGATGACTTGAATACATATTTAACAAAAATAAAAAGTGTCATTATCTCTATTTGATTCAATATTTCTTTTGTATATATGGGTATAGCTCAGAATATTATTTTCTCTGTTCTGCTCTTTTCTGAATAACTTTTTCAGTATTTCCTCAGACTCTGCAGGTAGAGCAACAATACCTACCACCCAACAGATGTAGTATCAGCAGTTCACAGAACTGTTATTCATAAGAAATACTCTCTATGTGAAAATTTTTCTCTCTAGGATGAATTAAGAATGCATTATATATTTTGATGTTGTTAAATCTATTATCTATTCCTACTAATGCATATCCAGAAGGACACCAACATTATTTCTGCAGTGGATCATAATAGCAGACATCTTTGAATGTTTAATACTGGTAGACAATATATGATTCTTGCTTAGAGGCTGCTTAGGTGAGGGAATGTCATGCATAAAACAAAGTTTAAAATGAGCATGATTTTACTCAGAAATACGCCTTAATAAAGAATACTACTGAAATTCTAATCCATTTGAGATTTAATAAAATAACACACATTATATAGTTATACATCATGTAGAAGCCACAATCCTTTCATTATCTTTAATTGTTTTCTTCAGGCTTTAAGAATTGATTTTAAAATAATTCTCTGAACTGCAGGGGTTGGGATGTTTACTTCTACATGATTTTTTTCCTAAACAGCTACATCAGTTGAAAAATATTTACGTTTTTTTCAATGAGACTGTTGGTTATTAGTATCACTTAAGAAATCATAGATTTTGAAAACCTGTTACCTGATAGTCAATCCATGCTTACAAACGTAGCTGTCCCTCAAGATATCCAACTTTCACATATGTTCTCAGTTCAAGTGAAATATATACCAAAGGTTGCCTTTCTAACCACTGAATTAATCTGTAACCATAGAAACAGCTGAACTGACCGCTAACTGGGGTATTCATCCTGCTAGAGAGCTCACCAGTTCTGCAGAGGACTGGCTGTTCGAGCTTCGGTGTTACATGTCTGCAGGAAAAGTGATCAACTCTCAGTGGGTTTTAAGGATCAAGGGGAAAGTGGATGTATGTATCACTGCATTCTCACTATGATACGCTTCTCCAGTCACTGAGTTAGATAAGGTTTCCTGTCTTTTCAGCGTTCCTCAGTTGTTCATAAAAAACAACCATGCAAGTTTTGATTATGAGAATTTATAACATGGGTTATATTCAGGACTACTTAAGGTTGGGGTCAGAACTGAAAATGAGTACTTATTGAAGAGTTTCTATGAAAATAAATATTTTTCTCTTCACGTTCTACCAAGTTTCTGCTGAGGACTTCTTAAGGTGATATGTTTAAAATCTAAAAAACAATCTGTGTTCTCCCATTTCAGTAAGAACTGGGGCTTGACGGCTCAGAAATGCTGAAACTTATGGATCAAAGCTCTACACTACCAGCTGCTGATATTCAGGTTTCTTCCTTTTTGTAAAAATAATAACAAGGTTTTAATTACTATTTTTTTAAAGCTAGAACTGTCCATTTATTTAGGGGACACACTTAGAAGAAGATTAATTTGTTGGTTTATTTGCTTCTTTTGCCTAATGCAGATGCTTAAGTTCTAGAGGTGTGCTGGCTTTTGGATGCAGGCTTGTTGGTATTTACCAAAGTTTTCTAGATATGGAATATCAGGTTATACTCTTTCAGACTGAACGTCAGAGCAATTCACTTCTAAATGTTACCCCATTTAGTGAGAGTTAGGCAGTCTGGATTGCTGCCCAAGTTTATAAAATTATCTTTGAACTTCTATTCGACTCAGAAACTCAAAGAGTGCAAAAAATGGAATAAAACCAATTTAATAAGCAGCTGTGTTTCTGGCTTCATACTGGGTTATCAAAAAAGGACTACAGCTTCTCATGTGGTTTTACCCAGGGTGTTTTATTTTTATAACAAGGTAAAAGTCATGCACCTGATTAAGAAGGAAAAGACAAAGAGTTCATTTGAGTGTGAAGCAGAGCTCAGGAAGAAACATTGTCATTTCATGTGGTTGCCAAAAAGGATCATAAGGAACTGGTCCTCTGAAGCACAGACTTTTGTATGTATGTATGTGTGCATCTGTGCCTGTGGATGTGTATAAAATGATAATTTCTTACAGTAGAATTTTTAAAAAAACTTGTTTGCTAAACAGACAGGTTAAACAGGGCTCAATTCAAGTATCCTAAGCTGGCTGTAGTACAGAGGAAACTAACATCTAATTATTATTCCCTGTGTATGTATTTTGAAGGTGGGTACTTTTACAAATTCTGCTGCTTTGGTGAGGAAGGAAAAAAGTGGTGCTGAAAAACTGTGTTGTTTCAAAAATAAATAGTTGAACACAAAATAAATACCACAGATATTTGCCAATAAGGATATTTGCCAATAAGCTTGTTTCTAACCTGAAATGTTGAGATCCCCAGAATTATCATAGTTATTACTATGAGATACAGCAGTTGTGAAAAACTTCATTCTTGACATGGAGTTATAAAAAAATTGATTAGGAGGCATTTATTTTATCCATGTGGGAGGTATAAACTCTCACTGAATGATGGACCATGATTTAAGATGAGTGTATCAATATTAAAGAATAGTCTCTTCTATTATCAAAAGGCATTCTTGAAACTTCTCACTCCCTTGAGTACTTTTCAGAGGGTTTTAATGAGCAACAGAGCATGAGACTGTCTTTCTAACTCTGATCTCTAATTTGATACTTCCAGTTTTTCTTATTCTTCTGATTTATTGATGCAAATTGAAGCCCCATTCAGATCCTTTTCATGCGTCCATGCCAGACTTTGAAGCACTGATCACCCTCATGGGCAGTCATAGGATGCAGGAATTTAAGATCTCTTTTCTTTGGTTTTTTTTTGGTTTTGGTTTGGTTTGGTTGGTTGGTTGGTTTGCTTTGTTTGTTTCTTAAGTAGAAACGAGTGGAAAATTCACCTGAAAAAAAATTGACCTAGAACATATTTACTCAATGTTTTTATAACTGAAGTTATTAAACAAAGAAACAAACAAGGCTTTTTGGTTTTCATGCGGTTAAGAGTTCTACAGTGTACAGAAAGATAGAGCACAAGGTCAAAGTCTAAATTCAGTTCACCAATTTTATTCTGTATGACTGCAGGTCATAAAATCAATCGGAAGACTGGTAAAGCTAAAGAGAGTAAAAAAGTAAAAACAATAAAATACATAGAGATGGGGTTGTTGCATAGTTGCCTGACAACCATTTCACTCAAAGTAAACTTTGCTGGCTTACGGTGGTTATTTGAACTTTCAGAATGGGAAGTGTGCAAGGAGCTCATTCTAGTGATGGAATGGAAATCCCTCAGGATGGATCCACACAATTCATAAACAGGAGAGCAAGCTACTCAGCCTCCCATGTCAAAGAAAAATTCCTGATTATCCTAAGAACTTTGTCATCAAGGTGAAAAACTTTTAAGTTATAGATCATATGAGATGCATATTAAACAGGAAGACTAAAATTTCAGAACGGAGACTGAGGGTTAGTTCCAGGGTTACTTCCAATAAGGACTTTGTAAGAACAAAGAGTAAGCCCAAAGAGAGAGCAAAACTCTCTGTTAAATGTCATATGTAGGGTGAAATCCTTCAAGCTTCACAAAATCAGGCATGATCAAAAATTAGCCATCAGCCTCTCAGTTTGTTTAAGCCATTGGAATTTCCAAGGAGGCACAGATAATCTATTGCATTTAAGGTCAGAGATAAGGCCTCAGTGCTCCAGGAAAAGTAACCTGTTACCTGACCATCCCTTGATATGCATTTAACTTTACTAGTACTTCTCAGCAGGTCTGAAATATTCCATACTTAATTTCTGCTGATTAGCAGTACTTCAGAGCTGTGTGAGTAAGTCTAAAATGTCTCTACTATTATATCTTCATAAATGCAGTATGAATTATCTGCTTTTTGCATCTTTTTTCTTGCTAGTACCCATGAGTATTTCAAAGTAGCTTATCTGTAGGAGTTCTCATAAAAAAAAGATACAAAAGTATTTTATAGCCTCTGGTTGTAGTGTCATACTTAATTTCTGTCTGAGCCCTTCTTCATTTGATGCATCAGTTAACGGGGAACATGCTCACATAAACATAGAATATTCATTATCATGTTTTCTCGCCTTGCTGAAGAGGTAATCCTAGTCTTTACTCTTACAGAACCTTTTTTGTTTTGGTTTTGTTCGGTTTGATTTGGTTTTATCATAGCATATGGTTACCATAATAGTGCACCGCAGTTACTAGCTTTTAGACAGACCATGTTTATGCAGGATGAGAATTTTCCCCTTTTTGCAGATATGAAACTGCAAGAATGAATAGTTACAGGATAGCAGTCTTCATTTTTTCAATAGATTTGCTATCAGGAAATAAGGAATACAGATTGTCCCCCTGTATCTGGTACATCACTCAAAGAATGAAAGACTCATTAAAAATCTACAGCAGCATCCACAAACTCAGTAATTGATATAGAGGCTAGTTTACCAGAACAGAATTTAGTGGCTTTAACTCTGAAAATTCCTCATCTAGTCTCAGGTGCATATCTTCTAGTCTGAAAAAAATTAGCTGGAGATTCTACAGGGAGCAATATCCCTTGCTATACAATCATTCTCCTGCTTTGAGCACTTAATGAGGCTTGGTTCCTCTAGGAAAAAACAGCATTGCTTGAACTTGCTTGAACTTCCTAGAATTTGCTAGAACTTGACTACTCTAGATACCATCTTTAAGACTTTTTTATATGTGTAGCTCCTCCATCCTCTTTTGCCTGTGACTGTGTGGTTAAAGACTATGCAGATTATGACACGCCTTTTTCACTCAAACTCTTGACTTTACAGTATGAATAAAGTAGTTTGTCAGAAATTATTCTTTCTTTTGCAGATTTTGAAAAAAAACCCAAACCAAATATAGCATCATGTGATTTTTCAGTATTGTTGATACATTTAACACCTCAGCTACTTTATCTGATGGTATAAATAACTGCTTTTTTGTGGGTGAAACTGTAGAAATTGAAGAAGCTGCTGTCCGCACAGGTTAGTCCTTTCTACCTGCCAGGGTTTGTGTGTCTGCAGCTGAGTTGTATGCATTAGTTGTATGACATGATTTGAATTCATATCAATGTGAAGTCAATCACAGTACTTTTATCTGCTTTAATTGTGCACAGGAGCAGACATATGTAGCGTTCAGTCATGGGGCAGTGGCAAATGGCCATGAGACAGTAATACTTCTGTAGTCCTTTCAAAACTGTCCCAAATAAATGTCCTATTTTTTTGAACGAGGGGCAAATTACAAGGTATCTTTCAAAATGAGTTTTGTGGGCTATGCTTACAAAGCTTTTTCCAGGAAGTCGAGTTAATTCTGCCTGTGCTCCAGGCCAAGGGTCAGCCATGCAGAAGTGTAAAAGTGTACACTGATAAATCTGGGCTTACACTTCCCGCCCCTCAGCACTGCTGCTGGGTCAGGCATGTTGCCATACAGATAAATGGCTTCCAGGTGCTTCAAAGTATAGGCAGATTGATTTCAGTTCTTCTTGGAGAATGAGCAAGACTCCGTTGCACCTGTCTGCAAAAATGAGTGTCTACCCTTAGATACCACTGCTGTCCTCTCATGTCCGTTCCCTGCTGCTCCGGCTTCCTGCCCCGTTCCAGTATAAACCCTATTCTCATCCTCTAACTCTTTCTCCATTCTCCGTGTACACCTGGTCACCGTGCCAACTCCTTATCACTATCAATTTGTCTTTTATTACATCCATATTTTACTTGGAGCATGGCCAATGCAGGCAGAGGTCTTTTCTGAATTACGCTTCTCCAGTTATGTGTTATTGTAGTTTGATACAAGGTCTTCATCTGTGCCTGATTCTTTCCAGTTCCCATCTAATAAGTATGGAGAGTAAAATATGCTCCAATTTCAGAGATCCTTGATACATGCTGACACATGTATTAAGACTTATATACATAAGCAGATTACAGCCAACTTCACTGACTGTCATGGTTTAACCCCAGCCAGCAACTAAACACCACGCAGTCGCTCACTCACTCCCACCCACCCAGTGGGATGGGGGTGACAATAGGCAAAAAAAAGGTAAAACTCATGGGCTGAGATAAGAACAATTTAATAGAACAGAAAGGAAGAAACGAATAATGATAATAATAACACTAATAAATAACAACAACAACAACAACAACAACAACAACAACAACAACAACAACAACAATAATAATAATAATAATAATAATAATAA
>JANZLQ010000050.1:7541688-7561420 GCA_026212715.1 Elanus axillaris | reverse complement strand
GTTCTATTAAACTGTTCTTATCTCAACCCACGAGTTTTACTTCTTTTCCTGATTTTCTCCCCCATCCCACTGGGTGCAGGGGAAGTGAGTGAGTGGCTGCATGGTGTTTAGTTACTGGCAGGGTTTAAACCACAACACATATATGCTGTTGATGGAACAGGAGAGAGAGTAAATACATTAGGTGGTACGACATGAGACTGCAAACCCCAGCGACAGTCTGTATTTAAAGCAGCCCCTGTTGTTGAGCTTCAACATTAAACACCAGAGACTCCACCCAGATCATAAACATTGATTATATGGAAATGTCCACCTCAAATACAGAAACTCCAATAGTTAGTAAGCCAGACATTAGGCAGTTCCAGTCCTTCTGGAACACAAGTCATTAAACAATTACTTCCTTGTTCTAGAGAAAAAAAAGTCCTAACTCTATCAGAAGACTAATTTTTTATTGTGCAGTAAAGGGTGACAGTGAAAAGCTTTGGTTTTGGAAATGAACCTCTAATCTGTTTTAAGTTTAACCCTCATAGATAAGATAAGAATTTAGGAAAATACCAAGAATGCTGAGTCAATTTATAATATTGATTCAGGCTGCAGCTCAATAAAGCAACAGTCAGCTTAAGTACATGCTTCAATTTATTTAGGTACATTTTAGTCCATAATAGAGTTTCACTCAGCTTTCTGTTTGGATATGTAGAGGTGTAACAGCTTGTTTCTGCAGACCAAACTGCAATTGTATAGCCACTGAGCTCTACCATTCTTTCTGTCAAAATGTTAATAAGACTAAAATTAAACCTTTTTCTCCTGACACAATGGTTACATTTAACAACTCTCAAACAATGAGAAATCTTTCCGCTCACACAATTTTTAGAATCACAACGATAATTTACCTTATCTAGTTCATACATTTGTCTTTTTGTGTCTTGTTTCTCAAATGTTTTTTTTTTATCTATCTTCTCTTTATGACTGTCTTCTCTGGCAGATCAGGCAGTGGCTGGATACTTTGGTTCCAACCATAAATATTTAAGACCTCTAAGACATGAATTCTGTAAGAAATAATACACAGCCTTTATAATTTCAGAGATGTAGGTATACATGGTTCATGTTTATGGCTAAGGTGCAAAGCTCAGCAACTTTATGGAGTTTTGTGCAAATACTTAGATTTGGAAACTACAGGCTAGTCAGCCTGACCTTGTTCCCAGGGAAGGTGATGGTGCAAATCCTCTTCAAAGCCATTTCCAAACACATGAAAAAAAAGCAGATGATAAAGAGTAGTCACTAAGGGTTTATGAAGGCAAATGTCATGCTTGAACAGCTTAGTAGCCTCCTACAATGAAATAACTGGCTTGGTGCACAAGGGGAGGGCAGTGGATGTTTATCTTGAATGTCGCAAGGTTTTTAACATTGTTTCCCATGAAATCTTCACAGACAAGCTGATGAGGTATGAACTAGATAAATGGACACAGAGGTTGACTGAAAACTGGCTGAACTGCCAGGTTCAAATATTTGTGATCAGTCCACAACTGGAGGCCAGCTGGAGTCCAGTCTGGTGGAGTCCAGTAACTAGTGGAGCACCCCAAGGCTCTATACTGGGGCTAGTGCTGTTCAACACTTTCATTACCGACCTGGATGATAGGGCAGAATGTACCTTCAGCAAATGATAGAAAACTGGGAGGAGTGGGTGATACACCGTACAGATGTACTGTCATTCAAAGGGACCTCAACAGGCTGGAGAAGTTGGCTGATAGGAACTTCATCAGTGTCAACAAAGGAAAACGCCAAGTCCTACACCTGAAGAAGAATAATCCCAGGTACCCAAACATGCTGGGGGATGGCCAGCTGGAAAGGAAAGCAGCTTGGCAGAAAGGGACGTGGGTACTGGTGGACAAGCTGAACACAAGGCAGCAATGCAGCATTGTGGCAAAGAAAGCAAACAGCGTCCTGGGCTGTGTATTAGTAAGACCAGTGTCAGCGGGTCAAGGGAAGTGATCTTTCCCATCCACTTGGCCCTAGTGAGACACACCTGTAGTGCTGAGTCCAGTTCTAGGCTCCCCAGTACAAAAAAGACATGGACATACTGGAGCAAGCCCAGTGCAGGGCCACTAAGATGATTAAGAGACTGGAACAACTTTCATATGAGGAGTGGCTGAGAAAACTGGGACTGTTTCATCTTGAGAAGAGGAGGCTCTGGGGGGCATATTGTCACTGTGTATAAATCATAGCATCTCAGAATATCTCAAGTTGAAAGGGACCTGTAAGGGTCATCAAGTCCAACTCCCGGCTCCTTGCAGGACTACCTAAAACTAAACCATATGACTAAGTTTGTTGTCCAGATGCTCCTTGAAGTCTGACAGGCTTGGTGCTGTTACCACTTCCCTGAGGAGTCTGTTCCAGTGACGGACCACCCTCTCACAGGAGAACCTCTTCCTAATATCCAATCTGAACTTCCCCTGGCACACAGCTTCATTGCATTTCCTTGTGCCCTGTCACTGGTCATCAGTGGGAGGAGATCAGTACCTCCTCCTCCGCTGTCCCCCTTGAGGAGTTTGTGGGCTGTAATGAGGTCACCCCTCAGCCTTCTCTTCTCCAAGCTGAACAAAAACCAGGTGACCTCAGCCATTCCTCATAAGTCTTGCCCTGGAGTTGTTTCATCATCTTGATTGCCCTCCTCTGGACACACTCTAACAGTTTGATGTTCTTCTGATATTGAGGCACCCAAAACTGCACACAGTACTCGAGGTGGGGCTGCACCAGTGCAATGTAGAGTGGGACAGTCACCTCCCTTGACTGACTCCTGATTGGAGTGAGTAAAGAAGAGAAAGCCAGTTTTCCTCAGTGATGTCCTGTGACAGGAGAAGAGGCAATGGCCAAACCCTGAAATACAGGAAATTCCATTTAAACACAAACAAAAAAATTACTCTGAGGGTGGACGAACAGTGAAAGAGGTTACCCAGAAAAGCTGTAGTCTCCACTCTTGGAGATACTGAAAAACTGACTGGTCATGGTCCTGGACAACCTGCTTTAGCTGACCCTTCTTTGATCAAGGGAGTTTGACTAGATGGTTGCCAGAGATCCCTTCCAGCCCTTGGGATTCTGTGATTCTGATCTACAGGTCACTGTTACATATTAATTTTGACCAAATTGCAGATTTCAAGGAAATTCATCCAACTTCTGCTATTTGTTTTGTGCTAAATAGCAAGTTACTTATGAGTCTAGATTTGACTCTGATATTAAAAAATTTAATATAAGACCAAAAGCGTGACTGTTCTGGGGCAGACCAAAGGTCCATCTCATTTATTGACTGCTACCTGACAGTAAGCAGGGTCATATGCTAAGCAGAAAAGTACAAGAACAGTCAAGCCTACAGTAACACTTCCCTTGGTATACTTCCTCACACCAATTTGCTATATTCTCTCTTCCTTTTTCTTGACATCCAAAGCCCTTTTTTAGATGCTAGTTAGGATTTTGAAGCCCACAGATAGAAAGCATACAGGTAAAAAAGAGATGGGAAAGACATGAGGTGTAAGGAGAGAATAACACTCTGCTGAATTCCTCCCTTGCAAGGCAGCATGTAATCAAAAGACTAAGATGACAAATGCTTTGAAACAGTGATAATTCAAACTATTGCACACTGTGTTCTTTGATGGTGGTTTTCCACCATATGACCTGCACAGCTGTGGAATGGGGTTTACTGAACCTCAGGTGAGTATCCTAGTGAGTCAGTCTCTGCATGAGAAAGACGTTCCTTTTCTTTTGGATGCTGGAGTTTGGAAGTACCACTTCTTCCAAAGAACATTGTCCTTTATTCCCTATCTGCATGATAAGTCTACACTTTTTAAATGGAAGAATGATCTCATTATATGACACCAGATTTGGGGAGTTCAGTTACAGGTTTTAAATGCTTACAGTATAATGCAGTTCTAATTCAGTAGCCCCAAATTTGTGTTTCCTGACTTTCCCAGTTACTTCCAGAAGCCTTATTCTACAGTGACCATTTTACATGCAGGCTTTCCTCTTTCTAGATAAAAGACAGAGCCTGTTAATTTCAGCAAAAATCAGATTATAAATATGTAATAAACTAAAGTTACTATAACAAAGTCTGTGTACTTAGTACCAGAGTGCTTCCCATTCTGCTCCAGTTTCACCTCAAGGGAAAAGAAAAACAAAACTGTAAGAGAAATCTTGGAGTCTCACTGTCACAGATCACAAAAATTTCTATCAGTTAAATGATTTATTTTGTCTATGTTAAGGAAATAGGATTTAAGCTTATTGATAAGCATATACTTCCATTTCTATATGCAGCAATACCATATGTACTGTCTGTTCAGTAATCTCAGCCCTGAATCAATGGTGATCCCTGGAAATTGTTCAAGCTAGGCAGGTTGCTCAGTGCAGTTTTTCTGAATGTCGCAGGAGATGTTAATCCTTTTTCTGAGGGCAGAATAATGATGCTTAGGCATATGACTGTTTATGTGGCACCAAGATGAATGCAGCAAAACTTAGGTATAAAGCCCAAGACACAAAGTTATGATTTTGGATCATAATCATAAGGCATTTTGAGTGGTGGTGAAAGCACTATTTTCATACAAACGTGCATCTGCTTCCCCTTTCCCTGTAGAAGACATCTAGAAGGATTACTCATAGGGAGCAAAATATGTGTATGAGGAAGTTATTAGAACTGTTTCCTGCCATATGGGAGTAGCTTATTGGGTCTGCTGTGCATCATTAACACCTTCATAAAGTTGCTTGTATGCAATTAATTATGTAATTACAAATTGGCATTGAAAAGATTGATACCACGAAGCAATGCAGTATCTTCATTTACTGTCAGATAATATAATAAAGATGACATGCATCTGTAGACTTGAAGGGTTTTTTTCCTAACAAATCTTTTTAGTACAAATATTTTCCAAAGACCTTTTTAATACAAAAATGCTAAAATATCTGCCATTGAATCAATACTCACTATGAAAGAGTGCATATTATTATAAAAAGTTTTGAAAAATTTTACATCACTGCTGTTAAGAGATTTGTCTGCAAGCTGATTTCCTTCCCATCTTCTTGAAGGGCAGCATAGCTGATTAGAAATAAATGGAATTATTTCTGAGAAGAATCACAAAGCTCATGGCAATGAGTACTTAACACAATATATGAATTCCTTGGGCATTACACTTCTGCTGCCCTGAGGCACTGATTCAGTTTTACTATAGCACTGTTAGTAAGAGAAAGCAATGTGGTATACTTCCATAACTTGATCCTTTAAAGTCTGGCTTTAAGAGTCTTCAGCGTGACAGATTTTTACTAAAACAACTTGGCAGCTCAAAAGCCTTAGAATAGTTTGAGTTGCAAGCAAAAGATGGAGATGTGAAAGAAGGTATAATTCACTTCTTCGTACACATTGTGACACTTCCTTGCAAAACACAAACTCTCCAGAAAAAAAAGCCATGTTCCTGTTGAACCGAAATTGTTACTCTGTCATGACAGTCAGTTCCACTCCTCTCAGCAAAAACTCCAGAGAGAAGGGAATATATAAACAGAAGACAAAGCATTACACTCCGTTTTTTTCTGATCATGACAGCAATAATGCGTTTTATGCATTACAGTTTAATAACACCCAAATACTGAAAATACATACACAGTCTCTTATTTACTCTGTTTTTTAAACTCCCAGTTCCAGATGACCTCAAGAAGAAGTAATATATCTGCATTAACACATGAAGACCCCAGAACTTTTTCGCTAAACGGTTTCATTCTCCTAGCATGTGCATCACAGTACCCTTAGTGATTTCTGGGGAGTTGCTATAAATTGAAAAATGATACCTACAGACTGCAAACAACATTTTTATCTTTAGGGAGGAAACCCCAAACTCACGTTCATCTGGCACCTAAGAATACAATTGTGCCTGCTCAAAAACTTCAGCAGATTTTTTTCTTTCCAGAACTCAAGGTGCAGTTATTACTTTTGCCTATTGCATACATCAGTAATCTGAATTACTGCAGAATAGAGAATGTGTACCCAGTGTGCACAGACACATACACAATTAAAATATCTGCTTTTCTCTGATAAAGAAAGAACTCAAAAGCCAAGTGGCTTGTAATGTGAGAACTGCACAGCAGTTGGAGCAGCGTATTCAGACTGATGGTGGCTGGTGTCCTGCTAGCTTTGACAGTAGGCTAAAAGATCATGGAACTGGCTCCAAAAACATCTATGCAGGGATAGCTGTAATTTAATATTTTGGATGAGAAAATACAGAGGGACTGCACAGACATTTTTTTCACTTCTACCAGAGAAGTAATGAGTTCTCATGGGATGGATTAGGGCAGAAGAGTGGGAGGAAAAGAACTGAGGAAAAGGGGGAGAAAACAAGTCCTGGGCTCCTTGATTACATGCCACTGTCGAGGAAAAAGACATAGATCATAGAAATACTACTGTGGGGAATTCTTCTCAGTAAAATGAGGATATGTAGTCATGGTCTGGTTTGGGGCTGCGGTAGCCTCTCTTTCTCTATGGAGAACTGTCATTCCCCTAGAGAATAAGCCAAATGCCTTCATCAAGATCCAGACATCTGCAATTGACTGACAGGCTGGCAGAGCACTGAAAAGCCAGCTGCCCTCTTGCTGGTGAACAACTTGAGAGGTGTTAGAGCTGATGCTTGACATATCTGGGGACAAATCTGTCTCAGAGCAGGCTGCAGATGTCCATCATGATATTGATGTTTAGTTTAAATCTCTGCTTGAGAGGTCCAGGAAAGTCAAAAGTGAGCATATATAATCCAAGGATGCAGTTGGTCTCTTGCCTGACCCACTCTCTCAGATCCTTCAAACAATGAGTGGTGAGCACAAGCAGTGAGTGTATTAATTTGCTTTACTGTCATGCCCTCAGACTGCTGTACATTGTGCTCACTCCCTCCACCTCGCCCTCCATTTAGTCCAGAATATATCCTCAACTCTTGCTCTTGCTCATTCACTAGCTACTCACCCCATCCACGATCCTACACTGTGCCTGAAATGTTCAGCTAGTTGTACTGCTTGCTTTATTTAGTCTTTCCTATCAGGTACTGATGTGAATCTGTGAAAATGTCATTCTTACCATCCTTTTGCTTTCTGTTAACCTGACTACCATGATGAATATACGGGAGCTGAGTTTTGTAGCTTGGTGATCAAGCCTCACTTTTGAGTTGTTGAGGAAAGTGGGTATGACCTGTCATACTAAAAATAAAAACATGTTTGGCAGGAGAGGATCAGGAGAAAGTGTGCTTATGTATCTGAGAAAGGCAGCTAAAATTTTAGGGTTCTTTCAAACATCTGTATCTTGCAGTAGACTTCAAGTGGATGGTGGGCCTGGAGAGGGTGTTACCCTCAAAATCTCGAGATGTACAGAGGGGAACGCACCCCATACAGAGTTAAGAACTTGTGACTCCAGTGAGTGCTTTAACAATCTAATAGTTCAAGCTGTATAATCAATATAGAAATACATAATACCCAATAGATGTTATATAAAGGCATGCTAGTCTCAACTGCTTTTCTTTGGTATTAAATACACTCTTCAGTGTTCCTCTGGGTCCTAAAGTTGACAGTTTTATTCTTCCTTTAAGAAGTGGGGAGGAAATTTTGAAGAGTCATAGGCATCGTGGTGCCTTTATGGGAGAAATCTCGTGTTCCTGGTGGGGGCCTATTCTGCCTTACCTCTGGTGTACACAAGGACCTAGGTTTATAGGTTTCCTTATGGCATCCTGCATCCTTCTCTGGGCAAGCTGGGGATTATGGCTGGCACTCACTGGCCACCTCTAGTCCTTGGGACACCCAAGGCTGGAGTTTGTCACTCAGCAATGACCGCAGCTGCTCATGCCATTACCACAGACAGTACTGCACAGCCCCAGCTCACCCCAGGGCGGTGGGAGTTACTCCCCCCAGGCAGGCAGGCCCAGACCTGGCATCCCAGGGCACCACAGGGCCAGGGGCTTCAGCTAGTGATGGCAAAAATCACATTTACCATGTTATTGTCAGTGTTCTCAGTGAACTAATAGGCCCCATGCTCCCACCCAATCCTGCCCAGTCCATCCTGGTCAGGCACCATAGCAGGACCCAGGCTGAAGCTGCTGGGCAGGAGCCAGGTGAGAGGGAGCCAGGAGAAGCCTCAGCAGGGCCCTCCTGCAGTGGTCGGGAGCTGCCTCGGGAGGTCTGGGCCTTGGCCTTGGCCTTGTTCAGTGTGACGGTTTGACCCCAGCCAGCAACTAAGCACCACGCAGCTGTTCACTCACCCCCCCACCCAGTGGGATGGGTGAGAGAATCGGAAAAAAAGTAAAACTTGTGAGTTAAGAACAGTTTCATAGAACAGAAAGGAAGAAGCTAGTAATGATAGTAATAACAATACTAAAATGACAACAATAATTAATAATAATAATAATAATAATAATAATAATAATAATAATAATAATAATAATAATAATAATAAAAGGATTGGAATATACAAGTGATGCACAGTGCAATTGCTCACCACTCACTGACTGATGCCCAGTTTGTTCGCGAGCAGTGATTCCACACCCCCAGGCCAACTCCCCCCAGTTTCCATACTGGATGTGACGTCCCATGGTCTGGAATACCCCTCTGGCCAGTTGGGGTCACTGCCCTGGCCGTGTCCTGTGCCAACTCCTTGTGCCCCTCCAGCCTTCTCGCTGGCTGGGCAGGAGAAGCTGAAAACCCCTTGACTTCAGACTAAACACAGCTCAGCAACAACTGAAAACATCAGAGCGTTATCAACATTCTTCTCCTACTGAGCCCAAACCACAGCACCGTACCAGCTACTAGAATGAAAATTAACTCTGTCTCAGCTGAAACCAGGACACTGATCCATACAGGGATGGAAGGTAGTTTAATTTTGCTCAGGTCTCATTCCCTGCAAGTGAAGCTGAACAACCTGTGAGTAAATGGGAAATGCTGTTGTTTGCCTGACACAGCGTGACTTGTGAATCTGTGGGAGCTGCAGTGCACGTCTTACCTCTGAGATCTCAGGCCCTCTACAAAGACAAGACAAAATTAGGGAGCAATTTAAGAAGTAAGACACAAGAGTATATCTGCCCGTTACCAAGCCCTAAATCTGCTACATTTGAGAATGTCTTACACTGGCATCTTAAAAAGTCTTTTCATAATTACATCTAACATGTTCTAACATCAACACCTTCTTTGAATGTTTTATGATATTATCTGCTTGCAAGGTCTCTCAGGTAGTGTACTTGGTGTCAGCTCTAGGTTTAAATCTAAACAATAATGATAAATATTGCAAATTTCTAGTCTGCAAAACAATAAATGTCAGCTGCACTCTGACTGTAACTCAAGACAATTAAGACAAAAAATTGCTTTTTCTTTCCCCTGCTGCCAGAGCTGTAAACCCTTTGCCAAATTGCCTTTATAAGAATTTAACTTCCCTACTGATTAGTTTGACTCACATTAATTTAAAAAATATCTCCACTACAACTTACTAGGCTATAAAAATATCCCTCTTCCTAGCATGAAGCCATTGTGGTTGTTATTTTATTTTAGTTTGAAGTTTTAAAACATAAATAAATAAATAATTCCGAAATCCCAGTGGAAATAATGATTTTACTTGATAATCTTCTCATCAAAATCTCCCTCTAGTATCTTAAGGTAGTTTTTAAGAGGAAGATTTTTTCCTTCCCCAAACCTGTTTTAGCTACAAAACGTATGCTTACAAAGGGAGAAAATGTTCCCTTTTACTGGCCTGAGCTACATTTTCTGTTTCATTTTTGGACTATATTAGTCCTTTCTGGCCACATAGAAGAATATAAAATTTGTTTCCTGGCTGGTCATTTTTTTGTCTGATGTTCAAAATTAGTCATTAACAAATTCAAACAGTCAATGGAATGATGTTTTCTGTGCATCTTCGTGTAAAACTAATAATCGGTGCTTTGGAATAAAGAGAGGAAGGACGGTGGAGAAAATTCAAGCCATAACCCCTGCTAAGGGAATACAGGACAGAGTCAGATGGTGTGAGAAAAAACAATTATTCAGCTTTGTCATTCAAAAGAGGTGGTAGAGGCACAGATGTGCAGAAATGACAGTTTCAGACTGGCATGCTGAAAGCTTTGGGAATTGAGGAGGGACATCGGCTCAGAGGAGTGGGCTAATTGCTTTGGACCATAGGCCCAGAGGTGGACTGGTGGCCTTGGCTGGGCCCACACAGCCAAGCAGAAGGCAGGGGAGGGAAATAGGGCTGAATAAGTTGGGGAAAAAGTGGAGAGCTGCTTGGGTCACTGGTTAGTTCAGTAACGCACCGTGTGATGCTGTTCTCTACTGGTATGCTAAACTGGGCAATCTCTTCTTTTTACTAATGACGATGTGGATTTAGCACAGCTGTTCCCATTTTTTAGGACTATTTTGCTTCTTCTAGATATAATACAGTAATCGATTCAAGAGCTTCTCTTTCCTCTTAAAAGACAATGCAATTGTTTTGTAATATCAAGCTAGGGTGTATCTAGGAATAAAGTATAGCACATTTTACTGTCCTTTAAAGATAATTTGACTGGCTTCATTATCCTGCATTTACTACTTATCAAACCTGACTTGTAAATAGCAGTGTACTTCATCAACACCAACAAAGCTTGCATAAATAACAAAGTTATGAGTCTAAAATGATAATTACCACAATCTAATGAATCACATAAATCATTTATAATGAAGGAAAATAAACAACGACTCAGAAAAGAATACATTAATAACCTAGGGTGGGTTTTTTTTTCAAAAGCAGTAAGTAGTTTAATTTATATGGTGTGTCCATAGACAGTACAACTGGAATTCTATCAGTGAAATAATTAGTAGTTAATCTAAAGGGATAAACATATCTAGTGGAGTCCAAATTGAAAAATAACTATTAAAATTATCATTAAACTGAGAACATGGCTATACAATTATAGTAAATGACCAGTATGCTTATAAAGCAAATTCAACATCTTGAAGAGATCATTTACCAAACGTAACATTTCTCAGTCCCCTGCCATACCCCCCAAAATAATTAAAAAATTAAAAAAAAGTTCCAAAATAGGAAATGGAACCTATTTAAATAAATGTATTCATGCTGACGAGAGAGAAGAAAAAAAATCAACTGTGATTCTCTTTGCCTACAGTTTCATTTAGGTATGCTGGGTGAGTATGACCTGGTTATGACTCCAGCTGATGGAGGTTTGGGGTCAGGACCATTATGTGGCATAACGATGGTGATTCAGAGTAGCATCTCTCTTCTTCAGTGAGGTAATGAGATGGTAACCAAACACCTACAACTACCGTAGTGATAATGAATAGCTCATGCATTTCAAATATTCTCTTTTAATGTGTGTGGGAAACCAGTTTCAATGATTTGGAAAGGTGACTGGATTTCCAAACCATTTATGGATATTCAGAAGGAAACACCAAAGTAGTAGTATGTTTTTAACTTGAGTATCTTGAAATATTATGTGAATACTATACTAGATTCTCTAAACAATTAATAGTATAGGATTGCTATATTCCTTGCAATAATTTAGCAAATTATTCTAATTTATAGTGTGATGAAGCTACTATATATTTAGAACACTAAAAAACCTATCTTCTTTTGATTCCCTCTTGTTTATTAATATTTATGAATATTTATTATTAGATTTATTATCTCCTTGTCTATTTTAGCTATAAACCCTATCAACTTCCCATATTATTTCAGCTTAGTAGCCATTAAATGATCGTATTTCTTGAAATACTGTATGCTACTACTTACTTGAAATCATAAATGGATTCATCATATTCAAGTTCAAATTAGATGAGTGATCATAATGTATGACTAAGTCAATCTGTTAGAAAAAACCACTCAGGTACTATACATATATATGTTCCTGGTGACTGGTGAAATGTCAAGGAGCTCTCTTCACTGAGCGAAATCACAGTTAGGCAGGTTAAGGAATTTCAGGGGTCCTGAAGAACATGAGCAAGTGCATCAGTACTACTCTGACCTTTCTGTCACTTCGGTCCAGACTGCAGGGGATAAGTAACAGATTGCAGGAAACACTCAGAAGCCTATAAAGCGTAGAGATCTGGAGTAACCGAGCAAATATTGTAGACAGGCATTATTACACTGCCACTAGTCCATTTGAAACAAGGATGATTTTTTGAGCTTCCACTGCAGTAATGACCATCTCATTGTCTCTGCTTTCCAGCTTCAGCCACCCAGCCACCACCTGCCAGAATTCTCTCTTTCTCAGGAAAATGCTAATCACTGCATATAGGAAATTGTTGGTGTTTTATTTTGCTTTTTCTTCACCTCGTTCAGCTCTTTTGTCAGAAACAAGAATACCCTTAGATGTTATTTAAAGATAAATATAAGAAGCATACAAAGTATTGAATTGGGTTTGCCTTTTTTTATTTTTTATTTTTTTATTGAGGGCATTTAGATGCTAGGTTCATGGTCTTCATATAAAAATACAAAATAGAGGATGCTTTCCTTTTTCCCTTTTTTCTTTTTCCCTCTAGCACTGGAGGAAACCCCTTTGTAATAAAAAGGAGCATAGAGATCTAGGATAAAGATCTCAGCTTATAGGGTAACTGAGACTGTGTTTCAGCACCCAGAAAGCATCAACTGATAAATTAAAATTGGCAAAGAAGAATGATTGGCAATGTGTCCAAACAATGGGGCATTCCATTGTCTGTAAAATCTTTATGACTGCCAGATATCAGTCAGGTTTGTACTTGATAACTCACAGAAAACACTATGTTTTTTCTGTTCAGTAGGATAATATGAATTTGTAACTCTACAGTCACAATTGCCATCATTAAAAGTAATAATGATCTTTGAATTCCATGTAAGTTATTTCTGATATCAAGTAGGCTAATGAAAGCTGACTGTCATTTCTAATGCCCAGTCTTTCTGATAATAAGTGAAACTGTCTTGGTGAAAATTTAATTAAGATAAATACCCATCATGTAATCAGTTGTCCTGGTATAAATAAATTTCAAAAGAAAATGAACCTTTATTCAAAAGACCTCAAAATGGCCTAACTGGGTACAGATAGGCTTTTTGTAAAGCTTCCACGGACAAAGCTTATTTTCACCCTGATGAATAAGTCATATTTTACTTTAATATTACCTCTACAGCTCATTCTGAAAGTCTGTCCTTATTTCTTCTTAAAGAACTTCTTTTTGGAGAAATTAGTATTGCATCTAAATCCTGGGGCCTGACATCACATTTTTTTTCTAGTTCATTCTCATCATCCAGTTTGGTGGTCAGTGCATGATGATTCTGTCATACTTTTTCTTGTGAAGTTCTATTACAGCATCCAATGGATGAAATGACCTAAAAATAAATTAAATCCTTAATTTGTGACATACCATTTAAAAATCTATATAAATTGTTCACTACCAAAAAGGTTGGTATCTGATGTAGCCATCTAGCTGTCATGCCATTATAAATACATCTTTATTGTTATATTAATCACTTTTAAAGGTTTCTGTGCTTTAAAGAACACACAGTAGTTTTGTACTATGTGCAGTGGCAGAGACAATGTCACAAAATGAACTTTTGATAGGAATAAGAGGTATGATGTTAGCTTATTTTTGCACTTTTGATGCCTTTAGAAATTACAGACATCTCAGTTTCAGTTACGTGAGGACCAGATGGCTCTGCTTTGGGATAGTAAGAAACACAATCCCAAGACAGCATTCAGCAGATGTCTAGGCACCAGCTCCAGCTGACCAGACAGGTTTGCTCTTCCTCCACTCCACACCCGGCCAAAGCCAGGAACAATGCAAGGACAAGGGAATAAGCCACAAGCAGTGAGCACAGAGAAAATTATTTAAAGACTTAAAGCAAACAAACAAAATCCAAACCTCAAATCCACCCTACTTGTGTTTTTCTCTTTTTTTGGGGGGAGGAAAGGAAAGGAAAATGGCATAAGGAAAAAAAATAAATTTTTTTTGTGATACAGGTGCTTATTTCCTGGTCACCTGCAGTAACTGAATTTGATAACTACAACTTTAATTAAAAGTATATTGTCTATGTCCAATTAATATTCTGACTAGGCCTTCAGTAGCCCTAAATCAGCATAAGTCTGTTGAGCCAAATAGCATTTGGGGGTTTTAAATTATTTGGGGATCAGCTGGCACCACTTATATTTAATTTCTGATTGGTGGTTGTTATATAATCAATGAAAAAAAGACAGATTGCACTGTTTTTTCTGTGACTGACATTAGAAAAGAAATCAGAACCTAAATAACATAACAGCTGGAATACTGTAGAGGCAGTAAGGAGAAAGAAAGAGAGGCGGGCAGGATTTTGCAGTTAGAACAAGACTAAAACCCATGATACTTGGTTTTACTCACAATCTTCTTACCTATTCTCTTTGTAAATCTGAGCCAATTGTTCCCTTCTTCTCCATTTCAGTTTCCTTTACTGGTGGATATTTAACAGATAGGATGAGGGCAAAATTAAGCTCAGTAGGGTCTATCTACATCTGCTTCTCTTTTACCAAGTCCAGCAATGTCTCATGAAAGACTTGGATACTCACCAAGCTCCTGTTGCTCTATATTTCCTATCATGATTTTCATGGAAACGCAACAGAAGTGCATCTTCCAGGGGGAACTCACAAAGTACTGGTCTACGTGAGCAGAGGAACTGCAGCCTAGAGATGGTCTAAATGCAGGTGAAAATGCTTTGAGAATTATTGGAAATAGGAAAGGGAGAATTCATAATTGCATTCAAAATGCAAGTTGTTTTTGCTGGCATGGAGTGTAACGTTCTTCCTGTTCTCCATGCAGAAATAACAGCACAAAATATCTCTGTGGCAGACCTTATTTTGCTGGCAATCCTACTGAAAACCCAGTGGCGAAAGAATCATGGATAATAAACCATTTTCTTACTCTTATTTTTGGTCCTTCAAGAATAGTCTGAATTTTTTGGCAATGCCTTTACAAAATGATGCAATTTCCACTTGCTGTCTTTGAACTTCAGCTTTCTTTGTAAAAGTTTGACATCATTTGTTAGTAGTAAACTCTTATTTGTACATTTTTGGGGGAAGAAAAAATAAATCATCCTTGAGCTCTGGATTTTATTGCTAAATTGCCTTATGAGGAGACATCATTCCAGTCAGACTGGTTTCAGCCTCCTAAGCCATCTGTGGTTAGTGGTATTACACACACAGGGTTTGATCCTCATCTCTCCTGCATAGACACATATTACATCAGCATGATTGATTCCTAAATTTGAAGTAATATCCCATCCTGACAGTATACATCGGTAAGTGGGGAAGTTTTTAGATACTCTCCTTGAAGTGATTGAACCATGGATGTAAATCCAAAAAAAAGTGACATCTTTCAAAATAGATGACACTCTTAGCAAATGTATTTATAAACTATATCTTACATAGAACTGATTGTTTATTTGTATTCGTAGTGTGTTTGATATTTAATATTCACGAGCACCTGAAAATGTATATATCTATGTATATGCATTGTGATGCAGTTATCATCTTCTGGTTTTATCTGTTTAAAGACTCCCATTGACCTCAGTGAACTTTTGAGCCATACATAAACAGTAAGGACCGAGATGACTAATATCGCACAGGATTGTAGGTCACTACAAAAATACCATTTATGCATACAAAACATTGCACCAACTATCTTTATAATGTCTTTCCAAGGCCTATGGAATCAAATTTGCGTGGGCAGGGGTAAGCATCATAGATTTGCTTACACTCCCTGTGTGCAGTTGGGCTTTTTGCTTTTCTGGTAGATAGATAACTTTCGTGTCACTGTCCTTAGATCACATTTTGGTTGCTGTGATCCCACCGTTCCATCCCTTCATTCTTTCTTTCTACCACTGTCCCTGGCCAACAGAAAATAAGATGGGCAGTTGTCCCATTTGCTACAATACCAGCATGCCCCAAAGTAGAAGCCTGGAAATACCCTAAAGGAAAACTGCAGATCTTGGATCATTTGAAAAATTGGGCATGCTTGGTAGGGGAAGAAAAGAAGCAATCAAGGCAGTGGTTTATTTATGAAAATTTGAGTTCTGAATTTCACAGGAGAAGGTATGATAAAGAGATGCTTGCTCAATAACCCTCCCTATTTTTTCCTGACAGCAAAACTAAGGCAAAAATAAGCACATAAAAAAACCAGCATTGATTTAGCCCAGTGTTCCCTTAAGGAGCTTAAGATTGGGAGACAGATAAACAGTAGAAGAGGACAAGAGCATATCTCAAATTACCACTTGCCTTTCAAACAATGTTTCTCCTTATTTGCTCACTTTTATAACCAATTTTATTTTTGTTATTATCCCCGTCTTCTCGTATTTCATATGGTCTGGGAAAATCACCAGTGAATTAATAGAAGTGGGAGAAAAATTTCCAAGCAGGAGACAATCATGCAATTTAAAACCTAAGGCAGTGGGTTGCAGAATCACTGGTAATCATAGTTTTTGTTAGAACAATTTATTCTACATATGTTCCCAAAAGAATGTCGGAGGAAGTACCTGAACTGTCTTTCAGGTTTATATGTAATATTGAGGATATATTAGATCCTTAACCTACTCTTTTCAGTAATAAAAATATTCAGATCAATTTAATTAAATTTCCTCCCCTGTGTAGGGGTTCCCTATAGCATGTAAAGAACGATTTAGGTATCACTGGATTTTGATCCTCCCTTTGGAAAATTTACACATTACTATACAGTACTTAATTCTGTGTGCCTGAAATCATCTGTCGGAGGAGAGGCAAGGTCGGGTGCCAGTTTTGCCACCGTAGGTAGAGACCCACCTTCGTATGGCAGCACGGCTTCGGCGCAGGCAGAGCTCTTAAGGGGCAGGCGGTGCGTGGTGAACCAGGACGCGAGAGAGCTGCTGCGAAGGGTTGGGGTGCCTATACATTGCCGATATATCAAGGATCAAAAGTAGAGGCTGCAGCTGAGGCACTGAGACCGTGTTGGAACAGCAGTGAGAAGTTTGCTGGAGTGATTGGCCTCCCTACCACTTAAGGTTATATGTGACTTCTGTTTTAATAGTTTGAAGTTAAACAGGAAGAAATAACCTAATTGTGATAGTTAGTAGTAACTAAACGCATGTTTAAAGGTGTGTGCCACTTAGTTCAAGAGTTCTCTTTTGGCACGGGATGGCTTAGAAGCAGTCAAGAAGGAGTAGATTAAACCTTGGTTGCTGCCAGGTAATTTTGCTAATCTTAGTTAAGCAATCAATATATTACTGCATGTGCATAAACTTAGTGAATATTAAGGAACTTAATTTCTTAACAAATATCTTTTCAGACCCGATCTTCTTTCAGCCACTAGGACTTTTTGAACTTCATTATTTTTTCTTCTTTATTAGGGCATGATTTGACAGATCTTTACAATAAACTCAAGTCCCTTGTTGCTTACAAGATTCTGAGATACAATTTAGTAGTAATTTTAAAAAGTACGTCACCATTTCAGAGCCCTCCAGTCACATTACTCTGGATGCAGACAGGATATTTCTATTTTCTTTTAAATGCAATCCTGATTGGAAAAAATCTGTACAGGGAGCAAAGAGTTTATGCCTGGCAAGGCCAGGCATAGCAGAATGTTGATATCTGGCTAGGATCTGTTGGCAGTTCAGCAAGAAGCACTAGATCATTTCAGCAAGATTCGCCTGGTTATAAATTGCAGCTAATTGCTGTCTTTCAGCATTTTGTGACCCTCAGGTGTAAGTGATGTGAGATGTCAATAAACTGTATGTATCACTTGCCCTTTGCCAGATAATGCCACAAGAGTAAGACGTACTCTACTAGAACGGGAAATGCTTCTCCAGCCCTGTTTAGCAGTGGGGGTTTTTCTGGGTGATATCCGTCACTAACACAGTTCCTGGAAGGCTCAGCAAAGATGCATGTGGGCACCAACTGTTAGCATACATTTTATAACTTTATTGTTCACTGGAGCGTGAAAGATCTAACAGGATGCAAATGATCATCCCTGTACATAGGAATTGATCAGAAAATTCACAACTTGAGGCCTGCTGGTGGGCAATTACTGTACAATGTCATTCGCTTGAAACCAAGTGAATTTTGCTCTAAATGAGCAAGAGAAGAAATATTGGGCTTTGTGAGAACTAAATTGCATTGCATGGTTGTAGTCAGCCTGTCAGTAAATGAGATTAAAGCAATTCCTATTGTATAGATCTGTCCAGAAACATAAACTAGGAGAAAATGCTTAGATGAAAACTATAAAAACTGCAGTTAAACTGTAGATCTAATCAGCATCGATTGGCTGAAGCTTTAGGTTTTGTGCCCTAAAATTTTTGTTTGTTTCTTTTTTTTTTTTTTTTAGTAAGTCTTACAGTAGGATTTGGAGGGAGCAAAAATGCAATCATCATTGATTTTCTTCTTAATCTAGACCCTACAAATATTTACAGAATTATTAATCTTTTTTTTCTCTATTTCTAATTATTTCCTTTCAAGACCTTCTTTAGTGTCAGCATCCACATATACTAAGCTTTGATAGTCTTCACAATACCAATACTGTCAGATTTCTGTTTTAATTACACTAATAACAGGCCAACACTTTTTCATAAAGTAATTATTTTTAGAAATATTAATCACAATATTGACATTTGTCATTAATAAGAAAAAGTATAAACATTGCTTTAACTGCATGATTTATACTCACCTGTGAAGTGGGGTTTGTCTCTCCAAAATAATACTGAAGTTGTCGGAAGTTTTCAGCAGTAGACAAGCATTGTGCTTTATAGATGTTTAAACCATTGTTCTGAGTTTGTCTATGTGGATATATTCCATAACTGATTTTTTATTCCGGTATTATATGTGCAAGTTGCAAATTTAGTATCCAAAAATCAGAAAGTATCCAGGATTAACAATGACAACATTAAATTGGCCTCCTGCAGCTGAACCAAATAAGAGGACATGTTATGTGATTTTGCTTTCATGTTATAAAGAATAATTAGAATTTTTTTCTTTCTTTATTCATTCTGCCTCCTACACGTGAGGATACACATAAGTGTAAGTTAAGACTGGAATAAAATATGGAGTTGACTGCTGGGAAATACTGAGCTGTGTTCTTGGCTTTGGAGGAATGTACAGCATACTGGTTATCACAGCATAGCTGAATACAGACATTTGACATATTTGCTCCAAAAAACAATGTGACTGAAAAAAAAATATGTGGATCTGCCAGATCAGTGAGCTAGGTTTAGCTTGTGTGCTCCAGCGTTGGCTGGGCAGTACTCTGAAGTGGTGGACTAACACAGAGACAGAAATAGTGTTGCATGGTGCTATGAGGTGGGCTGAGAGGGAATTGATCATCCTGATATGAGCCAGAAATGGGATGAGTGTTTTATGTGCCAGAAAAACTAGGGTAAGGAGAGACCAAAGTCTGCCATAAATTACAGCAGATTCAGGAACAGTTTGTGAAAGAAAATGTCCAGAAGGAACTTGTCACATCCCAATTTCTCAGGACGATGACTCAGACTTGCTGATTCCCAGGTCAGGATTAAGGTGAAACGGCACCAGGGATCCTTTAACTCACAAAACTCAACTTTTATTCGCTCACAACAAGAATTGGCACACTCACCACCAAAACTGGTATGCTCACAACAAAAAACTGGCATGAAACCATGCCAGTAAACAGCGTAACATGTGCTAACTGTGCCTCACCAAACATACCCGCCAGGCCCGGCTCACCTGGGAGTCGGCGGAGGGAAGACCAGAAGGGAGCCCTCCCG
>JANZLQ010000050.1:7517785-7529352 GCA_026212715.1 Elanus axillaris | reverse complement strand
CTGGTTGGGGTCAGCCGTCCTGGCCGTGCTCCCTCCCAGCTTCTTGTGCACCTCCTCGCTGGCAGAGCAGGAGAAACAGAGAAGTCCTTGACTCGGGATAAGGGCTACTTAGCGACAACTAAAACATCAGCGTGTTAGCAACAGTCTTCTCACGCTAACTCCAAAACAGACTGTACCAGCCACTAAGAAGAAAATTAACTTTATGCCAACTGAAACCAGGACACTTCATTCAAGGACTGTTTAAGACCATTAATTATCTAGTTGTTGAAAATAAGCGTGTGAAATTATGATATGGAGACTTAAGTTCCAGAGGAAATGAACAGAGACTATATAGAATTTTCAACAATGATGTTGCCCTGGAGAGAAAAAAATACTCTGCCTGAGGTAGGCAGTGTCATTTATCCAGGCTCTTCATCTGAATGGTGATAGTTTTGAGGAGCCAGTTATGTGGAAGACAAAAGGATTGCCCTTGATTTTTTCAAAGTCGAAACTTCACTAACAGAAATTCTTGGTAGAATAAAACCCATACATCTCTGTGCACTTCTCTTCTTTGCTTATCTTTTATGATCTGAACAAAATGGATCATTCATAAGTAAAAATCCTGCCTTTTCTTTTATGAAGATGAAACTAAAACTCTTCAGCCAGGTTCTACTGGCACGCACTACTTTCAGGGATCTGAAAGAAAAAGGCCATTACATCTCCAAGGTCATAAAGGCTGTTACAGTCCGATAATCTGATTTATCAGTTCTCAGGCTACAAAGCCTATTAATGCTTTATTTTCAATGTTGATGGAGACAGTGCAGTGGTTAAAAAAATTATTCTGAGATTTAAATGAAATTCTGTCAAAGTCATTGGCACTTCGGTGTACTTGATTCACAAGGAAATTGTAAGTGCCCAAAGCTAAACTTATAAATCAACAGATGCAGGCAGAATTTTGCTTTGCTCCACTGAACTACAGCTCTTTTAGTAAACCGAAAGAAGCTTATAGTGAAGTCACATAAATTCTGCATTGTCTCAGATTTCAACAAGAACGATTTGGACACTGCTAATAATGAGTAACTTTTTCATTAATTTAATAGGTACTTGAACAGATCTTGCTCAGAGCAAAAGCACTAAGAAGAGCAGGCTGGCCCTTTTTGGGGGGAGTATTACTCCCTGCAAATTGAACAAAAGGAACCATTTATTTAAGACTGGAATTTTATTCATAAAGCTCTCGCCTCTACAAATTTGTGTAGCTTTGTTTTGTGAACTAAAAACACAGCTTCTTTTGTTTAAATGAGAAGTTAAAAATGTTTTGACCTTTCGTGGCAAGTTTGAGTTGGATGCACAAGTATCTTGTGGGGGTTTGAACTACTGAAAAGAAGAATTTTTAAAGGTGAAAACCACCAACTTAACCTTTAAATTGGCAGCTTCACTGCTGATTTCAGACTGAGAAAAATGAAAATAAGAATGTTTATTTTTCCAGGGTGGAATACCTTGCCATTGCCACTCATAATATGCATGTTAATTTATTACCCCTGAGTAATCCATCTGTTCTTCGTATCTGTGTTCTTTATATCCAACTCCTTTTGTTACTGGTAAAATAAATGACAGAAATAGCTGTGATCTTTATAGCTTCTATTCATACTGTGTCAACAGATCAAAACTCCTATTGGGCTTTTAATGAGGGGAGAGCTTAAAACAGACAGGGATATCTTAAAGCTTATTTTCTGTTTATGTATTAGTGTTCCTTGTGCTAAAAGAAATGAGACAATCAGAATGTTTTACTGTCATGCTACTCGGTGGAAAACTATCCCACATAGTATTCCTCAACCTTTTTGTCTAAGGAGCTTAGATCTCCTTGTTTGTCCTCTCATTATCCCCCTGCAATTTCACATTTTATTTTTCTATCCTTTTATTATCTCAAGACAACATTATTAGAGCGTATCAACTCATAATGTTATTCTTCTGCTCATTAGCTGTTTCTGAAGACACTGGTGTGTATTGTGTTCTGCTTTATGCATCAGATTTAAAATAGAGCTAGTGCCTGAAAACAAAGATAGTCCTCTAATGTGTTGTTCAGATGTGCATCTAAGTAGGTTAGACACCTACAATCTGCTGAACTCATTTATATCAGCTCCTTGGGATGCTTCAGAAATCATTTTAATATTATCTAATAAAATAAGTTATTAGCTTTTAAGATACACAGTGGCTAATCTGGGAGGGTTGATGGAAAACAGTTGTATAATTGATATGTGTATGATATTGTATATCAATAAATATGTGCGTGGATATGAATATAGATAAGATGGGGGTTTTTTTGGTCAAAACCAATAGTGGTTTAGGTCTGTCAAAATGTTGTTCTTCAAAGCAAAATAAAATAACCTGTTTCAGATTTAGAGATTTTGAGCCATTTTGATATGAGAAGTCCAAAGATTTAATTTTTCTTCACATTTGAAATTAATATTTTAAAAACATCCTAACCAACATTTTCTTCTGAAAAACATTACCATCAAACCTGAAAATTGCTGTTGGGTTGGTTTTCTTGGATATGTGGGACAAGAAAATTTTACTGAATTCAACTTAAATTAGAGATTGTTTGTAACATCCTTATCCTCCATTTAAAAAAAAGAAACCATCAAAGGAAATGTTACCCAGCTGTAGTATTCACCTGGATCTTTAAGCACCAGAATGCCTTTAATAATATGGCTTAGGCCACACACACTCCCAAAAATTAATAATACAGGAATTTTTTCAGAGGGATTACATCTTCAGGACAGAAATGACTTTGAATGTTGAATTGTAGCATTCTACAGATATTGGTGCACACAAGTGATAATAAATTGTATGCAATTTATTTTTTGAATGAAAATTAAATTTTGACAAACCATTTAACTGTACAGTCAATTCAGTCAATTGTTTGTATCAAACACTTTCGGTACTGTTGCTGAATGGCTACAGAAGCAGCCTAGTTAATTAACTGGCAACCAGAAAGGCCTGATCTCCTTTGTTAGATTTTGAAATTTAAGTATAGCAGTATAAAATGGAGGGTGCTTTTTTAAAAACTTCTATCTGTACTGTTGTTATTGTCTGGACCTTCACCCTCATTGACTTGGGTCCTTTTCTATACCTACACAGATGGCTACGGTAGTCAAGCACAGCATTTAAGCTAATTCACTGGTGAGTTAAAAATATGAATAAAAATAAAAAAAAAAAGGGAAGGAGGTTCTTTTTTTCTTCTTCCACCTAACATGACTGAAATATTGTTCTAAAGAAGGTTAATCCCAACACCGGGCATTTTAACTTTGCTTCTCTTTTGACTGTAAATCCCTAACATTAGTTGTTCAATTTCAGTACACCGGCATTCATTCTTCATCAAGGAAAATATAGTTGGCACTGAAAAATGAAAGTACAAGTGCAATTTCTGTACAGCTCTCTTGCAGTCTTCAGGTTCCACTAAGTTATACAGAAGCAATTTCCCTGGAAGCAGTTGTCAAACACTATGTATATTTTATCTAAGGGAGAGCCACATATGAATATGTTTGTTTCTGGTTTTCAGAATATGCCAGAAATATGTAAGTACAAAGGACTTTCAAGGGATTCTGCAATCTAAGATCTGAAAAGGTGTAAGGAACTGGATGTTTAAAAGGGAAAAGTCCAGAGGCTACTTAAATTGCTGCTTGGTATCCAACCTTGCCAAAAAGAAAAAGAAATGAAAACCAAACAGCAACCAGAGGATCACTGCACGGGAGACGCCAGCAAAAGGACTTTCCTGTGGGCGCTGGGGCAGACGGAGAACGTCAGCCCAGCACTGTCACACACCCCGGGCAGCTGGACAGAGACACTTCCCAGCTGACGGGATGAGCGCTGCCGGCAGATTCGCGAAGGCTCCAGCACAAAGCCAAAGCTGTCGTCTCTGAGCGCGTACACTGTGTCGAGCCAAAGCTGGAAGTCTGTTGAGATGAAGTAATAAGCAGACTTTATGGAAAGTCCTACGGAGCAGTGGGCGTCCCCTGCTGAGTCCACCCTGTTGAACGTCTAAATCACCGTAAGTTTTGAGGTTGCCAGAATTAATTCCACAACCTTTATGATTTTTGTAATTGTTTTTATATTGTGATTTGGCTAACTGCATTCTTTTTAAAATACTACTGTGGGGTATGTTTTATCATTAAATTTTTGTTCTACTATATACCGAAGCTTCACCAATTCTTTAATTTTGATCATTAATAAAGCAATAACCGAAATCCTCCTTCACTGACCCAAAACCTCCTCTTACTAAACACTCTGTTGAAGGAACAAGATTATGAAGTGACAAAGGACGTAACAAGGAAGAAAAAATAGCTTCCAAGTTAAAAAAAGTCACTGCAAAGCATCTGTTTTATGTTTCCCTTACATTCTATTGGGCAGGCTTACAGGATCCCCAGGGATGACAACTAATAACTTTTGAATAATTACCTGGAAGGATTAAATTAGACAGCAGTTGTTTCTCTCAGGTTGCAGCTCCACCACCTTGGTGTGCCTGCACTCCATTAAGAATGTTAAGGGTGTTTAAATTGCCCGTAGCTCCTATGACCTTTTCCAGCTGCCATGTTTCCAACTTCTGTGTTCCTTATATCTTTTTTCTTACTTTCTGTGTGACTTATGTTGCTGCCATATATTTTTGTTTTCTTTTTTTCATTATCTCCTTTCTCCAGCTATTCTATTTCAGTTGTGTTAATACACTCCTTTGGACTTGGTCTCTTCTTTAATTTCTCTTATACTTTTTGAATGGTTTCAGAAATGTAGCTTGATTGAGAAAGTGTGATGTACTTGAGAGGAAGGAAAGACAGACATACTTCAGCACAAGACAGGGAAACAGAAAGCTTAGGGAAGCTGTTTTGTTCTAGGAAGACATTTTTTCCTTTGCAGGTAGAAGTGAATAAAATTAGAATGGAAACCTCAGAAAAGATAAAAATAAAGAATAGATAGTGAAATGCCATCAAGTGAAAGACTGCATGCAAACAAATCCCTTTTTGCAATCCACAGATCCTCTGTTCATTCTGTAGCATTAGAAGTATTGCAAGCAATGATGTTTTTGAGAAGAAAAGAAAAAACATAGAAATATGTTTCATGTTAAGATAAATTTGAACATAAATTCTCAAAGTGGCATTTCATTTAAAGTAATGGTGGTAAATCTTAATATTAACCATTTTTTAATGATTGAGTACACTGTTAAGACTAATCACTTTACTCTTGTTCCTATTTTCAGTGGAAGAAGCTGACAAGGTCATTGTGCTCCTTGGAAGTAGAGGAAAGTCACCAAAACCAGGGCACTATGAATCAGATTGCACGGATTGCATTGCCATCTTATTTGACGGGAAGGGAATATCAGATGTGGGTGCTTTAAAAACCCCACCTGCCACTAAGGAGCTACACCTATCAAGAAATGATGGAATTTGAAAAGAACAGGTAAAACCAAAAAGAAAACAAACAAAAGACCCCAAACAAACCACTCTCCTAGACACTCTCTACCTTTCTGTTTCTGGAGAGGAAGGGACAATAGTGTTTACCTGTAAGCAGCATTTTTTAGAAAGCCTGACTTACACAGAATTTCTGAGATTTCATGATAGTAGGGAAAGGGAAACAAAGAAATTAAAGACTTAAAGGAAATTGTTGTGCAAATATTAATCGCTATGTTTAATAATGCAGAAGTTGTGAAATTAAAGCTACCACAAAGCTGTCTATAATACACAAAGGAAGGTGACTAGTCAATTTTTTCAGTATATGTGATGCAGATGATCTTGAAGATTAGAAGAGTAGAAGTTAAACAAAATGAAATAGCACAAAATAGGTCTTGGACAGGAACTAATAGGAAACCAAAACTTTGCACCACTGAGGTACTGAGTTGAGACTGTTCCAAGGAATGCTAACTGATGGCAGGGTTACTGTCGTCTGTGAATACGATGCAGCCTAAACCAGCAAACAAACAATTCTAAGATATGCTGAACGAGGCATTTCAGTAGAAAAAGGCTTAATTAATGAGACTATAAAAGCTCAGATGAACTTTTATGAAGCATTCTGTTCAGCAATGTTTATATAAAGTAAATTCAGAACAGAGAGACTAGAGCAATGGTGGGGAAAGATAAACAGAATTTAATGCCTGAAGATGGGTAGGTAACTAGGATAATCCAAATCTGGTGCATGAACAATACTGGCTTTCAGGCTTCCTGGGATTTTGCTTTAATACAGACACATGAAGCTTTAAGTTTAGCTTTATATTTCCAAAGAAACAAAAATACTTCATTTGGTAGTTTCTATTTTCTCCTGAATTTTCTCTGAACGGCAGAAACCAACATTTTTAGTAAAAATAAACCACATTCATTCTAATAAAACATTGTCAAGCTCATGATGACTATGTTGAAAACTGAGAGAAATGCAAACCGAGCATGTGTAATTCTAGATTATATTTAATGTAAACTTCCTCCAAGCTCTGGGGATAAGAAATTAAGCATGATAAATTTTGTGATGTCATTTCTGTTTTCATGCAGTTGGTTTTATTTGAAATTTGGTTTCTGCTGCCATTCAGGAAGTGCAGTCTTTTCTCCTTCCTTGGACTTGTTTAAGTCTATATCTACTGTCATTTTCATTATTTATTAAATCATTCCTTTTGGGCTGAATGGTCTTCTTCATCCCTGTACTTTGATAAATGTTGCAAACCCCATGCTGAGGTTCACCAAGCTGGAAAGCAGAAAAGGACCTGGGGATCTTGGTGGACACAAAGCTGAACATGAGCCAGCGATGTGCTTTCGCAGCAAAGGCGGCTAATGGTATCCTGGACTGCCTTAGGAGGACTGTTGCCAGCAGGTTGAGGGAGGTGATCCCTCTCCTCTACCCAGCACTGGTGAGGCCGCGCTGGGAGTGTTGGGTCCAGCAAAGGGCCATAAGAATGATTAAAGGCCTGGAGCCTCAGAAGGTGGAGCCACCCTCTTTCCAGTGGTGCCCAGCGACAGGACAAGAGGCGGTGGGCACAGATGGAAACAGAGGGAGCTCAGTCTATCAGGAAACACTTTTTTTCCCTGAGAGGGTGACCAAGCACCGGCACAGGTTGCCCTGGGAGGTTGTGGAGTCTCCCACCTTGGAGATACTCAGAAGTCACCCGGAAATGGACCTGGGCAACTGGGTGTAGGTGGCCCTGCTTGAGCAGAGGGGTTTGAGCAGGTGATCTCAGGAGGCCCCTTCCAACCTCAACCATGCTGTTATTCTGTCATAAGCCACTTACACATGTACTTAGGAGTAGCAACTCTGCTAGATTTAGAATCTATTTATAGAGACTACTTCTGCCTTTTTGTAGCAACTACACGTGACACATGAATAATACCAATGACAGACTTGGTATTTCAAGTAGTTTGTCCAAACCACTTTGTCTTTTTTGCCATTTTAAGGGACTTGACTTGTCACAGATTATCACTTTGGTTTGCTTCATTGCTTTATTCCTCTCCCTCAAATGACTATTAACAGTCTGTACAACAATTTTAGCTCACTGCTTATTAAGTTTAAGTCTAACTGAGTAAATTATTCCTGAACGAGCATTAAACTATCCTTTGGATACCCGAATAACCAAGCATGTAAAAATAAGCTCCGTGCTTGTAAAGGGTGGCTTGATTTAAGGCTTATCTGTATGTTTTTATTTTATAAATGAACTCTATTTTTGATTGCAGTCTTGTGCAAAGACATACAAAATCCTGAACAATAGCAACACCTATTATGAATTGCTTGAAATGATTGAAATCCCACCTATTAAAACAATAACCTCAAAATTTTTGTGCAGTACTTTGCTACATATCTTTAGATAACATCTAATACAGATTTCCCCAAAAAAGAGTAAAACAATTAAAATTGTTAGAATGCTGACAATCAAGAACTCAAAAGTTAGGGAAAATTCAACATAATTTCATGTATCTGATTGCATATATTTCCACAATAGTGATACCTTTTTAATGATCCAGTTCCACAGTATATTTCACACTGTATCATTCACATAATAACTATTTTTCAGTATTTATCTTTATTCTCTTCATGTCTTTCCCATGTCTTACCTACTTGGCTTCATATAAATCACCACAAAATACAAAATAACTGTGGTTTGGGGTTCTTGTGGTGTTTGTTTTGTTTTTGTTTCTAATGACTCTTTCTCAGGTGCTTCAACTTCAAGGTCATTATTCCTCTCAAAAACCTGTCTTCAGAACCCTCGTGTAAGGTGAAGAATTATTATCCCCATTTTCTATAACAGAGGAATTAAATCAAAGAGAGTTTAAAGCTCAAATTGTTAAAAGTTTCTAATGATTTTGAGCACAAAAGGTCCATAGTAGTATTATTCAGTACTTTGTGTTCAGAGCAGAGTTTTCAGTGACCAACATCAAAGTTAAGAGTACACTGCATTTCTCTAAGTTATACCCCAGGTACCTCAAATTAAATAGCAGCCACCTGCGAAAACATTTTACCTGAGTTGTCTTGCACCACAGAGGAATCCCATAGCAGAGATTCTATTCCTTCAGAATGACATTCTTCTATAAGGCAGTCCTTTCACACAGAGCCTCCAGTTTCCACAAGAAATGAAATAAAAATGTTTCTGTGAAAAACATTTTTTTCTTAATCCAAATGAGTTGTGGAGATTGACCCTCTTAAGAGGAAAGATGTATTCTACTGAGCAATATGCACAGTCTGAAAGCTGCTCTGCCTCATTTGGGGCAGCCGGGGGGAGCAGAGGGGAGGACAAAACAGTGGAAAATTTCCTGCAGTTTACTGGTCTTACTTAAACTTATTTTAGGGTTGAAAATGTCAGAGAAGCTATTAGATAGGAGGACTGAAATTCCACTAATTCCAAGGTGTATTCCTCCCCCGCTTTTTACACTTTGCCAGATGCCCATACCATCAGCTAATGAAAAAATTTATACGGAGAAAAATGACAGACATATCCATTTTGTATGTGCTTTTACGCATCTGTAACCCTTTTTGATGCCCATGGGAAGGTGATAATTTAGATGTGCTCTTTAGAGATTTGCTCCATGCTTCTCAGATCTACTCAGCCTTCACTCATTTTCTTTTCCACTTGACTCACATACAGTCACAGATATGCAATGAAATAACGTAACATCATTGAAAACACGATCTCTGTATTATCATTCCAATTGATTTGCCTCCCCTGACTGGTACAGCTTGACATTTTTTATAGGTGGCTGACTTGAATTGCTCCTCGTTCCAGGCCTACCAGGTTAATAGCAGTGAGCTTTCACGCTTGGAGAGCTTTTCTTCATCACGGCTCTCAAATCTGAAGAGCAAGTTGCTTACCGCAGCTCTCCTAGTGAAGCAGTTTTTCTCTCTGATCAGAAGGCAGCTGGTACCTATCTTCCCATTTGGTTTTGTCACTGATGAATTACAGATATCTTAACTCTTAGGGACTCCGTTAGCCCATTGTTAAAAACCTGACATAGTGTAAAACTGTCCAGTCAATACCTTGCTCATAGGCTTAATAACTTCTTAGCTTTGTGTCTGTTCTTAAAACACTTTTATATTAAATTCATAGCTATAATCTGACATTATGAATTCAATTAATTTCAAAAATATGCAGGACTCCTCAAGTACTTGTAAATCTGTGTTAAAATGCTGTTACTGTCTTATAAAACACCAAATTATTTTCCCCCATCCAAAAAACCTATTACAGCAGCTCTCATGGTTTTAAAATTATTCTCATGACTGTCATTCTCTGACCTATAACTGTTACAAAAAAAGTCTTATTATATTGGTGCAATGGACTTGTTTAATGGGCTTATACTACTCGCAGCTTGCTTTAATCTCTGCAGTTATTTATCGGTTGTTAAAACTCTATTGTTCTGGCCATGTGGAAGCTGTTTCACAGAGAATGTGGCAACTGTTCATTATTAATGAAGTGAGGAGGAATACAGGCAAAATAGTGTCATTTCTGAGCTGCAAGTGTGATAGCTACAGGTGTGTCTTCACAAAAGATGTCTATCCTCTTACCCACTGATACGTTTTCTCATGTGTCTGAACATCAGGGCACAAGCCAGTACCTTTGGTAAGGTGAATGGAGGAAAAAGAAACTGGTCTGGAATTAACTGTCATAGAATATTAATGATGTTTAGCTTTGATACATTGATGAAGTGTAAAGCCAATAATGGACTGAACTTTTCAAGGACGTTGACAAATAGGAACTGATCAAAAAGTCTTTGTTATTTATATTTTTCATATTTTTTCAACATTTTTTAAAGTAAGCACTTCTTGTTTGATTTTGTTACAACTGTTTAGAAAAACACGGTGACTTTTGTTTTTAATATGACAAGAAAGAATTCTGTAGTTTATGAAAAGAAAATTTAAGAAGGATTAAACTTAAATTGTGAGGTGCATTGCAAAAAAAAAATTGTTCAGTGTTTTACCAAAAATTAGAACACTGACAGAATCAAAACTTCTTATTTAAAAAATAATACTGTTGGTTGAAATTCCACTTTTACATAGTGAAAAAACCCAAACATACAAACAAAACAACCTTTAGTTGGAAAAACCCCAATTGACTAAATCAGACTTTCAGACCTTATTTTTCCTATTTGTTATGCATTAAATTCAGGGTAAGTTGAAAGGAAAACAAAATTATGTTTTATTCATGTTAAGAAAGGAGATAAATCCATCATTTTATTTATTTACATAATCCCAAAGTCTTTATATTACATTTAAGTTAAAATCTAACAAAAATGGTATGCCTGTACCTGTGTAACTGAGTAATATTGTTGTTTTGAACAACTTGTATTAGAAACATTTGAAGTGAAAAATTCCTTGAAAAGTTTCTGTGATTATTTTAAGAGCAAAGGAACTCCCAGGGTGTGAATCCATCTGCTGCTCATTAATGAAGCAAGTGACTAGTAAGACACTTGTGGAATCAAAAAGCAAAAGTGTCTTTCAGGTTTATATGTAAAATGACCAAGTAATTTTACTTTGGCTTTCCTCCTTAGTGAGCCAATGACAGCTATGGGAAAGCTATCAGTTATTTATGTGGGAGCCAAATAAATTTTTGCTGCTATTACATTCATTTGCTGCTATTACATGCTGCTGTTCATTAAAAACAGACCCCTAAGGCTTTTTATTAGTTGCTAAAGAACAAGAATGATGTGTGGGAGATATCCCAGTCATGTGCACACACACACTCACTGCATAATTTTCCCAGGGACTAAAATGTGACTGATTAGCCTCTTGTTTCTTGGATCGTCCTGTTGTCCCTTTTTGAAGACGGGTACAGCATTTGCCTTTCTCCAGTTGTCAGTGGCCTCTCCAATCTCCACAACCTTTCAAAGATGATAGAGATCTTGAGAGGACATCGGCTGTCCTCGGCATCAACCAAGAGGGTCTTCCATGGGCTGAAATCTCTCCAGTTGTCCCTGATTCAGCTCTCATCCAGGGCTGGTCTTTCTGCCGCTTGAATCCTGCCTCGAATCACAGACACTTGTGAGACCTTCTGTCGTGATTTAACCCCAGGCAGCAACTCAGCCCCACACAGCTGCTCACTCAACCCACCCCCCCCGTGGGAGGGGGTAGAGAATAGG
>JANZLQ010000050.1:7506791-7516833 GCA_026212715.1 Elanus axillaris | reverse complement strand
GCTGAAAAATCCTTGACTGAGTATAAACACTACCTAGGAACAACTGAAAACATCAGAGTGCTATCAACATTCTTCTCCTACTGACCCCAAACCACAGCACCGTACCAGCTGCTGGAAAGACAATTAACTCGAAACCCAGCCAAACCCAGGACATATACATACACCACGGACAATGTACATAGCTTTTGAAACAAGAACAGGAAAGGAAACAGCAACAAGAAGAGATCACTTGCAAAGAGACAGTGGGGCTGGGCTGGTCTACATGTACAAGACTTGTCCCAACACATGAAAACCCACAAATTTTGGGATTTGAGATGCTACAGCAGACCTGGAACTCAACTAATATGATGCTGTTTGGTCCTGCACATATTTAGGATGTCAATACATTGTGGTAGCAGTGCTCCAGCACTGCCAGCTTGTTAGCAAATATTGGCAAACAGTTAAAGCTGCTCCATTCAAACGAAATAGTAAATAAATCTACTTCGGCATTCCTTGCCAATGTTTTGATTTTCTTTGCACATTTTATTTATGCATCGGTAGTACAAAACTGCATGGGGTGTTTAAACTTTAAAACATACTATGCTAATCTTTCAAAAATATTTCATTAACTTGCATACTGTAAATTAATAATTTCATACAGTTCAAAATGCTACAGGAAAATGGTGTTTCAGCACATGATAAGTGTCCTGCAGAGTATCAGCAGTAGGAAACGTATCCTTAATGGCATGTAGAATAAATTTATAGGACTACAGGATTTGCTTTTAAAATTTAGTCTCTACGTCTGTCTGTCAGCCTTTCAACAAGAACAATGTAATTTCTACAGTTGATTGCTCTTTGTCTTGGTTTAGAAAGACAAGAACAATTCATATATAGATTTCCAGAAGTATTTGTGAGGCTATGTTTCTATTTCATTTAGGGACTGTAGCACCAGTTGGTAAGTATCTATTCTGTGTGCCATTATTAAATTTATTTTATCCTAACATTTTACTGTACATTTAATTGTCATTTCATTTAAAGTAATATCTTACAGAAAAGGGCTGTAAAATTTAACAGGCAATGATAACTTTCTTAGTTTCAGTTAACCAAGACATGAAATTTGAATTTTATTCCTGCGATATAATTAATTGTCCTTGAAACTGGAGAAAGAAAGGCAAGACACAGGGAATGACATTTTAAGGTGGTGTGACTTCATTCCATTCAACATCTGTGAAATCTCCGGCAATAACAGTCAGTGTAGGTCATTCCTCCTTTATAGCTCTACCCAAGGCAGGTCTCTGCTGCCAGCTAGCCTCCTTCGTCCTCCGTCTCACTAGATATAAGAGCTATAGCGAAGCACCTGTTTGTCTCATATTGTATAAGGTTGAAAGGGGAAGGAAAAAGTTACGGCTTTTTGCTGAGTACTAACCACTTTTGGAAGAGGCTTTCTCTGGTTCCTAAGAACAATGCTTTTCTGTTATCTTAAAATCATTTATTTATATGCTTCTTAACTCAGTTATTGGTCATTGTACTTCCATGCTCCCTTCCAAGGCATTTGAGGACATTAAGACATTTCAGGAGACCAGCTTGGCTATAAAGGAATGTCATGACTCACCTCCAACACAAAAAGCAGTCTACAGGTGGTGGAAGCAGGGACAGGGTACAAAAGAGGAATTTAAAAGTGTTGCCCAGGTCATGCAGGGACGGTGTCAGCAAAGCCAATGCTCAGCTGGAGTTGAGACTTTGCGAGGGACTCTGAGGGCAGAGGAAGATCTACCACGGCACTAGTTCAAAAGCCTGAGGAAGGAAGGTAGATGCCCATTGCTGAGTGAGGACAGTGATTTAGTGACAGTGGGCACAGGCAAGGCCGAGGTACTCGGTGCCTTCCTTGCCTGAGCTTTTGCTGAAAACTTGTCCTGGTTCCAGCTGGGATCAAGTACAGTGCTGTGGTTTGGGGTCAGTACGACAAGAATGTTGATAACACTCTGATGTTTTGGGTTCTTGCTGAGCTGTGCTTAGTCTGAAGTCAAGGGGTTTTCAGCTTCTCCTGCCCAGCCAGCGAGAAGGCTGGAGGGGCACAAGGAGTTGGCACAGGACACGGCCAGGGCAGTGACCCCAACTGGCCAGCGGGGTATTCCAGACCATGGGACGTCATGGCCAGTATGGAAACTGGGGGGAGTGGGGTGGAGGGGGGATCGCTGCTCGGGAACTAATTGGGCATTGGTCAGCAGTCAGCGAGCAATTGCATTGTGCATCCCTTGTTATGTGTATTCCAATCCTTTTATTATTATTATTGTCATTTTATTATTGTTATTATCATTATTCATTTCTTCCTTTCTGTTCTAATAAACCGTTCTTATCTCAACCCATGAGTTTTACTTCTTTTCCCAATTTTCTCCCCCATCCCACTGGTTGGGGGGAGTGAGTGAGCGGTTGCATGGTGCTTAGTTGCTGGCTGGGGTTGAACCATGGAGTTATATTTTTAGGAAAGCAACCCCTGCAGAGCAGCAGGGAGGAGACTGGCTGGCACGGAGACACTGGCAGTGCTGACAGCAAGGGACTGGGTTTGCTCTTCTGGCCTCCCCTGTGGCGGGCAGGACGGAGCAGCCGGGCATGGGAGCAGGGAAAGCAGGATCGATGTCCGGAGCACTTGGAGAAGGGCTGCTGAAAGCCAGGGTGCCACAGACCCCAGGGGAGGACGGAAAAAGGCGTTAAAGCCCCGGCTGGCATTGCCCACCTCGCAGGACTCGAGGATCACACCTCTTGTGTTCCGCTGTTCTTCAGTGACAGACTTTACACCCTTACGGACGCGGAGGAGTAATATCGAAAGCAAAGCTTCAGTCAGCTGCCCCTCTAGTTGGGAGCCTTGTTTCAGTTTAACAGAAATAACTCAAGTTCATTTCTAAACTGCACCCAAATATTTTGCTGTAGAAGTGTACAAAAGAGATTAAGCTACCGAAAGAGAACAGAATGATTCTAGCTATTAAGTTCTGTTGAAATGCCCTTGTGGTCCCTGATCTTCTGTTGCTGTTGTTTTCTTAATTTTCATTCAAGAATTTCTGAAGTACTTTTCTGTATAAATCCACTTTACCGCTGACAGAAATCATTATAACCTCATTATTCAAGGGGGCAAAGGACTGAAAACAACAGAACTTGGATGTAGATGCTATATTCCCTAAGTTAGGCAGTAGAGATGAAGGAGTATTAAGGTCAGGAGAGTGAACTAGAGCAGTATTTGTCCTACACTTTTAAATTCTATGATTGTGTATATATGTATATATATATATATACAATTTTAAGAGCGTGCCACCTTACCATGTGGTGTATTACTGACATAGTGGTTTCGAAAACCATTCTGTTCTTCATATACAGAACTTACTTTCACAGAGAACCACCTAAAACCTAGGGATAACATTGAATATTTCTTTACTAGTTTGATTCTCCCCTGTCACAGTTATTTAGTTAGTTAGTTGCACATGTGGAAGTATACACGCGTGGGTTTGGTTGTGGGCTTTTTTCCATTTTGTGGACTTCCTATAACACCTTTGGACCAGTGCTTGGGAAGCACTGGATGAAGCGATTTTTGCAGTATTTCCCCCCCACCCCCCATATTTTTAATACGTGCCTTAGCATGAGCTACAGAAATCTGACTGGATTCACAATTGTAAAGGTTATCTGAACCAAAGTTATATATGACCTCTCTTCCATTCCTAAAAATCCATCAAATCTGTATGTAATGCATACCGTAGTATTTGCTCCTAGAAGTTTAACAGAATATTATCTGAACATGAGATGAGAAAGGCAAAAAAATTAAAATAGACTTTATATTCTGTTTTCCTAATCTTTTTGTCCCCAATATATTTCTCCTCTATGAACATATTTCTTTAAAATAGTAATACTAACACCTGACACCCTTTTTCTGTTTCAGTGTTTTGAGTAACACTCTTGCAGCATTCCATTGCATCCAGCACATTCTCTTAGTTCCCTGAAAACCAGAAAGAGCAATCTGTCTGTTATTGTGGCAGGAAACGGGCATTCTGGCAGCCCTAAAAAATAGTCTTTACTCAGGAGAATACTACCTGCATGTCCCTGTCTCAAGCGATTTTGTTAGCTTACAGACATGTCCAAATTCTGAACTGTTTGAATTTTACTCATAACTAATAAGACTATACCGGCCACCCAAAATAAAAAGTTTGTGAACTAGTTCTGAGATGAGGTGAAGCTTAGACTAAGTTGGAAAACTTTCTAGTCAAAGGTTCACATAAAATTGCATTGTGGTCTTAATTTTCTTTTTCTTTGGATCTTCACTTTTGATCATCCTCGATACTTTGACAATATTATGCTTTTATCAAAACCATTTTGTATCTTGTCATGAACATCTTCAACACATAAAACCCCAGTTACAGAAAATAGCAGACTATTAGTTTTTAATCACCTTTAGTGTAAATGGAAATATAAAAACCCCTTCTTTGTTCTTTTCATGATTACACAGTTAGTAGACAAAATGGCAAAATAAAAGTAGTACTTTGCAAAACAAAGCTCACCCATGGACCCAAACTACTAGTCGAGATTTTGAAAGGGTTGAAGAAGTTGATGTAATAGCTAAGCAAGTGAGAAATACCTCATTCCTTAATTTCTGTTCCTACGTTCCCTGTGATTAATTTCTCACTTTTTCTCCTCTTTTTTCGTAGTACAATTACAGCCTGGAAAATTCTACTTATTTATTGAACTGTTTAGAGAAGTGCTGATTGTAGAACATACTAATATACATCAATTTTGTTCTTCTCTATGCATAGTGTTTTACATGAACTACAATTCCTGTATGTATAGGAACGCTTTTGCTTGGTTTTTCCAACTACATTCAAGCTGAGTAAATTAATCTTCTGGCATTTTCCACATCATCAGCTAAATCTTGGCATTATGGAACCATATTTGTTGTGGACTAGTTCATTTTCAGACTTATTGGACATTCTTTGTTCTTATCATCCTAATAAGGAAATGTGATAATTTATGTTTTTATTTCCCCACAGTTAAGAAAGAAAAGTAAGTGAGAAGGTCGCTTCTATGAAAGAGATGTTTTGTGGAAAAATGTTTCCATTTCTGGGTTCTAGAATTTTGAACTTTTTCATTAAAAAATATGTTAAGTCTGCATTTTGAGCTATTTCATTACTCTCACTTAGTGCCTACTCTATCTGTAATGCAAAATAAAAAAGATAAACCAAACCAAACCAAAATAAAAATCAATAAGAATGGTTTCAAGTTAACACTAGCTAAAGTGGTTTTTTAATGTCAAAATTTTCCTTCTTTTTGCTATAATAAAACAATTTTAATGAAAGATTAGTTAAAAAAATAAATCAAATCAAATCAAATATATTATGATATCAGCATCAAATATGTTTTACCACCAACAAGCCAGTAAGAAGCATAAATGTCTTCAAATAAAAATTGAGATAAAGCTTATAAATTCCAGATAAAAATTTCAAAACTTTTGTGAAAAGATCCCATTCTGTAGGAGGGGAAATACTTTCAGACCACACCATATTAACATGTGTATTTGCACTATTGGAACTACACACAACTAGCTAAATTAAATACAACCCATACAACCATCAGTATTTAAAGTATTTTTTGCTTTTTAGGTCATTTAATATTGCTCATTTTATGCATACATGCTTTTTAGTAAAGGATTATCTAAAGTAATACAACCTACAACCTCTGCTATTTCTACCAGCATTTATGTTGAATAAATGCTTAGAAATGATAAAAATACTTGTGACTGTTTCAAAAGTAATTATAAATGACATTTGGAACTTTTATTCTGTAGGGAAGTTTACAGGATATGACCAAGGACGCAAATGAATTTAAATGAAAAGCAGAAGAACTCTTTGGAAATGAGCTTTGCAGAGATAACAGTTGGAAAATGAATCATTGTTATTTGCTTTTAATAGTTTAATTTAAAGGTCAAATTCTAGTTGCCCTACTACTTTAAGCAATATAAGTCATGGCTGCATGTTCTTTCTGCTTCAAATGTATGCTGCTTTGCATTGGCAAAAGCTGGAATCTGATTCTCTTCTCATTTCAAAACTAAATTAGGAATAAGCAGTGCAGTCCAAGAATGTACATGGACTGTTCTAAAATTGGTGTAATTCACAGGCGAATGGGTACAAGGGCAGTAGAAGATGCACAGTGGCTTTTGCTAGTCTTCTCTTTGTTTATCGGTGCGTTAACTTTACATAACATGAGTTCATTGTAGACTTTAGAAGCATTTATTTTAACTGAGGTAAAACTTTAGCATCTCCAAATTTTTTGGCCTCTATTCATTTTCATTTTTTTGATGAAGAAAGCCACTGATGTTTTAAAAAATAACCATTAGTGTACCCTTATCAAAGAAAAAAGAAACAACACAACCTAGATTAAACATTTAAAAGTAACAAGTATTACTTAACTCTAGGGACTTTTTTTCTTCATTACCCTGAGAAGACAAATCAAATCTACTAAAACCAAAATGTTTTTTTTTTCCATACTGTTCGCTAAGCCAGATCTTGTCTTTGTGTAGACTGTGGAGCACATTTTAAATGTCTGTATGTTGTGATAAAATCCTGATTCTACTGTACTCTCTTTTAAGTCTCAATAGATTGATTTGAGATCTCCATTTCATATAAACTGTTCTTATCACATTCATATCAGCAGCTTTCCTTTAATTGTGAAGGTAATGTAGTGAATTCAAGGACTTTGTATTTTCTACTACTTCTTTTCTGCACACTTCACTCATGCCTCGTCATATTTGTAGGTAACTACAATTTATTAGTCCTTTTGCTCTTTCTGCATTTGAAAACTAGTTTTGAACACACTTTTTGGAAAGTCAATATGAACATCGAATTTGAAATATTATGATGTTGTGTGATTTTATGGAGCAAACAAAGGGAGTCAGGCACTTTTTCAAAATTTCACAGCAAGCATTGATTTCAGTGTGGTGGGTTTGTTGCTGACTCTATACCTTTCTATGACAGACAGTGTCATATTTTCATAGAAACAGATTGTCCTTCTAAGAAAAAAAACCAAACCCACAAAACTTTGGCATGCAGGGTTTGCTATCAGGAAACCTAGTAATTGTATTCTGTCATCACAAGCTGAAAGGAAAAATGGCAAATATATTGACAAAGGAGGCTATGATAGGGTTGCCTTAGTTTTCAAAGGTGGTTTTAAAAAAAGTGCTGACAATTTGTGTAAAAGGTATTTATTTGCTTTTAAAATATATTTTCAGTTTGCAGTGCCAGTATTGAGACATTGTTTTCCCACTGGAATCTCTTTCTGTTTTAGCAAGCACAAAAGGAGAAAGTATTTTTAAAAGTGTATCCTATGAATGCGCTACAGGGATATAAAAAAGTTTCTTTTTGTGTATAGAATGTAAATAACTCATAGAGGGTAAGGATTATTTAGTTTCTGGTTAGGGAATTTTGAAGAAGATACTCATGAGACATAATTTCAGTGATACCCATGTACTGAATATAAATGGAATCACTGGAATTCTGTAACATCTAGTCTCACGATCACGGGAGAAGTCTGTTCAGATTCTCTTCCCATTGCCACTTATGCCTTTAACCAGCATTCTTGCATGCAGAGGAGTGACTGATAGAGCAGATATGAAATGTTTATGGAATAATGAATATGAAAATTGTCAAGATAAATCAAGGATAAGCTGTTTATTAAATTGAGAACTCAACAACTTTTCTGCATTCAGACTTCTGCTGAATCCTGAATATAGCTAAGCTCTCCTCTTGTTCATTTTAAATTTCTATCCCTTGTATGAAGTATTCAATTTGCATTCAGAGAAGGGGAGGCTGTCAGACAAATGGGGCAATGTCTTGACTGCCCTTATTGTTTCATTTTTTTTTAAGGTTTTGACACTGCTGCTAGTCAGAGTGGTCAGTGATCACTTCCCACCCAAAATCCAACACCGATCCCATTGTAGGTTTCTGCCCCTTGATACTGACAAGCAGAGGAGTAACTGCTTATAAGAACCAGATATGAAGTATTTAATCCACTTTGCTTTTGCTGTACTTAAATAGAATTCCTACTTATGCATTTGGTCCCTTGCAAACACTCACAGAGATACAATTTTTGTGGATTGATTTGTCAACAGTGTATTTCAAGAATAGGCAAAAACTCCTTAAAAAGCTAGCAATGTAAATCAAAGCCTACATTATCAAAAAGTTAATTACATAAATTGGAACTTATCTATTGACAAAGCAACCTATTTCCCTGGCTATCAGATAAATGCACACTAGACCTTATTATCAGGTCCATTAGTCTTCATATGCAGAAATTTTTGCCTTAATCTACGCTCTCCTTTTAACTATTGGGAATTGTATTTTTTTCACCTTTATATAATACATGCTGGCAATGACATGTCATACTTGTGCCAGTGCCATTCCAATGACTTTTTTCCTATGTGTGTTGCCAGTCCTCAAAGCAGGCTTGTGAGACAGTAGTTGAGTGTTCAAGGCCACCTCATAGATTGAAATATCCAGTCCTCAATGAAAACTTGTTAGAATTAAGGTGCTTAGATACTTGTTTTCCATCATTCTGTACTGATTCAGGTCAGCCTTAAAAGGCAGAGAATCTAAACTTTGTTTTAGAAAGCTAATAATGCCAAAGGGTTCCTAGTGAGATTCTTATAAAGCACCCAATTCTGGCCATTTCAGCTCTTGTACTATTTCTGTCTCAGTGGAAGTTGGAAATCCACCAAAGCCACAAGCAGATGTCTAAATGCCTTTTGAAGCCAGTGCCTGAGGAAAACACCAAGTATTAAAATGGAATGGATTTCTAACAAATGCGAACAGCCATCAGAGAGGTCAACAACTCCTTCTCTCAAGACTTAGGTTGCAAAGAGAATGACCATATCTGATATCGTGGCAAAACCAGAGCTCAGGTACCCGCTGTGGCAGGAGGGCTACTTGTCAACGGCCCCGAGGCCATACAGCATCTGTGGGAATGCACAGGGTGCCTGACCGGAAGAGGTGCTCCCAGGGAACCCATATGCGACTACGACACAGAAGACATACCAAGAAGAGGGAAAGATGGGAGCAGGAAACCTTTCTCATGCCCTTTTTTGGTTTCTTCTGTCACCACAGGAGCGAGTCAGATTTAAACCCAAGGGCAGAAGCAGTGGCAGGGCAGATCCAGCCCTGATGCTTTTCCTTGGCAGAGCACAGCGGAGGCTACGCTGAGGTCTCTGCCATGGAGAGCTTGGTCAGCTCGTGTCCTGCACCTGGGATATGGCAAACTGTGTCTCTTGGGTGGTAAGGGCGGGGGGGGTGCAAGTTAAACTACGACATAAGTAAACCACTTACAGTTAATGTTAGAGTAAACCTCTGCAGCTCTCCACACCTTTAAATTAGAAGGCTACCAAAACTGCTGATAGTTTCACAAGTGATGCTTCCTTTTTACGCTTGTGATCTAAACCAGAAGAAGAAATCCAAAGGAAAAGAGAACCTAAACTGGAAATACAGCACACATGTACAGGGGCTACTGCTTTCTACCTGTCCCAAGGCACGAGGTGCAAAATGCCTAAAATCATCTCAAATCTATCAGGCCACAGCAGTGCTGGAACTTTTTGCATCGCAACAGTCAGGCTGAATTTAATTTAGTTTCAACTTCAGTGAAATTGAATCAGAAATTAGGTGAATATGATATTTGGTCTACATGCAATAGCAGCCACTTATTAGTTTTCTTTAGGAGTGTATTCAGAAAGCACCGTTGAGTCGTGTTGAAAGAAAAAAAATATACCTGTTCATGCACATTTGTGCACCACATAAAGGCGTTCTGATGTGTCTTGTCATTTTTGATACTAGCTCTGGTTGAATAGATATCCCAAGATAAAGCCCATCAGCTTTGAGAAGTTATTTTCCAAATCTCAAATGGTATTCCTTGGATCCGAAGCAGTAAAGTTCCAATGTAAACGATAAAGTACATGCATAACCTTAGAACAGTGTGACGGGTTGACCATGGCTGGACGCCAGGTGCCCACCAAGTCGTTCTATCACTCCCCCCCCTCTTCGCTAGA
>JANZLQ010000050.1:7484116-7494184 GCA_026212715.1 Elanus axillaris | reverse complement strand
ATCCTAATACATGTTCGTTATAAAACACCCCCCGTCCCCAAATTAACTAAGCCGGGAAGGGCTGTTTCGGCAGCTCACGGTGCGCGTTGCCCTGGACGGTGTCTGGGATTCTGGCACGGCGCAGGCGACGGAGACGCTGCGTCCCAAGCTGGCAGACAGGAGGAGGAACTGCAGTGGCTGGGGTGAGGAGGTTGAATTGAAGATGGTGAGCAAACAACCTGTCTTGCCACAGAGGTGGCCTGGATTATTGTGACAGATGTAGAAAACCCCATCACCCAAAATTGTAACACTTCAGTGGTGTATCTCCTCACCTTACCTGTACTAAGCAAAGCAATTAAGTTTTGGTCAGCCTCTGTGGGAAAAAGAGGGCAGGAGACTGGCCATTCTAAGGGAGTTTGGATTCCTGGATCTTTACAAGGATGGGTCACAAGATTCCCCACTCATATTTTCACAGAGATAACATCACAGCAAGAGGATTTCGCAGGGCTCATTGTATTCTTACTCTATGAGCAAATTATTTTCTCATCGTGTCGGACTTTGAGCAGTATGGGCGACTTTGTCAAAAATTTCAACAGTTATACAAATTTAACCACGTGCAAGTCATTAGTATTCAAAGTTACGTTATCTGCATTTATAGCTGGCAACAGTCACTTTCTTGTGCTAAAGAAAAGTTATTAAAGAAAAAATAAAGAGCTCAAATTTTTTAAAAAATAAATAAATCAAGCTTGTTTTAGGGCTTGCTGCAAAAGCCATAGATTTAGCAGTCTTTTCTTTGCGTTGACTAGTCCTTGTCCCTTTGGATGCTGCCTGTTTTTGGGAATGACTGCCTGGACAGGAGATCTACGCTATATTGTGCTCGGCCCCTCCTGCGAGACAGAGGTGTTGCTGTGCTGTAAGGCTGAGTGGAGCAGGGCTTTCGGAATTAACCAAAACCATAGCCATGGTCTTCCATGCCTACCTTCAAACCTCGAAACAAAAGGAGAACAACAAATAAAGCAAAATAAATTTCATATTTATAAATTTGAGGTATTGCATATTAATCCACTCATCTGCTCCAAATAAAAAAGCAGGGCCTGGCTGAGAAACAAGAACAAAACCCCCTCAGTGCTTGCTGTGCAGGAATGAGCGTCTGAAAAACAGTAGTCAATAATAGGGAAATGGCTGCAGTAACACTAAATGAAATGATAATGAGATTTCACCCATAATTGGGGTTTTAGGACTGATTGTCCTGTAATAAGAAAATCATTGCCATGCCAGAGGTAATAAAGGTTAGCTAGAAATCGGCAAAACAATAATATGAAAGCAGAGACAAAAGATTAGGGTCATTTAGCCAAGGAAATAGGTGCATAAGAAGGAAAATGATTCAAAAATATCTGAAGCTGTGAAAAGCAGGCAGATTGTTTGCTCTCATTTGTAATGACATAAGAGCTATGGGACCACATGATAGACCTGAAAAGCTAGGAATAGGAAACTAATAGGAAACTAATAAAATATTCTTTTCCAAAAAATGCAGAACCTGTTGCCTGGCAAAGTGAGCAAAACAAAGAATCTCTAACTAGAAACTTGTAAAAATAGTAAGAATGGGGACCGTCTACAGAGTTAATGGTAATACAGGTAGCATTAATTGCTGAGGATTGCTAAATAGTCTTGCTTAAATCTCCTTGTCTCCTGTTAACTTTCAGGCTTAAATCTCCTGCTTAACACTGGGATGAGACTAAAGGCAGGGACAGGTTATCTCATGCTGTCTACTACAGGCTTCTTTAGTCTTCCTCTGAAGCATCTTTTGCTAGCCCCCACTGGAACAGGAAATTAGATTTGAATTTGAAATCTGATCAAATTTTTCTGGTCTTGTAATCCTGCCTTATCTCTTTCCACTCCCAGCTAAACTATTCAAAACTATCTGAGGATCCGTCTCTCAGAAGCATGAAGTTAAAGGAACAAAAGACAAAACAGCCCATACACAAAGTTTCCAAATATGATTGATTCTTTTATAAGTCAACTAAAAATCTTCTTATGAGTTTGCTTTTCATTGCAGAAAAAAAAGATGGAATTTGAAGATTCTATTCTATAAAGCCCTCTGAAGAGCATCACAGTTCTGTGCAATAATCTATAACTGTATTTTCATTGTAGATATCTTTTATTTTATAGTAGCATTTTTATATTCCCTTGAGTCATGAATCAGGCACCATAGGCAAGATTCATCTGCTGAAGATGAAAAGAAGCAGACAACACCCCCCTGGAGTCCATAGTTGATATTCTGCTTCAGACACAGAAATTGAGTAGTTATCCTTCCAGAATGAAGAAGACTTATTTAGCACTATTATGCACAATTATTCTCTCTTTTAAAGTAAAACTGACAGACCAAAGTCTTTGTCAGTTCTTGTGAGATGCAATTTTATATACGTGCATGCGTGCGTGCGTGCGTTTTGAATCACTTCTTGTCTAGAAGCAGGACAACATTTAGATGAAATATTTGTATTTTCTTAAGTAGAGATGGTTTTACTCCTCCTTCCTCCTTACTTCATCAGATGCTGTTTAGATTAATATATTCAAAATGAGAGGTTTCACAAATCACTATCAGATGTAGCCTCAGTCAGATTTATAATAATTTCTAACACTTGGTTAAAGAAATTAATGCTTCTGCTAATAGTCCAATGAATAGGTCTGTCAGCCCACAAGCATGGTTATTGGAACTGCCTTGGGACTTTCAGTTCTCAAGCCAGCTGGAAAAGGGGCTATCATACAGAAAATATTCTGAGACTCTGGGAAAAGATATATAGAGTGCACTGTGTCTTTGTGTTCCCCCAGCAGCTGCTTACAGAGTGGTAATGCAATCTCAGAGGAGTCTGCCTGCCATTTCACTTGTAGGGTGACTGCAGCTATCACAGCTGCTTCAGTGAGATAAATACAGAGGAAGGGGAGGTACAGAATAAATTAACCCTTCGGTGATACAGCTGGAAAAAGAGTAGAAGCAGACATAGAAAATGCAGAAGCAGAAAAATGCAGAAGGCTTCTGAGCGGACTAGTCGCTGGGGGAAAGCAATCTCTCTAGAAATATACATACTAAATGGTGATGTTGTGTGAACCGTGACGTGTTCTCAGTGCTTCTTTACTCAAGGTACCTTTTCTGCTGGATGTTTACTTACCTGGTGGCTGGTGAGCCATGTTTTAGCGTGGAAAGAAACCAGCACAACCTGAAGAATTCATCTTTGTATACACAAATTATTTTGGATTAAAATAAAAATCAATCAGGAAAAAAAACAACCTTAAAAGAAATTTTAGAATTTATATCTTTTTTCTATTTAAATAATCATTGTCTATCCAACAGAAATCTGTATTTTGAAATGTCAGTGCCTCAGTGAAGTGGTTAATTAAGAGATTTATTCGCATGGTAAACAAGCTTTCAAATTCTGTCATTGCCTACAATGGAGATATGTTTGGATTAAAAAAAAAAAAGAGTTGTATAATTAATTCCATTCACTTTGAAGAGCTCTTAGTTTGATTTGTAATAATGACCTCGCTAGAACAAACAGCTTGGACTACCGTCTGTAACAGGTTTTGTTCTCCAACCAGGATTCCAAACTATGGTACAAAAAATCAGTTAGTAGAAAACTTTATGTTGCTTTCCTTTGCTAGGCAAGGACTGTGTCATTTAAACCAATTCAACAGTGTTTGAAAAATCTCTTTCTTAATCTTAGTTTTGGGAGGACATAATCATCTCCCCCCCCCAAGGATATTTCTTAAATGTCATATTAAAAATATATCATATTGGTGCTTCTGAAGGCTAGCAATGATTTGGAGAGTTTGCTTGCAGAGCATTACTGTTCATCTGCTATAGAAATAAACCTCAGTAAATGCTCTCTGCAAAATTCTTCTCAGTATTGCATATTGTGCTGACCTTAATCGTTTGCTCTTTCATCAGAGGAAAGGTGTTTTCTCTCTCTTTAAGAGCCTCAAACCTATTGCAAGTACCTGTCAAGGAGTAACAAATAAGCAGAAATCCCAAATTAAGAGATTTCCCTCAGCATACAAATTTAGATAAAAGATTGGAGAGGGAATTTCTGAATTAAGCAACATTTTGAAACATGTTCTTGCTTCTAGATCTTATCTATGCGTGGTATCCTTTGAATTTGGCTCTTTTTAATTGATCTTTTCTTCTCCCTGTCCATAATAGCTGACATTCATTATTTGTAACCCAGAATCAGTGGTTAAACACTTGTTTCTTCACGCTCAGGTAGTACAAGAGAGATTTCAACCACAGACTTACACAAATCTCTCGGAAAGACTCTGAAGCAGTGAGTGACTGCCCTATAACTGTTGTTCAGCCAATTTTCTGATAAAGAGATATTACTGGTTTCACGTCGCCATTGTCCTGATTTCTTGGGAATAAAAAATAATATTTTTTAAAGAAAGAAATTTAGAAGCACCTTTCTTTTTTTTTTTTTTAATTCTGTTTACCACCTAATAATTTAGGAGAAGTGGAACAGGTTGATTGTGGTAAGTACATTTTATTAACACTTGCTGGTACTTCCAAAGTGCTTAGGAAACACTTTTGGCAGGTGGTGCAAACCTCTTCCCTTCAAAAAAAACCCTAATACGGAAAGTAAAAAAAATTAAAGGTCACTTTGTTATCAGTCTCCCTTGTGCACCAGTTATCAGAGTATAAGCAGAGAAAGTTACTGCTCCTTTCTCTAGGACATAGAAGAGATATTTTAAGGTCACAGCAGCAAAAAACAAGAGGTAGACATGATCACAGCTGTACATCAGGCTAGAGAAGTTTTCTTTCTCCATCACAGAGCTCCCCAGTGAATAGCCCTTCATTCAGGACAGTTAAGCTTTTCAAGTGTAACAACTGCTTTGTGATCAGTGAATGAGGAGTTGAACCAGGTACTACAAGCATGAGTGGCTGCAGTTAACAAATCGGTATTTTCTGGAGCCAGAAGACTCAAATCTACAGACTTCTACTAATGTAAACGACTGAATTCCAAGCCTGCTTTTTGTCTAAGATAATCAAAGTTAGTGAAAAAATGTATTACCAGTAGTAAAGAAACTGCACATACATACAGAATGTAAGTAACATGTATGTTGCAAAATAAAAGCCTGTAAGAGTCTGGATGTTTCAAACTAGTCAAGTATTCTCAAAATAGTGCTGCCAGGCTATCCGGGTTGGATTCTTGGCTGACGCAAATTGCCATCCCTTCAGTGAAGTCAACAGCTTTATGCTGACTTAAACCTGTTGGGGATTTGGCCCTATGCCATATTAATACAAATCACTTTAAGGATTAATTTTGGTTTACAAGTGTCAAATATAATTTTTTGGTTCAAGAAGATGGTCATGAGTCTGACAGGTTTTGACAATAAAAGTTAATTACAGGCAACACACGATGAAACAGAAGCATGAACATCTGATTTCTGCAAACTCTAGAGGCTGTATGGTTGTAAATGAAGCACAGTGAGAAATCACTCAGCCAAAATGCACGAGAGAATATCTCAATTATGAAACTAACAACAAAATCATGTCTATACAGTTTAGTTATCAAAACAAATTAAGAGTTTTAACTAAGGCACATCTCCCACATTACTGTCTTTTAACCTGCAATAGACTGAAGAACCACTGGATGTTCCCTGCACTGGTCCACTGAAACATTTGAGGTTACTTTGCTTGGAAACTTGACAATAAAGGTGGTTTTTTGTTGGTGTGGAAGTTTTGGTCTCACTGGAGTAAACAATGGCTAACTACCAGCTTTTGGGAAAGAACAGAAAGAGAATGTCCTATTTTGCATTCCCTACTGTTACATGAGGCTGAAACAGTAGGTACCTAACCCACCAGCTTGTATCTGGAAGAAAATGGCCTTAGAAATATTTTTATAAATTCAATGTATGTTTCTGTGCATTTGTGTGTGTTTGTATGCACGTGCATCTGTATACATGTGTTATCTATAGAACTCATGGTTTCATGGCACTGCCTGTCAAGGGCAGTCCTTAGCTACTGCAAAACCCCAGATTCACCTATTTGGGTTCCCTTTCCACAAATTTTATTAAAAACTAATTATATGTCACAGTAATACAGTCTAAAACTGTCTTTATCTTGGCCAATAAAAAGCGGAATTATGTCAATGCTGCTCAAGGATAAATCCGCAAAGACAAACCAACATATGACCTATGATACTCGATTTATTTGGCCACAAAAGCCAAGTCTCAGGGCCCCGAGGGCACCGAGGGACCTCCATTGCCCCAACCAGCCTCACCCAGGGCTTCCCCACAGGCGCTCCTTGCCCACAGGCCCCAGGGCTTAACTAGGGCCTGAGCTGCCTCGTAGGCAGCCCTGTCTCCAGCAGTCCTGGCTTGCTGCCCGGAGGTCCCAGGCGACCGGACCCCCCCTCGCCTGGCGTGACGGCCCCAGCCCCCGGCAGTGTCCCCAGGCTGGCTCTGCTGGGGCTCTCTGGGGCTGCCCCCTCTCTGGTGGGGCAAGGCCCTGCCTGGGCCGTGCCTGGAGTGGGCCTTCCCTTGCCGAGCAGCTCCCTGGCAGAGAGCAGGGTGAAGGAGATGGTGGGTATGCAGATACCCCACTCTGTGTGAGAGGAAAAGGGAAAAGAAAATAACAAAACCAAGGTTTCATGCACAATTTTTGGTAGATCTTTTAGGACAGTTCCTTGGGTATCGACACAGGGTGGGCAGGATCTGAGGTCTGGACTAAGATCTAAGATCTGATGAGGATACTTTCCAATCTGGAGGCTACATTTCTTGTAATACCAGGTTAGGAAGACCAGAACAAGGCAGATATTTTGGGCAGCCCTTACTCCTGATGACTTGTTTCTCCTGTTAGGTCAGAACAGACGTATTTCCCTTCAACGCCTGTGAAAGACCAGCACCCAGGGCATTCAATATTCTGGTGTCTCTCTGATCAGAAACTGTATAGTCAAAGCTGTGCAAATAAAAAAAAAAAAAGGTTTCGTCAAACTGGTTATGGTTCTGGCTCTTGAAAAAATTTATTTATGTCAGTTTTCTAAATAGTAGGTGTATGGAATGGTCTCCTTATGGATGTCCAGCAGCTGTTAAAATGTGGCTCGTAATGATAACCACATCACACTTACTTCATCAGAATTGTAGCTGGGAAGGATGTTTCCTCCTGTGATTCCGTTGTTATCACTTATATCCCAAGGCATAAACTTATCTCCCTCGGCTCTTATCATTTTATGCTAACTGCAGATGATTCACATTTATGACAATACCATGCTTACCTATCAAATTTATCAGATTTTTAAAGGTAAACAAAAATCTGTCATCCTCTTGGCCATCTTAGTCCTTTTGCACCTTACTAACTGAAATAGAAGAGGTATTTTTTTTTTATTCTGTTTTCATTCAAATAGAAAATCTCTTATTGAATTAGCCTTCACATTTCCGTGGAATTGCCTTTCTTGTTTTCTCTCTATATTTGTTGAAAAGGAATAATTACAACAGAATAAGGTGGGTTTCATTTATAACCATGGCTGTAGAACTTATTTTGTGTTCATGTATGCTTCCATCCTTGACATTGATCTTGGGCTATTAGGGGCATTAATTAGAGGATAAATATCAAGTATTTTCACTTTAATATCTTGTCACATTGCTAAAGCACTGTAATAAGATGCCAGCATATGTGAGATTCAGTCTTTGTGAATTAAATTGGCCATGATATAAGTAGAAGACAATTATGTATCATGTACTCATATGCCAAAAACATGGAGATCAGAACCTTCTGGTTGCAAAATACAAAAATTATGTACTTCATATGAATATCAATAAAAACATTGCTAATGCACAAAGCTAGCACATAGTTGTAGGTGTCTCACTTTTTGCGTGGAGTGGTCACCAAAAGGGTAGTTTTTACTGTCTAATAATATTAAGCAGCATAAAAAAAGGAAGTATTTGTGAGTAGAAATGTGTCATGAATGCTCATTAGCTCATAAGTGTATTTCTAGATGATGCACCTAGAATATATTAAGTAGACATTTTCCTGCATCTGCTTAATCTGAAACACTAAGATTAGGTAGGCAAACCATGTTGAGATATTACAACTTTTGTGTAAGCTACTCCTCAAATTACTAGATACAGTCAAGAAAGAAAGTAGCATAAAATTTATGGAAAAAAAAACTGTATAAAAAGTAAAATATTTCTTTTACAACTTAAGTTATGTTGTTATTGAAGAAAAAAAATTTACAACTCAAATTCTGTCCCAGACTTTTAAAAAGCTTCTCTTCCTGTGTCATGTGCTCACTTACGTGAATTGTGTGACAGAAGTGTAGAAGAGCAATATCTGAGCAAGTTCAGGAGTGGCCCAGCGATGGCAAAGGGGAGCGCCACTCAGCCTTCACTGACATAGTGTTGGCACAACTGATGTCAGCTAAGTTGTCTGCAGAATACCACCTGGCGTTTAATGCTGAGATAGCTGACACGCAGGTAGTGTATCTAGTTCTTGAACCTTCTTTTCCTAGGATGCCAACTGGTAGGAGCATTCAGCTGTGAAGTTCAACAGCCCACTAAGTTCCTGCTTGAAATCGAATGTTTCAGTTTGTATTTTTTAGTTTTCTGCTGGAACAAAGAATACTCTCTATAGTAAGGCCCCCTACTTTTGTGAAGTTTGCTTATTGCTCATATTGCCTCAAATGCCCACTATTACTAGCATCTCTTGGTCTCTTCTGGGTTTCATACAGTGATTAATATTTGTTATTTGCCATTTGTATGATGGCAGAAATAAATGAAATAATGAATCTACAAAGAGTTTGCAACCTGAATACTTTTGAGTTGAAGAGAAACAAAAGCACTCGGGACACTGTGCCTTAAGAGTTCAAATCCAATGTCCTACTCACTAAATCCATTGACCTTTTAACATAGTTCTTCATATCTTCATACATATGCTTGCTTGAATGTACAGCCATAGATCTTTAAATACCTGATTATATTGTGTTTCTCAGAGGGAGGGCACAGCACTGAGAGTTTTCATTGAATAGGTAGGCATATTCACTGTTCTAAATCAGTTTGGAGGTGCTTGATTTTATCAGATTATTCAGCATTTTGTAATATTTGTACTTTATGTGCTCACAGCAGTTCTTCTATTGACTTCAGTTGCACCCTGAAGCGTCTTGGTAATTTTGCTAATCAGACTGCAGTTGTCTCAAATAAGGTACTTTGTGCCTGACTGTGAAACTTTGGTTCATATGCCAAGCATTTCAGAAAGAAAATGTATTTGTCAGGAACATTATTTTGTTATTTAGAAGACAGCTGTGCAACCCATTAGAAAACTGGATCACTTCACCCATGTGTAGTGAGAGGTCTATGTACCAGATACTGTATTTTACACTACCTCATAGGGTAACAAGATCTCCAGCTTGTTCATGACCATTCTCCATGAAAGTATGTTTTTTAAGTTAAAGATCTTTTTTAAAAAAAAACACAACTCAATCTAAAGAACCTTACATTTTTGTTTATTCTAGCCTAAAAACAATGGCAATAGTGCAATATAAGCAAGCACATGCCCCTTGAAGCTACCATGATCCCACATTCAGCCACAGTATGATTGGAAGTAGACACGAGAACTGGCTAAGAGAATGTGCTATGGGAGAAAACGGGCATGGTTGTGACGAGTCTTCGAAGTCCATCTTGAAAGTTAAATACGCTTAGTACATCTTTTGGCTTTTTGTCACTTGGCTTGAGCGTACGTGTCAGTACTCAAGAGCCTGGCGGAGTGACTGAAAGTAATCTCTCAAAGGAAATTCTCAGGTAGAGGTTGTACAGAGTTTGACTTCAGGCTTCAAATCTGATGATTTGTATAGCACACTCAGTGTTTGCATGCATGTGGCAAGACTAAGTCTGAATTTTACTTAAGTTATTAAGCATTTTGAGAAAGAATACCGCCAAAATCATTCATAGCTGTGGGTATAGAGAATTTCAAACAGGTGAAATGTGTGTACATGAAGCAAATTATTACCCAGTTGTGAACACCAGCATCTTTTTACTCTATTTTATTCTCTGTATTGGTGATCCCTTCTGTGGGGGAAAACTCATCTTCCCAAATAGGTAATATGACAG
>JANZLQ010000050.1:7460682-7483771 GCA_026212715.1 Elanus axillaris | reverse complement strand
AGCTAAGTTTTAGTTTATAAGGACTAATTTTAAAATCTACAAGCATTTTCTACTTTTTTTTTCCCCTTCTCCATTCATTCTCTTTTTTGGGCTTTTTTTTTTTTTTTTTGGGAGGGTGTTGGGGGGCATTGCCAAGAACCAGGGGCACATAAAACCAGGTATAAAAGAACTATAAAGGAAATCCTTATGCAATCAGCAACCACTGAGTAATATACCCCTTAAGAAGCCAGCTGTTGCCTTTGTAGACATTTTCATTATCACAACCTCCAGCCTTTCACTTAAATTGGGATATGGGGATTTCTGAGGATGGGAAAACTTGGCATAATTTCTTTTCTGGAGAAGGGTCCTCCTTATTGACATGTTATATGATTTTTGACAGGAAGTTCACAAATGTCATCAGCGGAAAGTGGATTTTTTTATTCTCTGCAAAACATAAATCTTCTTTTCTATAGTTTCCACTCTTACACAGAATTTCTTTAGCACTGAATTGTTGTAGACAGGTGGATATCTATTATGGTAACAGGAAACAAATCTTAGAGCGCTAATCAAAAGACTTTAGTGCAATCTGAGTGTACTAGCTTTAGGTAGGATTACTTTACGTGAACCTTTGCTCTTGAAGTTATTTCAGAGAATAACCAACAGTTCTGACAGATGAACCTGTGGGGGTTTCTGCTTGTGACTCTCTAATTCATCTGACTGACTCACCACCTGTCTGTTACGGCCACAGAAGAAAATGATTGCCATGTGTTAGAAGTCAATGAAACATTAGGTATGTAGCGAAAATGATAATTCATATAAAATAATAGATTTATTTCTTTACTCTTGCACAGGTGCCATTAAGATCCATGTTTTCATAAGAATTGTTTTAGGTGCAGTTTTGTACTGGCAGTCAGTTAAGCAGTCAGTTAAGCCCACAACTTACATAAATAGGTATCTACATGCTACAATTTGTGCAACTGTATATTCTTGGATTTACCTGTAGCCACAAAAGTATGCCTGCAAAATTGAAAACTGGGTTGACATAATTTAAAATGATCTGTAGAAATTGAATCATTGCACCTAACTTAAAAGGAAAACTCAAGGATATTAGTGTGCTCAGGTCAGGAGGTGAGGACAGCAGAGGTGGAGAAAAGAAGGATAATCTCCATTTCTGAATAGGGAGACAGCTGTCACAGGAAATTGCAAGTGTAATGGAAAAGATTTTTAATAAGTCTATTAAATCAGAAGAGGTAGCAATCACACATTTTGTAAGCTGTAGATCCCATCTTTTCTATTTTCTAATTGTATAAAAACCTGGGTGGTGAAGATGTGCAAAGCTTTATGATGAATTTTGAAGAACAAGTGATCAAGAAGACATGCAATCAAATGGACAGTTGAAGGAACATATGCAAAAATGGATCTTGCATCTTCTTGAATTTCTTTCATAACAAATTATTTTATAGAAGAAAAATATAGGAGATAAGTGTGTTTTAGTTTAATATTTGACAATAGTATTGCACAGGGGAAGTATTAACAAAAGTTAAGATCATGCAAATCTAGACATAAAGACTTACAAAGCAGGTGAAAAATGGTCCTAGGGAAGATCAAGCTTTGCTCTACTGAAAGAACAACAGGATTGGAGGAATGTTTTTGATTAAATCATCAGAGTTGGAAGTTTGGTGTATTTAATATTCACAGTGATGAACCGAAGTAGTGGAAGCTTGCTGAGTAAAAAATACAGGTAATGACTTTGATAGGCAGTAGAACTACAGCATAGGATAGGATTATTATGCACAAAGAACTGGATCACTTTATATTATGAACTGGAATCTCATTTACTGTGTAAAGTTAGGTTATAGTGTAAGGTTTTGTTATTACAGCCTAAAATCACTTTTATCAACTCTTCTAATTTACAGAGAGGGTAAATATAAATGTGTCTCAACTGTAAATGAGACAGGAGGGGAAACTCCTGGATATTATTAGCCTTTCATGGGACAGATATTATACACTGTGGAAATTAGACAGAAATTAAGGGGGGTGTTATCAGATAAACTAATTGTAATAAAGAAATTCTCACTGGCAATACTGTATACAGTTCTGGCTTTGTGCATTCAGTGAAGATTGATTCATACTGAAATAAATGTAGCTTTATAGGAACTGAAGTAGAATTCTTTGGAGAGTTTATTTTCTGAAATGGCATAAGAATGTCTTAAAAGAAATTTCTTTATTTTTCTTTTGTGGTCTTATTCTGTTGGTAAGTTACATAATTCGTTATTTAGGAAAGGTACTTCAAAGATGTAGTCTATTCTCCCGTGCCTGACTTAATGGTTTCATATACGGATGAGCCTCAAGAGCAACTTGCTTTCCAGATAATTCATGGAGAAAATCCTCATGCTGTCTTTGTCTTCCAAAAATTTTTCAGTGGAGGAAAATACAAGGGTTAATAAAAAAATTGAATTTATTAATTTATTTATTATAAGATTGACTGAGTAAAGTACAACCTGAAGCTGAATAAAATTTAAATTTTAGAACTTCCTGGCCAATGAAGAAAAATAGAGTAAGCCAAGAGTTACTATTACACCCCCCAAAAACCCCCCCACTATTCAAATGCCATCTGATCCAAAAGGCTTATCGCATTATCTAATTACACTTCTCAGGGTTGTATCTTATAGTAGCATAAACAGGCATGCTAGTTCCTCAAGTTCTATCCCATGGTGAAGTAAGTGGCCCTACAATTTATTCCAAGCTTAATTTTAAAATGTTATACTGTGCAGTTCCCACTGTTTCTGCTGAAGTCAGTTCCAGAAATCTCACCATTCAAGTGGCTGCAAATTTTCATCTGAAGTCCAGCCTAGATTATTAATGGCCAGCTTGTGCTCTTTTGGTTTTATCTTAGCATTGTCTTTTAGCTTAAACTACTCTCTTCTTTTTATATTTTTTACTTCTTCTGATGTGTCAATGTGTTTTTTCTTGGGGATTTTCTTTGGTTGGTTGGTTGCTTGCTTGGTTGCTTGGTTTGGTTTTTCTTTTGGTTTTGTTCTGCAAGGCAAGTTTCTCCAATCTCTTCTAAAACAAGCTGTGCTGTCCTGTCTTTTGCCAAGTGTAAGACAAGACATTATCTAGTTCTTCAAGTGAATAAAACATTGACTTTTCTCATCAGGTTGAAATAATGTCAGTAACAGATGTTTTCTAAAAAGGAGACACACAATTAAGCCACTGAACCTAGAGAAATCTCAACCGGTAAGTATTTCTACACTTATAATACAGTAAATATAATGCTTTTGCTTTCAACCTGAAAAAAAATATCATACTTCAGATGGGAACACTGGACCTTTATTTTCATATATAAACTAGAAAAAATCAATCTTTTCTTTCTCACACTGACAGTATCTAAGGATATGTGAAAATAGTTGCCTTGCCTTGCCTTGCCTTGTCTTGCCTCACCTTACTTTACCTTGCTTTACCTTGCCTTGCCTTACCTTACCTTACTTTTTCTCTTGTTGCTGAGGCTGTATTTATACTGCTTGATTTTTCCCCATCTCAAGGCCATTTTTTGTAGACTAGACCTCTTAGCTGAAAATAGAAAACAGCTCAGAGAGGTCCCCCAGCGGGGAGCACTCCTTCCTCACTGCCAGCATATAGGAACTTTGTTTTCCCCTGGTCCTGTATAATGCTGTGATGCCCTCGTGCATTTAACTTACCCTGTCCCGTGACACTGCCAGCAGCTCTCCATGCCTGTCACGTCGGGGCTATGGACACTGCCTGTGACATTGCTATGTTGGCCTGCTGTCCATTTGGATCCCCGGTCAGCAATTCATTTGGAGATTTCAGCCTGACCACTAGTAATGACCTGTGAGATTGGAAAATGGCTAGAAGGAGCAGGAGGGACTTACAGGCAAGTAGGAAAATTAATCACCTGAGTAGAAGGACCTTGTTCCCAACACCTAGGTGCTTTCTGTTTTCTCCCAGATCACTTAGTTTCCTCATCACGAGGATGATGGCCACATCCCTGGTACCAGTTCCCCCCTCTCCACCCCCTTTACCCTTTCATCTGACAACAGCGCTTGAGAACCGACTCGCTGTGGTGGCATCATTATAGATGGCGGGGCCATAGGTCTGTCTCTTTTACAGCAGGAAAGTCGGTAATAATTCACGGATAGGGGCTGTTTTGCATAACCGTTTACTAATAATGCCAGGGTGTTTGATACATGGAGTCCTTTACTTCTACCTGGCAATTTAACTCAATGCCTTCAAGCTTAGAAGTGCAGTCATGGATGGGCAAAGTTTTTACGCAAGAAATGGCATGGGATTCAATTCCCAAGACTGTGAAGACAAAATCTGAAAGTCTTGCAGTCATTAACATTAAGCAGAGACAACGGAGGTACAGAGAGACAGTTTCAAAACAGAAAATGAAATATGGGTGACTTGTGGCCTGTGCTAATGCACTAACCATTGCGTCATACTTCTTGCCTTAAAGGTCTTCAGAAAATTAGTTCCTACCCACACACAAAAATATACAACTACTATTAAAGCCAAATACACACAAAAAATTTAATTTCACAGCATCGCCATTAACTTTCTGTAGTGCAAAACAAATATGAAGAGAGCATCTTCAAATATGCAAGGGAGAGTATATCTCAGTACTAGGGAGAACTCCTGTGGATGGCTCTGTGGTCATGAAGAGTTGTGTCTGCAGTAGATCTAGTGTGGTTCTTCTGGGTAATGTCAGGAGATCAGTTAATGGGTTCGTGGGAAAAAATGTATGGAATGGTATTACTAAGCTAGAATTACTGAAAAAATATTACCGAACATTCTGTACTGTCAGTACAAGGAAATAATAAAGACAGTTGCTTATAATACTAACTGCTGTGTTGAAATATAATTTGTTAGTTCATGAGCATCTTTGCCAGGAAGAAAGGTTTATTTAATAAGTAATATCAAGCTGCCTGTCATGCCTTGTTATGGACATTAGTATATGGCACATATGCAAAAATAAAAAGTCTATAACTAGAGTATGCAGACTGAATCTGCAGCTAATAGTGTCTACATTTTGGTAAAGTACTGAATTACAAATGAAATCATAGGCAAAAAGTGATGCCTCCATTTTCGTTTAACAAGATTCCTTCAGTACCCATGGGATTCATAAGAAATTAGATGCTATCTGAAAAGCTAGGATTTGTAATAATGGCCAAGATATTATGAGGATTAGAGGAATTTGAATGAACAATCCCTTAGCTCATAAAAGAAAATGATAAAGGATAAAACTGTTAAATTAACTGTTCAGGGGTCTTGGCGATGTACTCCACTGCAGCTGCACCAAATTAAAAGTCACTCGATCACTTAACTAAATACAAAAAAAACCCCAACAACATGAAACCAAGAGTCTTAAGGTCTCACAAGCAGGATGTTAATGAAAATAAAGCTATTAATTGTGCATTTAGATTTTTGTCATGTCACTGCCCTGGGTAGAGACTATTCTATAACAATTTCGCTTTTGTGTATTTTCTGACCAGTTTAGGATTATTAGTTTTTTAATGAAGGCTTATGTAGAGCCTCATATGGCTACTTTGGGGGAATACATTAGTCACAAAGCAGAGTCTCACAAAGGATGTGTTAAATGTTTTGAAAAGTACAATTAAGCTATGCTGCCAAGTTTTGTACCAATTATTACTTCATCCCACTTCATCAAAAGTAGTATCAGTGGCAATTCCAAATTAGCTGAAGCATGGAATAGTGACTAAAATCCTGTGCTCTGCTGGCAGAAATTGTAATATATTTCAGCATACTGTACTTAACTTACATTGCCTTTAACTAGAAGAGATCCAGGGACCGCCTGTCTCCTTGCCTCAAAGTGATTTGGAGGGCAGCAAACCCCAGGACTTTGTAACTTTTACATAAAATGGAGCTGAAAGAAGTAACTTGAAGGCAATAAATTTCTTCCCAGAGGTCAGCAGAAAACCTCCAGTCCAAGACTGCAGCTTGGGCCCTGGTAGGCTCTTACAGGAATGGTTATAATTTGTACATAAATATTTATCAAACACTTTAAAAAATCTGTTTCCCATGATCTGTCTGTAAAGATATCAGCAGCGTGAAGTTCATGGGAGTTTTTTCTTTTGTAAAGTAAGGCATGAACTTACAGAAACATTCAAAGCTATAAGAAGTACTTGATATTATAATAGTATATTAGTAAAATGCCTATAGTACCTTGGATATTTGTTCCCAGACATAAACACTAGAAAAAAACCCTACTTCATAAGTAAAACTTCCTGTTGGCTTAGAAACCATTACCTGTTACAGGAGCTCTGAAGTGTCAAGTATATCATGCAGCTGAAAAGGCCGTGTATCCCCAAAGAGCACATAAAGACTGGATAAGCAACAAGACAAATCTTTAACAACAACAACAGCAAAGTAAAATCTTACAAAAAGGAAAGAAACCATTATGTTTTGTTTGGGCAAGACTTCTTCAAAACCTGAGATTATTAATAGCAATTATTTGTTGACCTGTGTCTACCGGTGGAAAGAAAAATCAAAATACCAGACACATAATCTGATATAATAAACATGTCTTGGATGGGTGGATGGATGAATGGTTGGATAGATAGGGTATGGACATATAGATGTAGCTCTGAGAGAGACAGAGGTGCATTACCTGTGCCTTCTACATGCAATGGTTATGGATTACATTTCTTTGTGATATACCATCATTATTACTTGTCACTTCAAACAAATTTCAAACGTTTACATGTCTTTTTGCTTGAACAAAATCACTCAATAAAGCCTTGTTCCCATGGGTTACTGGTCAAGAACAACAGTCAAGCATGTAATCCAATATCCTAAAAAAAGGCAACCAACAAAACAACAAACTGGTAACAGCCAGTCTTTTGAGTCTTCTTTCTGCAAACTTTGATGGTTTTTTTTACTTCATTAACTGAATCTGGCTGGGTGAAGCCTACTTCCCTGTAGTGTTTGCTACTTTTCTCTTCAGTGACAAGTGGGGACTGGTGAGCCAATGAAGAACCCTGGAAGAAGGGCCTAATGTTAGTATTTTAACCTTGCTTGCCTTTGGGCTAGACTGAGATGGGAGGCAAGGCTGTGTATCGAAAATGCAAAGTACATGTACATATAGTAAGCGACATAATATTTCTATGTAATGATGCTTCACAAAAGAAAGTTTAGGAGGGAACACGAAACACTACAATGAGGAACTGTAAAGTAGTCGTGTTTACATCAACCGTCATAAACTCAAGAAGTCTATTCTACCTTGTTGCTGCCAGGACCTACAGCCTCAACAGACAGAACGTCACAGAGTGTTTTGGCAGTAACACTCTGATGTTCAATATACACTCCAACAGAAATCTACATGCAAACGTTGCTCATACAGACTCCTAAACACATACTTAGAAATTGCCCAAGTAGTAGATCTATTGCTATTCTAAAAGGGATAGAACTTTCAATAGTCAAGTATTTGAAGATTTCATTGCTCAAATGTCGTTTGTGGTAACCACATTTGTCAGATTCTGTTTGGTTTTTGTACAGGTTGTACCTCATTCATGTGAAGGATCAGTGTATTTATGTTTGGGGAATGTCTTTTATGTGAGGTTGCAGTTGGTAATATAGAGCTCACAGATAGAAGTCTCCAAATGGGCACAAAAGGAAGCACAAACCAGAGCCCATTGCTAGAATAGCCCCTCAAAACGGTCAACAGCCTGCATGAGCTCAGACCACAGCAACTGGAAGACCAGTTCATTGATTTCATGGGTAAACTATTGAAACAAAGCAGAAAAAAATCAACCTATTATAATCCATTTTGTTCAAGAAAGCTATGGGAAGACTTTTAAGACTCTTTACAAAAACACTGAGCGGCAAAATTTCCCCAATCTCCATTTCACCTGAGTAGAACCTAGTAGAAACAACCTGTGAGATTTCACACAGGATAGGATTTAGGGAGTTTATATGGATAAAATAATTTTCCAAAATGTATTAACAGTATTCTACATAGAAAATATATTCAGAATATTTTGCTAGATAGTCTTTCATAGGTATGTGCATCTTAAGTAATAGAAAGAGATCCAGACTGTCACTGATAAACATTTTAAGAAAGTAAAATAGAACAAGCATGCATAATTTATAACACATACAAATTATATATTATAACCAGTAAGAATTTAAAGGAAAATACTAAGACAGGATAGTAAGGGAGCAGTGAAAGGAGTAGAAATAGCCAGTGAAGGCAGAAGGGAAGGGAAGCAAAAATAGATTTGTAGAATACACAATGCTTGGCTTATATTAGTCCCTTTTCAGTGGGCCACAAATGTATTCTGGACTGCAGCTGTAAAACCAGTAACTTTTAGCTGGAAACCACCCAAATGAATTAATTTCAAGAAAAATATTTTATTGTTTTGCAAAGTTCCTTTTACCTTCTTTATTCTACCTTTTTAAAATATGTTTCAACTTAAAAATGCAAATTGAGTTTTGGTGAAAAGGTCATTGTGTTTTGTTTCTAAAATAAGAAAAAAGGCTTTGACTTTCCAGAAATGAGTAAATAAATAAATAAGCCCCATGTTTTTAGACAAAACATCTTTGCCAGTTCAACCCTAATTTGGGGACATTTTTACCTCCTTAAGGCTGCATTTTTCCTTAAAGCTGCATTTTAAAAAAAAAAATTAAAAATTTTTTTTCAATACATGCCTTATGTAATGGAGCTTGGGCAGAAATGTTAATCAACATTAATCTTTAACCCTGTTCTATATTACCTACTTGGAGTCAGTCCAAAGATTATTACAGCTGACTTCAATGCGTTTTTTGATCAGACCCTGAGTTGGGAAAGATTCCTGAATCAGGGTCTCTAAAAGAAATATTGCTCAAGGTAGAGAACAAATTGTGAAGGTGAAAAATAAAAGGACAACTGAGGAACAGAGCTGACTGGGAAAAAAATCAAATAAAGAGATCTAAGAAGCTCCAACATAAGAGAAACTAGACTGGAGTTGGGAGATTTGCACCTAATAGCAAGATGAATAATTTACTTATTTCATTTATTTCATGTTTATACAACATAAGGATGGATTTAGTGATTCTTTTGTGCAAGAATTTTTTTAAACAATTAACAATGCTTATTTTTTCATATTATGAAACAGATTGGTCTACATTAATAATATTGTGAATCTGAGGCAGGGAGTGGTGTTTGCAAATTTCCTTTTCTGTATATACTCTGCTACTCCGATTCAGAAAAATGCCAATATACAATCTAAGCCATGAAGTATCTCTGAAAATAATGACAAGCCTGTGAGCCATTAATACCTGAAATAGTAGGATTATTCTAGGACTGATCCAAAAGATATTAAAGCCTATTCTGCTGAACAGACCAGAATTGGGCTTGAGCTCCTGTAGCAGCAAATAGGATGAAAGAAGATGATTAATTGCAAAGGTACCTCTGCAGCTGTTACAGAATTCTATGTAGAAGAGGAAAGATTCTTTGTTTAAAACAGTGCAATTAAGATGCAAGAAAAGAAAAATAGCACCTGAGCTACCAATAGTTTATCACTAGACACAATGCATGCACGTAAAGAAGCTACAACTTGTGAATTGTGAAGTGCATCAGAAAGTTGAGTAAATACAGCCTTGTTTCACAAAAAGGACGGTTTTCAGTGAAGCCTGTGCCTTTACAAGAACATCACATTATGGTACTGTTACGCTATTTTACTATGAGAATATATAGAACGTATAAATAGGAGTACAAAAAGCTAAGATGTTGTGAATAGTTTATCATGATTTTGAAGAGTATAGAATAAGAGTGTTGCTTGGAGAACCTCTTGATATTCAGTACAGCAAAAGGCACATTTGGATCAAGCTGTTTCTCTTTGGTCTATTTAACTATTTTTCTTATCAACCACCTAAATGTTATACAGGTTAGAAGGCAATATTTAACTTTAAAGATGGACTGTAATGAAAAAGGTCTTTGTTTTGATGAAATTTCATTATCTATAAAGTTACCTGTTGTTTCTAGTTATGAGAAAAAGAAAATAAATAAAAAAAATCCTGAGATTCTTCCCCACTGTTAGTTTCCAGTGCTAAATGGTGCAATCTTCAGAAGAAGTAAAACAAAGCCTATAGGTCTTGAAATGATTATTTATTTGTTTGTTTATTTATTTTCATTTTCTTTTATCTCAACCAACAATCATCAAACAAGTTGGGATGTCAGTAGATTTTCTGTTGTCAATTTACTCTTAACTGTAGTAAATAACAAGCAATATATACCTGGAACTGCGTTTCCGTCAAAGTGTATTACATTCTTTTGCTTTTACATTTACTTTCTTTCCCACTTTCTTTATATGCAGTTCATGTGTTTCAGGCTGGCCTGGATACTGCAGATTGATATATTTGGCTCTGATTCCAGATAACATCTAATCTTGACTCAAATGCCAAACCTATTTAGGAAGGACTGAGGTACTTCCTTAAGGTTAAGTGCATGCTTGTGTCCCCTCCATGAATAGATATGAATTTAAAAGCATTCCTGAATCAAGGCCAAAGATGTTAAGTTTTTTCTCCTTTGGCCTCACTCCGAAAGAATTCAGTCCAACAATTTCCAAAATATAAAATGTATGTGTGAGTGTACACATAAGCAAATGCACACACTTGCTGCTGACCTTGAAGACCTTCAAATCAGCATCTTAGATGAAATACTTTGAGATATCTTTCTACAATTATAAATTGTTTTATTCAACAGATTCAACAGATAATGAAAGGACTATTTACAATATTCCAGATTTTTTCCCAGAGTTGCTCCATAGAAAGGCAAGAGAGGAAACACTGATGCTGTTACTTTCACAGTGCAGAAAGCTGGATGTACTACTGCATTCCTTGAATTTGGTCTCTGCTTCAGGTAGCTAGGGTATTTCCAAATCAATATGCAAAACTGCTTTCATAAACACATCTCACATAATAAGAAAGCATGAGAACATATTTGGTATTCCAGCTAGGTGAGCTTTTGCAACCAGTGAAGAGAATAGACAAAGGATTCTGCTGAAAATTGTTGTCTGGCGTATTCATCCAATTCTCTATTTTTATGATAAATACATTCAGAAAATATCCTTTGTCACAATGCAAATACTTTTTTTCTCTGCAGTACTTATCACCTCAATACCGCAAGTTTAGCCTTTAGACAGATTTATGGAAACTCTAGAATTTTTTATGCCAGAAATGTGATTCAGGTGTGATATTTTTTGTTATATTTTGGGGGGTGTGGGGGGTGAAATACTGAAAATAAATGGAATATAAGCATTATGTAATGTTAGAAAGAGTTTCTTAAAGAAGTGAAATGCAATTTTATTTATTTGCCTAATCTCTGGATTTGCCAGATTTGTTTGGAAATTTTTTGTTTGTTTGATGGTTTGTTTTTATTTGGGGCTTTTGAGGGGGGAGGGGTGGGTGAAATAGCTCAAAGAAGACTTCCCCTTCTTTATTTTTGCTCTGAAACTCACTTTTTTTTTTTTGCCAGCATACTTTTGTCATTGCAACAATTCAGATGATTTGATGCAATGATTATTTACTTGGAAAACTGGAGCCAGAGACTTAAAATATAACAGAAATTCATCTGGAGCCAGCAAAAGGGCTGAGCTGTGGAAGACACAGGGAGTAGCACTCTATACCATAGGGAGCCTGGGCATTCAGCTTTACATATAGCCAACAATAATCCAGGCCAGTGGGAACAGAATATAGGTAGTGCCCCTTTACCTTTGTATAAAGCTTCTAGACAAACTGAAATTGAAATAAGATCATTTTGCACAACAGTACTATAGAGACTTATGAACCTAGTGAGGAACGCAAACACAACATTGTGGTACCATGACTGCGAGGAAAGAAAACCTGGGCTGGGAGGCAGAGATAGGAATTGGCCAGCACTGTAAAAATATTCCCTTTCCTAATTGGCATTCAATCAGCCCTGATTCAACACCATGCAGTTGCTCTATCTGGAACACCAAATTTCATGCATTTTTAAAGTGACCGCTGTTGTATTAGCTGAAACTGAAATACGTAGTTGAATATTGTTCTGCGTGTTCTTAACATACCAGTCCAGTATTCATGCTCTTTATAAAATTAATATAAATTTTGTATATTACATTCTGTCGTGTGAGACTAAATTATGTAAGGTTAATACAACCGTGCCAGAAATTTAGGGTTTTGAACAAAAGCAACATGATTTGACAAAAACATCTTACCTGCACAAGTTTATGTTGCACTATAAATCTCTGTCAACTGGCATGGGGGAGAAAAACCAACAAACCCAAACAAAACCAGCCAAGAGGACGAGGATAAACTGTGTCTTTCTGAAGACAAATGAGAAATGATTTGAAATTCCATCTTTACAGAATATTTTGATAACGAAAGCAATCAGTTGGTTTTGGTCCTCTGAAAATAAACATCATTTTTTTAATCCAAGTTTAACAAACATAAAGCACGCGCAAACTCTAAGGTAGGCTGTTTCTTTTCAGAATGAAGTCACAGATCTTGTAAAGATTTTTGCTTAATCTAGTGACTCTTATCCATTAAATAATAAATAAAGAGGAAAAAAAAATATCTCATTTTGTTGCTAATAGAGAGCAAAAGGAATTGGTCTTGATGCTGTAGACAAAGGAATAAATAGAACTTGTCATGACCTTTTATAGAGCTCTACTGTATTAGAGACTACTGTTCAGCAGAAAAATATGCTTTTTAACACCCAGCATAGATTTATTAGGTACTATGAGATGTGCTCCACCATTGCAAATCCAAAAATAGCACTTTTATAATGTCACATTCTCAAGTGCTTCTGTGGTCTCAGAGGATCTTTCTTATTGCATCTTGGTGAGGGAAAGATTTACAAGCACAACAGAAATGGCCTTTAAAAATCCCAGGTATTAATGACAGTTTTCTGATAATAGCTTTATTGCCTTCTGTTAAGAACTGTATTACATCAGTCTAATACAATACTAGTATATTACTGCTATAATACAGTATGATGAATGAGTGGTACCTCTCCTATATTGCATTAACACCATATTAAGTTAATTGAATGCAGTCATAGCTTAGTATGATGGATGAGATGCACACTATTGTCAGCAATTATGTATGAAAAAGAAAAGTCCATAATTCCTATATTTTCTCACATTTGTTCTATTGAAGGTAGCTATATGTATTTCCAACAAAAAGTCTAACACTGGTTGGTTTTGACAGTGCTTTGCATTTATCAAAGCACTGTATAAAAGTTAAATGTCAAAGTCTTCATTTAGAAATAAGCAAGAGAGTTGATGGGATTTGCTCCATGTTGTTGGGCAGGTTAATTGCAGTGTTGTGAGCAGAGCTTGTACTTCTGAACTTGGTGGCTACTGACCCAGGTATTGCTGTTATTGGCTGAAAGAGGAATCCCACTGAAGCTACTGAGATAAGAAATGTGAGATTTCTTTTTTTAGCATCATTCTCCTTCATGGTTTCTTTTCCACCTCATGAGCAGGCAACATGATACAGAAGTACCTTAACTAACTCCGGATGACTAATTCATATCCAGAGAGATCAGCAGTGTGCTTTTCCCAGGCATTTCCCATAATGGCATTATGTCACACACTATAATGGAGTATCGTGCTTTGTAGGTTTATTCTTTCTCCAATATCTGAATGTAATGAATGTTTGTAAAGCTTGGCATTTGCATAAAGGACACAGATGCTATTTGTGCAGTATGATAGTGATAGACATGTGACAGTGATAACCATGTGACAGTGATAAACTTTAAGGGCTGAGATATTTCTGGGTAAAAAATGTATATTCAAGGAGATGGAAAGGTTACCTTTCACAGCTCTCACTAACACTACCAATTAGCTTCTGCCTATTATGGCGATTAAAAAGCAATTTCACAAACAGTCCTGGACTTTGTGAAGCTGTATTAGAACAGGCAGCGAATATTAAAGTGTATGCTTAATTTCAAATGCACATCTTCAATAGGACCATTCATATACTTCAAGGTAGTATCCCATTCACACAGCCAACTGAAATTAGGGCCACAGTGAAAATGTTTGATAAAATCTACACAATTATTTACATTAGGGTACAAGTCATTAATTATATTTTATATAGACTGTTCTTTTTTACACTGGAATTAAGATTTGCTCAAAAAGCAGATTTCAGAATTATGCATGTACCATTTGTAGAATCTAGAGCTGAACACATTTATATCCTCAAGACTGTACCTTTATTTCATTCTGTAACCGTTATCTAAGAAATCTTCTTATCAATCAGCTGATCAAAAGTAGTAGACACCAAATATTGAGAAATAATGATAGAAATAAATATTTGCATGTAGAAAAGACAACAAGAATTTAAAACACATTGACTTATTCAGCTAAGAATTTGGCATTTGCTCGGTGTTCAGCATCAACATTGAACCCTTCTGAAAATTGTACAGATTTAAGACCATACTTAATTGCTTTGCTGAATCAATCCATGTTTTTAATTATTTGGTATTAAGCATTTCAGTATTCAGTTTGGAGTCATTAAAAAAAGTAAAAATGATTGTCTGGTTATGTATAATAAATAAATTCATAGAAGTTATGTATATTCTAAAGAAGGGAAAACTTCCAAATATACCAACTAAATGACTTATTATAGAGTGTGCTTTCTATGGTTATGTGAATGAAGAAAGTCTGTCACATGACATTTTGGTATTTCCAAGAATGGAAAAAGGAACCTTTTTAAAATACATAGTATATTGGTTTTGCCATTAAAATAAACTTTAACTGTTAGATTTTTAAACTTTTGACAATTACCTCAAACAGGACATAGCAAGGTCTAGATTTTATGCAAACAAGCAACTGTTAAGCTTTGAAAATGAGACATTTTAGAGAATAATTTTCATTTATTTTACAAAATGTTACTTTGTTGTCATTATATATTCCTCCATTAAGTATCCTCCCACTGATTTTGTGCAGCTAGTATTTAACCTCATATGACTATGAGTTGATAATTATTACAAATTATACAGAAAGGGGTTTAACCATGACTGTTTATTTAGTGGGGAGAACTACTGGGTAGCAAATACAAAAAGATAGAAATTAATTTGTGAAAAGTAGACGTTTCCTGGGAGGCAGTATCAGTTGAGACACAGCCCTGATCACAGAACTGCATTCCATTTCAGGGTTACTTTTCCGAAAAGTACCTTGAAAGGCAGGCTAAAAAACAAAACCACAGCAAAGAAATTCCTACCAGAACAAAACACTTTGTGCAGTCCGCTGTTCTCCCTTTGGAGAGGGATTCAGGGTAAGAGTGCATTGAAAATTTGAAAAACGTCAGCTATTTCTGTAAATGCACTGCTGACAGGCACTTAGATGTAAGATTTAAGAATATGTATAGTGAACAGGGTAGTAATGCAGCAAATGACATTATATTTCAGGCCATACCAGTTCACTGAAACCTGTAGACCTCCATCTCCAACTATACTTATCTTCATAAGAAATCTTGTGTTCTTTTTAATCTCAGGTTGTCAATTTTCTGTTAGTGACAAGATAACCATAGGCAAGCAAGCAGTGAGGGAAATGAATGTTCTCTGAATTTATGATGTTAGAACTTAAGGACTAGTATCACTACCCCAGAAACTGCCAGAAACAACCTGTGTCCAGGTCTCCTGCTGATAAGCTTACCCTTGGAATAGCCTATCGTATTTCTAGGCACTCTTTTATTTTGAATAATAAGGGAATAAAAGTATGCTAATTAACTTTAGAACAGTTAAGATTTTTAAATTCATTACTGTATGCAGAAATTAAAAAAACCCAACAGACTAGAAGTATGAGAAAAGGAAGAACAATTTCAGTCATGTAGAGTAGTCACTAGCTTTTTTGAAACCATAGTAAAATTGTTTCATGCCTGGATCTCCTGATCTGTGTATAATTATTAACCTAATTCTGTTTGGTGTAGAATTTCAGTGCATGCATTGGGAGTTAACACCTTGAATGTCAGTAATTGAAGTGAGAATACTTCTTTCACCTCACATACATTTTCAGGTTAGCAGGAATGGTATTGCAGGGCGATATTAGCAACTAGACCATAGCATAATTTATTGCTATTTTTAAACCTAGTCCTAGTGTTAGTAGTTTTAATAGCCTTTCTGTTTTAAATCAGAAAATGTTTCAAGTCAGAACATGATTTAGATCCTTGCCAATATTTCACCAAAAATCTTATTTCCCAGTTTGAAATGGTTAAACAAAATTAGCTGAGCAATGGCTCTGACTTACTGACCATGACATGTCAGACAAGACCGAAGTCATTTTACCTTATAATGTATTTTCTATATCAATAAGGTACTAATAATTAACTAGCATGTTCTTTTTTCTTTTTTTTTTTTTTTTTGAAAGCCTGATTTATGATACTGTAGACATGTAACAATTTTGGAAAGAGGGGAATCAACATTCTCTGGGAATCAGGCCTCTGAAATATTAAGAAGGGTTTCAACAACCTGGTTTTTTTTAAAAATCTCTTTGTTCTTCTCTACAAGCGGTCTCAGAAAGATGCTTGCATTGGAGAATACTGGTATGTGCAGAGACAATCAAAATTAAAAAAAATTAGTTTACATGTTTGTTAACTATATTCATATTAGTGATTTACAGTACTACATGAATCTTTCACAGCTCTGATGTGTGCAACAAGTAATAACAGTGAAAAGAACCTATTAAAATTTCAAGATAAAAATCATTGGGGATTCAAGTGAGTGTGGGTTTGACCGTCAACTTATTGACCTCCTTCTTTTGGCTGTTGTGTTGTAGGTGGGTGGAATCTGTCCCTCAGGTGATCATGTCAGGACAGGGCAGGCTTTTTGCAAACTAAGAATTCTTCCTTTTTCTCCCAGAAAACCCAGGGAAAGTAACTTCTGTCCCTGCAGGTGACTTCCATCACTGCCAGAGAAGTTCCTTCACCATGTTCGATGTCTTCATTCCATGGCAGGGCTGGTGCTCCAATTTCTCCCAGGCTCAGCAGCTCAGCATGGACAGTCCTCGCCTACTAGTGTAAGAGACAAGCAGCAGGGCAGGAAAGGAAAAGACAGACCCCAGTCCCTTTCCATCTGCTTCTCCTATTCCTGGATCACAAAAGTTCTGGAGGAAGCTCTGGGGAAGGGATGGAGGCAGCTCTGGAGTCAAAGGAGGGTTGGACAATATAGAGTTGCACACTTGACTAATGCCAGACCTTGAAACCGATGGTAAAGCTTAGCTTCACGTATATTTAGAATCATAGTAGCACTGTGGTAGAGTGATGTTATGCATCACAAATCTACACAGAGGAAGTTAATATACTATGGGAATATGCCCATTGCTGAATCAGAAGCATTCAATGTCCCAAGGATGCAGAAAACTAGTAGGTCAGAAGAGAGCTGGTGCCACTTTGCTCATCTACGTTAGTCTCCAGTCTCAGAGGGACTTCTACTGACATAGCCTTAGAAGGAAAGAATGGACCTCCAAAGAATGTCATCCACTGTGTGACCTTCCAGTGGCATAATGAAGTATAAAACTCACTTAGAGGTAAATTGATATGGGTAGTAACCATCCTGTCCCTTCCGTTAGTACATAGACATATGCTTCATAAACATGTAGCTTGCACACTTTGGCTGTGTTAAAGTTCAGAGGGTATTTTACTTGCTATAGTGCAGATTTCACTGGCATCTTTCAGAAATGGAGACGGAGGGGTCTTACACCATTTTTCAAATGCAATGTGATTCTGTAGTGCATTCATGTGGTCAGGCTTTATCACAAACACACTCTTAAGGTCCAACATTATTGCCTAACATTTCGGGGAGGGTACTGAATAGAACATAAGCTTTTCTCTGTTTCTTTACTTCAATTTATGTAAAAAAAAATTTAAGGAATTTTCTTTGAACTCTCCAAAGACTTTTTTAATGTGAATCTGCATCGAAGGTTCTATATCATTCTTTCCAAAGCTGAGTTAATTTTCCCTAAAAGCACTTGCATTTATAAGTTTTTAAATTTTTCTTTATTTGAAATAAAGAACATGAAGGCTAAGATCTACATGAACATTGTGTGCAGATACTTAGGAGTGCAGGAAAATATTAAAAGCAAGTCCCTCAACCACATAGCTTTCATAAGAGCGGTATTCTAAAAAATTTTATTACAGTGTCTGAGCTGGTTATGTCATCCTGATTAAAAATTGTACAAGATTCATTTGTTCTCACTGAGAAATATGCTGATTGTCCTTTTGGCAGAGTATGCCAAATTGAATGCAGCTAGTTTAAAGATGAATAAATTATACCTCTTGCACCAGCTTTGCATCTTGCACACTTAAGGGCTTTTCACCCTGAAGATGGGCAAGTGGCTTTGCTGCTGCCTATTCTCTTTAGAGGTTTTTGCTGTGATGAGGCAGCTGTAAAATTTGCTAAGAGTTTTCCAAAAGCTGTACCTGCAGAGAGTGTGAAGGGATGCTTTAGATCTCCTGAATGTCACTGTAAGAGCTCTTCTCCTGAGAGCACCTCCCTCTTTGAGGGTTGTGTGAGTTACACTCTGAAAGGCAGTGCAGTTTCTTTCCACTTGGAATATAGCTGGGACTGAATTTAGATAAAGCTTTTGCTGCATTCAGGTTTCACTGAATTACCTAGTATAATTCGATTCCTGATCGAGCCATGACAATTTGGCCTTGGAAATGCAGTAAAAATGTCTTTTAAAGCTCTTTAGTTGAATGCGTGTCTCTTCGGAATATTGCCAGTTTTAACATGTGCTTGTAATTATTCTCTGGCATTTAAATGCATTTGGCTCACTCTCTTTTATTCTTCTTGTGAAATTCTTTTCAATCTGAAACAGTATAAGAGGTCTTCTTTTCAGTGAAATCCTGCGTACAGAGTTAATTGTCAGTAACAGGTATTTTAAAGACCCACCAATGACACATGAAAAACTTCAGAAATCATTCCATTCAGAGTTACTTTACAACATGTACATTACATTTTGTGCAATTCTCTTCCCTCGGTTATTATGAAGAACATTTGCATGTAAACAAATCCTATGCTCATCTGCTTCTGTTGCTTATTTCTCACCTTAAGATATAATCTCCTCTTGGAAGCCTTATGATTATAGTAGTTTCCTTGGACATGATTATTATGTCACAATGGTAGGTTCGTATCTTCAAGCTGAGAATAAGGAAAAAAGAACAGATGAACCCTTAAACACCACAGATCCTGTTGTTAAGTTTATAGGCCTAGCAGTGGAAAGGGACAAGAGAGGAGACACACAGGAACTGACATAAAAAGAAAATCATTTCAAACAATACTTGTGTTCCAATATTTTCAAGGGAAATTCAACAAGTTACCAAAATACAACGATACAATATATATGACCCGTGGGATGGTCAGTGAATAATACTATACATTGATTTTGTAATTAATTTCAAATGATCCTGAAAATGTATTTGAATTCTGTGCAGAAAATCTTTTCTACCTAGCACTTAAAGACATTGTTTTAGGGGTGCAATGCAGCAGGTGACTGAGCCTCCAAAACCACCCCCTGGAGCCCCCAAGAAAAACAAGACAAACCAAACCAAACCAAACAAACAGACAAAAACCCCACAGCAAAGCTACCCAACAGCTTTTCAGAAGGAAAGATAAATAACGTGATTATTCAAACTGGCATTTCATCAAGGAATCTTGACTGATGCTGTGGAATAAAAAGGAGTAAACCATAATGCATGGGCTTATAAAAATAATCATATTGCTTAATTATAAAGACACCCATGTAATAGTATTTAAAACTTATTATACATGTGTTTGATTATATGCTTTCTTCTGGTTTTGGAGAACAGTTTTGACTTCAAGGTTTCACACTATTCTTTCTGGAAAATGATGTTATATGGACTGTAATATTATATAGAAGTTTTCTTTCCCACCATAGCCTTATTTGTTTCATTCTGATTGTTCTATTGATTTTTCCTCCATTTCAAAAGCAGTCTAAATTAGCCAGTGTTACTAGATAAAAGCAATTTTGTCATCCATCTGGAACCCTTACATTCTACACTTTTACTGTAAAAAGTTCCTTGTAGGAAAATAACCAGAAGCATGTTCTTAATGCTGTATGCATTTGACATCTCTGGGAAAGAAAAGATCCATTGTTTTTTCTTTTATCCTTGTAAGAAAGTGGGTACAGAGACTTAGATGGTTTGGAATATCCAGAAGCCCATTCACAGTGCTGAGAAAAAGGGACAAGGGACTTGGTGGTGTTCTTATGTCCTGTATTCAACTTGCTGGGACACTCTTTTACTTACTGGTATCTTTTTCTTTTGTGTTTTGGTATAGGGCTAGAACGTGAGCTCTCTGAGCTTTCACAAAGCTTATTACTAGGTTATATGGTATAAAGCAATAGCTTTTTTTTTTCATTGGAGCCATTCTAAGACTACCTACATTTTAATTCATTCAAAGAAAGTAAATAAGAATGTCTCCATAACCTAGCAGTTACAGCCTTTTCCTTCTGACATTAAATATCTAGTCATCTTTTAAAAAGTGATGTATGTTTGTCAGGAAACATTAGAAGTAAGGGACCTACTGCCAAACCAGATTCGATAACCCCATGGATATACTCCCCTGTTCCTGGGATAGCTCATGAGAAACACTCTTTTAATTCCTTTAAGTCACAACATTTGTTTTGATAATTCTAACGTTTTTCTTTAATTTTTATTTAGAAAAAATAATATTATTATGTTTATTAAAACCAAGTGATGATAATAATAGTAATTATCCAGTGTTACTAAAACAAGAATTTGATTTAATGGGACTGAACTCAAATATCTTTATATCAAAAGGAGTGAAAGGTTTATGATCTAATCCTTAATGAGTCTTTTGAAGTATATTTATTGTAAAATGGTCTAATTTCACAGTCTTGCACTTTAGAGAATCTAATGGAACAACTTACCAAGGAAACTACAAAAGTTGTAGTCTTATCCATGAGCCGATCTGCACTGTTAAATTTTAACAGTGAGAAAGAGAATTATGTCTGTATTATGTATTTTATACATGTAAAAAGAAAATGAAATGTTCTTTTGGAACATTATTCCATGTAATATATTTTAATGAAAACTAGTTGCAATTCTAATTAGTTTGTATCCCCTTGAGATGTGAAAGATCTAAAGAACAAAGAGTCAAATTCAGGAAAAGATGTTTTGGTTTTCATTAAAATATAATGAAACCCTTAATGCTTCTTGATTCTTTTCTCAGTCAAAGACTAACAATAACAGATTAGGAAACTACATATTTTTTTTTTGTTCTGGGATGTCATATTAGAAGCAGAAAACAGTTTTGACTATGAGAACAGTTAGTTTATATAAAAGGTAAGTACCATGCTTCATCGACAATGCAAACTTTTTAGACCATTCTGTTGAAAGATAATTAAACTTTCTGTCCATTAAAAAAATATCCAACTACCTTCTCAGCAAAGAGGAAAATTTCAAGAGGTAAGGTAGTGGATGTTATTCTTAAAGATAGATGCATGATTATATACCTTTTCAAAACTAGGGAAGGAACAATTTTACTATTTTGTATGGACGGAGGGCAAAGCCCACGGGACCCAAGTTGATATGCTGGAGCTTGTAGGCACTGCTGCAGTTAAACAGACAAACAAAAAAAAGAAATAACCCCCCAATAAATAAATATATTGGGTATTTGTTCTCTGTGTTTCTAAGGATGACATTTCAATTTCTGCCACCATACGGAATTCATATTCTTCAGAAATATCTACAGACTGGTATGGAAATGCTCTTGCTTGTCTCCAGCTATTTTACAGGTAGTGCCATGTCAAATTTCATTTAAATGTTGAGTAACTGTGCTCCAGTCCAGGGTTCTGTATATCTCTCTCTTTAGGTGAGAGTGTTTCCCTGGCTGGTTTAGTCTCTGTTCTGAGCTTAGCGACCAACTGACACCAACTAAGTACATACAGTGACTGATTCCTATGTTAAAATGATACAGTTATTGCTCAGTTCTAAACTCTGTGACAAGCCAAAGACTGTTACATATGTAATCCGTTTTATTTAGAGTTTATCATGAACTGTGTTCTATGTTCCCTTTAAAACAATGTGACTGGATATCAGAAAGTAATAATAAGCAAAACCTGTATGTTGGCCTTCTCCTTGTTGCTGGTCTCTGGGTCACCCTTTTATTTCTGTTCTGTAGTTTCTGGTTACCTTGAGTTTTCTGTATTTCAAAAAATCTTTGTTCCATTTTTTGCTCAAATCAAAACTAGCTTTGGGGTTTAAAAGCCCTTTTGGTGTATGTTCTCTAAAAGGAAAAGTTCCATCTAGTCCCCTCACATAGCCCTAAAAATTTTGGGGCACTGACACTGTATGTTGAGACACTATTTCCTGATCTGTGTATGCTTGCAGCTTGGTACAGTGGTTGCTGATTAATTTATTTATAATAACCTGGATAGACTGATATACAGAACATTTCAGATTTGCGTAGTAAGGCACAAAGAAAAGGAACACAGCAAATAACAAACAAAAAGAAACGAAAAAAGAAAATAGAACAAGAAGAAAAGCATTGCCATATACAATATATGAAGCATTCTTCATTCTAAGGAAATAAATAATAAGAATTATAGCACTCCACCGTCCAGGGAAAACTATAGTGAAAATTAAGATTGTAGCAAATGTGGAACATGTGGGAAAAATAACAATACTTCAAACTGACAAATTTTTGTCTTGTGTAAAAAGTACAACTAATTAGGTTTCTCTAATCTGATAGAGTACAGTTTTCTCACCATTTTAGAAACAATTTGTTTTGCATAGATGCATTTGGTTTGTGTGGCAAGGTTTTGGTTGTGGGGGGCTGCAGAGGTGGCTTCTGTGAGAAGCTGCCGGAAGCTTCCCCCATGTCTGACAGAGCCGATGCCAGCTGGCTCCAAGACGGACCCTCCACTGGCCAAGGCCGAGCCCACCAGTGATGGGGGTAGCACCTCTGGGAGAAGATATTTAAGAAGGGGGAAAAATGGTGCAGGATACACAAAAACAGCATCCGGAGAAAGAAGTGAGAACACGTAAGAGGAAGAGCCCTGCAGCCCCCAGGTCGGGGCAGGAGGAGGAGGAGGAGCTCCAGGCGCCGGAGCAGAGATTCCCC
>JANZLQ010000050.1:7434230-7460582 GCA_026212715.1 Elanus axillaris | reverse complement strand
GCAGGTGTCCCCGGAGCTTCTCTTCTCCCGGCTGAACAACCCCAACTCTCCCAGCCTGTCCTCACAGCAGAGGGGCTGCAGCCTTATAATTTACATATCACACATCCCCTTGTTACCTGTTATTGTCTCATCCTGGGTAATTGTTAGGTTCTACCACTTTTGCCTTAGTCATAGAATAATAGGCTGCAAATGTATGTTGCCATTATGTGAGTTTTTGAGAAAGAAAAATATGATTTGAAAGTGGTTTTGCTAAATGAGAAAGAGCCACAACTAAGTTTCGACTAACTTTTTTTCCATATCTGTGTTAATTTCAAAGCTATTACTAACAGAATAATGCCTTTATTTGGATATATCAGGGTAATTTTCCCCTGCTTTGGCATACTTAGTTTTCCATTGTTTTAATTGAACAGTATATAGAGGTATTTAATGTGTGCTAGAGAATGCAGCATAAAAGAGCCATTACATGTTCTAACATCTGTTGATATCTAAAAAGCTCATTATTTTACATCCTTCAGGGTGATTCCATTTCACTCTTCCTAATTCTAATATAGCCTAGAAATATTGTTTGGCTGAGCTCTACAGCTTCTTGTTTTATGCACTTAAATCTTTAGGCACTTGAGGTTGTTATGTTTAGACATACTGCAAACAAAGCAAACTCAGCTCACTTTAGACACAGTTGCAACCGATTTTATAGCCTGTCTGGGTTCATGTCATGATGTTTATGCTTTAGAGGTACCAGTCCGAGTCCTCGATACAGTCTTTGCATCCATGTTGCTCTAGGGAAGCACCAGCCAACATGCATTCCGCAGGGAACACACCGAATGGTACCTATTTCATTCCTGTTTCAGGTTTAACACATAATATTGTAATGAAGTGGTTAATATATGAGCCATATGGAATGGAATTGCCATCTGCGATGTTTATGAACCAGTTACAGGCCTTTCCAGCCTCCTCCTTGTGTGACTGCAAAACAGCAGGTCCCATGTGAGACCACATCTGATATAACGCTGCCAGCTCCAGTGCCCCTGACTTGTTTTGTTCGTTGTGCTCAGGAAGCCATAATATGATTTTAGTTGTGTCTCCTTCTTCAAGACTGAATTAGATGAGCCACTGCTGCATGACCGGATGCTTCATTCTGGTTGAAATAGGAATCTAGAACTTTCAGAATAGGGAAATTAATTCCACAGATACAAACCAGTATGTCTGCAGGTCACAACGGATTGCATTTGCAACCATGTCTATAGGGAAGATATTTTGGATCTTGAAAAAATAGTGACTTAAAATACTATCACATTGGTTCGTATACTTGCTATGGCCATGAGGAGATCTGGATATCTAGATGAAGAGAGAAACATTTGAGATTTCTGCATGTATTATTCAACAGAGGTGTATGCCATCACTGAAGAGTCTTGCAGGTCAAGTGTCCTAGTGGCTGGAGCGTAGCTTAGGACAAGCAAGTCTACTATAGGCATGACTGTGGCTTTCCCACGTATAGTTTATGGCTCCTGGATTGAGGATATCAGATACAAGAAGCTGGGCCCCCAAAATGGGAATTTGTGATACTATTACAGTGGAAAATTAACTAATAGAAAAAAAGGGGAAAAAAAAAATAAAGGCTGCAAGACACAGCATCAGCTCTGGCTTGTAGATATTTATGCCATTATATGTCCTTATGAGAACTCGCACTTTTTCCCTTCAGCAGCACAACAGATAATTATGATATTTCTCAAAGTGAAAAGAGGGGATTTATATCTCAGAGTACATTTACTCTATTTTAAAATAAATTTGTGGTTTAATAGTTCCAGATGCTTTACTGTTCTGTACTCTTCTGTACACAGTTACCCATGATCTCTCTATTTTTTGCTCTCGTGGCACCAAGTTTGGTCAACAAATGCCTACTCTTTCCTTGGATTTTTTATTAAGCACATCCAACAGTAGGACGATAAAGAATGACTGAGTATCATCACTGATGTGAGATCCTATGAAATTTAGAGGGAATCCAACATTAGTCTGGTAAGTTGTGTGTTCATTAAAATACTTGCTAACGCAAATGTATATTCAATAGAATATATAAAAGAGAAAAAGATTCATACCTTCATAAATAATATTGCAAATAATATGGCCAGATGAAAAGTAAATGCAAAAGCATACAAAAAGTAAGTATGCAGAAACTAGGTGGTTTTAAGGCAAAAACTGAAAGATCCTCATTTAATCAGAATTTGGATATTGAAACAAAGCACGAGGAAGAAAGACTCATACTCTCTCCAAGTAGAAAACTCACAGCACAGCTGCAATCATTGTAAGTGACAATAAAATTGCTGCGTATCAGAAGGCTGAGAGGGATATGTCAAGAAACTGTTGAACATACAGGATGCTTTTCATGATGTTTCCTTAACAGTAAGCATTTCCTTTGCAGAAGTGTCTTGAAAGATGAAGTTTCTGAAAACAAATAGATTCAGTTTTTATTTATGATCATATTTTTTAATAATTTGTCATTTCCATATTTATATTTTTCTTGATTAACAAGCAGACATAGTATGTAGTCATACAGGCTTTTAAAATACATACTATGTAGTTCAGAGGAAATTTTTCCAAGCTTTGGTTTGTTTATGAACTGCTTACTCCTGTATTGCGTAGTTGCTATTCACGCTGTATGTTTGGTCACCTCAGGCATCGTGCCTCTTCTTTGCCTGGATGAGTCAGTATCTTCAAATATGATGATAACAAATGGTGTTTATGTGATTCATAATTTCGGAAACCTGAAACTTTGCTGACCTACTAACATTTTCTAAAATGGCAAGAAATCACCCAAGAAGAATTGTTGCCACTATAGGGAAGAGTAATTTCCTTAATTATAAGAACGTTCTGGGGTGAGAGAAATGACAAATTAATTTACAAGAACCAGCAAATCCAGGAGACAAATGGTAGATCTAGAAGCAGCAAAATGTAAGAAATTGCCATTTTGTAACGTTTTTTTTTTCTCTAGACTGAAAAAAAAATATATTTTTGGTTTGGGCACTAGATTAAAAAGAATAATTAATAACACTTTTTCAGGAAAAGTGAACCTTAATTATGTTTCACAACTTGTAACTTGATGGATCAACTCTTCACAAAATGACAGCAGTCTGAGACTTCTCAAAGAATATACGGTAAGAAACCAGAAAATACAATCATCGTAGTAACTTGCCACATGTTATTTGACTTTTGCTGTTGCACTGATTTGTTATTGTTCTCTGATTATATCAGCGCAGATATTTTTTCCTTCTTAAATATCAGTCTGCTCCAGGGAATTCTGGAGTTCAATGTATGTGGTAGCAGATGAAGTTAATACCAACTGCAGCAGACAGTATATTGTCAAATGTGTTCCATAGATCTGGATTTAGCGCCGTCAAAAGGAAAACACATGCTTAAATTTAGATGAAATGATAGAATAGAAAATAAGCTATACTATGACATATAATACACAGTAGTGAATAATTTGTATTTTATTTAACTAAAAAATATCAAGCATTTGGATTCTGCTGGTTTTCTCTCTTGGACTTGATGATCTTAAAGGTCTTTTCCAACCTAAATGATTCTATGATTCTATAACTCTGCTGGTTTTCTCTCTGAAGTCAACTTAGTATCAGTTGTAATCCAGCTGAACCACTTCTCATCTGTAGATGCTACTGAGGGGACCCCTTCTTCTCCTTGAAAGTATTTTTGATTTTTTTTTGTCTGTGTCTGTATGCACTTGTCTATATTTGTCTGCGATGAATCCTATAGATTTTAAATTTTAGGCATTAACTGTTGAATAGTCAGTAAGAGAATTAAATCTGGACTACATACCAGAACCATCCTTTCCCTTTTCCCTGGTAAAAAGGCAATCTTTCACTTTAATGATGAGGAAAGCAAATGTTTCTGACCGTGGACAAGAACACGATATGAATAGCATATGGAAATGCATGAGTCACATTATAATCTGACCACCAGTGTACACTACTGAACTATGACCAGCAAGCCCTTGGACAGGTTGTTCTCGACCATTAACACACTGTTAATGTTAATTAACACATTGTTTTACCTAAGGTAAAATACAGCACGCTTCGTTGAAGATCATCTCATTAATCACTGTATTGTGTATCAAGTCCACTTTTTGAATTCTGATGCTGTCCTAGTTTGGTCCTCAGACATTTTATTCCTTTGTTAATAAGTAATTCCATTTCATTCCATTATTCTTAAGTTGTTAATAAGGCACTAAATAGAACTGGTCCAAGGCAGATTGCATATGAAAGTTCTTAGTCTAAAGCATTAAAGGTCTGCTGAGGTTCTTCCTCCAAGTGAGTAAAATAGTTAATACTTCGAAATAAAAGTTCCAAGTATCTTTGGTTTGGTCTTGTTTGTAATGAAAAACCAGAGCCTTATATAGGAGTCAGTACTGGCCTTTTCTGCTTTATGATGAAATTAAAAACAAGATTGAAGATTTTCATCTCAGATGGACTTAATCTTAAGACATATCATCAGTGCATCCGTGAAGTATAAATTCAAAAGGCACGGTAGTCGTTCCAAAGCAATTAATTACAATGGACGTTGTATGTACCTGTGAACAGTATTGGAACAAATATGGAAACAGAAGTTCTATTTTTGCTCAGTGTGTGCAGAAATCGGTATGTCAGGGGCTGAATATGGATGCACCGTCTGATTCCTCCACTGAAATGGTTGACTAAGAAGCACACTTCTATCGCACTGGACCCAGAACGTAATTTTCCAACTGAACAGCTTGGGAAAGAGGTTGTTTATATCAGCATCGTATTTATAGTGAAATGCCTGGTGCAGGATTTGTATCTGACATCATGGCCTTCTAGGACTTATTTTTCTTTCCACTTTGGTCTTTGTGGTCCACACTTTAAACAGATTACTTTGATTTTATTTTGCCTTTAATGAGATTTAATGTCATCCCCTAAAGATGAGCAGTGGTAATAAAACACCAAATCAATTTATTGTTTTCTTAGGCATTTGGAACATTAAATGCCAAAGGTGTTGTGTTTCACCACTGACAAAGTGCAACAATTCCTGTTTTAGATTTTATTGCCAATACTCCATCTTTCCTATTAATGTTGTCTTCTTCTCCAATGTCTGACCTTTTTAAAACTCTTTCAAGTCCTCTGAAGATTCTGGCATGTTGCAGTAGATATTTACCTATGCAACAGAAATTAAGTCTTTTTTTAGTGTTTTAGCATTTGTACAAAGCCTCTTCTTAACAGTGGAGTAAGGAATAAAACCACCCAGGTTGCATAAAAGCAGTTTATATACTCACGTAGAGAAATTCCGACAGGAAAATCTGACAACTATAGTGAGTGGTAGACTCATCTTCTTACTGAAATTAAGAAAATCTGTGCTTTTCTCATCTGTGTTACCTCTCACAAAGTCTTCTATAAAACTTAGACACGTACTTTCACCTTTCTCTGTGCAGTTTTCTTCCTGTTCGTATCTTGAATCACCAAGGCGTTTTAAGTGTTGAAATAAGTGATAGATAGATACCACGGTACTTGTAAAGTCTGCCTCTGAACCCTTTGCCGTAGCAAAGCCGCTATTATACAGCAACAAGCGCAGATCACCTTAGCCACTACCACCTTTCAGAGTGTTAGCATTGTAAAGCCACAAATCAGAAATCTCAGATGAGATTGATATAAATATAGCTCTTCTGTGTCAGTAACCAGGGGCTGAAGATGTACATCAAATCTTGGTGGGTACCCTGATCAGCAGAGTAGGGTTACAGCTGCCTTCTTAGCAAAAGAAAACAGATGGTTTTGTCAACGACACAAGCAGGTATTTCACACTGAAGTTCTTGCTGTCAGGTGATGGTAACGAGGTGTCTGCTTCTCTGTCCAAGCAGGTAAATGATTCTATATGATAAACACAAGGGCATCAAGTATGGAGATGATGGGTCTAAGACTAGGCAAGAATTTCCCACAAGAAATAGGGAGATACTGAATTATATTGGCATATACTTCATGGACCGGTGACTTTATTTTCACAGTTTCCAAGTATTGGGTATTACGTCACCATTTTTACAAATGGCAAATAAAAAAAAGACTAAAATCAAAAGTATCCATTAACTAGCTAATTTAAATAATCTGAAATCTGGTTTTCAAAATTAACAAGTTAGAGCATTTTTCTTCTCAGTGCATGTACTTTTCAGGGGCTCAGGTTCAGAAGCAGGCAATTATCAGGCATCCAAGGAAAGTCTAATTTCAGGTGATTTTTTTTTTTTTTGCAATAACACACTGTAGCTCAGTGGCAGATTTAGAGAAAACCACGCAATTTTCCAGGGAGGCACTTAGTAATGTGTAAGAGTATGGCTGCTTTTCTTGTAATCCCTGCTTCATTCTCTATGCTCTTGCCACCTTTGATGACAAATTATTCCACCCCAAAGCACAGTCCAATCTGTGTGTTGAATGAAGCATTGATGGTGGCTTCTGGAAAATTAGTATCTGAGCACATAAAAGCTGGAGGAGTATCAGACAGTACACTTGATTTTGATTGCATAGGAAATGCACTGGGCATACATTTCAAATTCTCAATTCATTTAAATAGATGATATTTAAAAATTTCCTCTGAAACATTGTGGCTGGAATGAAGGAACATGCCTATTCTTTGTCTTTGGTGGTTATGTACAGGAGCTCTCAAATTCGAGTTCACACATTTTCATACTCTCCTCGACGCACATGCAGCCCAACACAATTTCTTTGATGAAAGCATTTAAAAAGAAACTTTCTTGCCATTTTCCCCCCTTCATTTCCTTATAGGGTAATTCAGCTGCTAGGCAATACTTTAAATCAGCTTGATTTGCAAAGCAAGAGATTTTTACACACCATTCCAAACTAATCGCGTAGTCACAAAAGAATGAGTCACAGCAAACCGAGGGTCTAAGAGGGCTGCTGATGAACTCACCATAACCTTGTGTTCCTTCCACAGATTTCCTGGAGCATGTCTAAAATGACAGTACCAGCACAGCAGGTGCTGTTGAGCACCATCAGTGATGCAATTAAATAGAACTAATTACAGTAATTGATTAAACATTAATTTTTAATTGCCCAGTATCTCGAGATAATGTTAGACTACCTCAATCTGAAACTGCTAACTATATAAAAGACATAAGCAATTTTTATTTTTCCTCCCATTTGTGGATGGAGCACTGTTTTGGCATACAATAATCAAATCTGATTTCAAAGAATATTGATTAATCTGCATTTTCTTGGTAGAAACTAAGGAATTTGAACGACCAATTTAATATTTCTTTTTTAGTTCACATTACTTGTTTGAAGAAAATTTTATCTTGTCTCTGTTTTGGAAATCAGAAGTTCAGAAATTTACTAAGAACGTATTTCAGTGTGGAGTGTATTTACACGCGTGCTGACTGTCTGATCTACAGAAGATTCCCTGTTAAGATTTTGCCTGACTATTTTAACCCAAATGAAAATTCAGTTTCCCTCCAGCTGATCAGTGTCACTCTGTAGCATTAAAGTGACTGTACTGGGTTTCTGTGGCAAGGTTTCGGTAGAGGGGGGCCGCAGGGGCGGCTTCTGTCAGAAGACACCAGGAGCTGCCCCCATGTCCCTCAGAGCCTGTTCCAGTTGGCTCCAAGTCGGACCCGCTGCTGGCCAAGGCCGAGCCAGGAGTAGTGCCTCTGGGAGAGCAGATTTAAGAAGGGGGAAAAACCTGCTGTGGCAACTGTAGCTGGACCGAGGAGTGGGAACACGCGAGAGGAAGAGCCCTGCAGCCCCCAGGTCGGGGCAGGAGGAGGAGGAGGAGCTCCAGGCGCCGGAGCAGAGATTCCCCGGCAGCCCGTGAGGAAGACCCTGGTGAGGCAGGCTGTCCCCCCGCAGCCCAGGGAGGTCCCGGGGGAGCAGATCTCCACCTGCAGCCCGGGGAGAGAGGAGCCCACGCCGGAGCAGGGGGATGCCCGGAGGAGGCCGGGACCCCGTGGGAAGCCGGCGCCGGAGCAGGCTGGGCCTGAAGGACTGCAGCCCCGGGGAAGGAGCCAGGCCGGAGAAGGCGGTGGAGGCCGGTCTCCGGCGGGAGGGCCCCCCCCCGGCGGAGCAGGGGAGGAGTGAGGAGTCCTCCCCCTAAGGGGGAAGGAGCGGCAGGGACAAGCGGGGAGGAACTGATGGTAATCCTCATTCCCTGTCACTCTGTGCCACTGGGGGAGTAGAGAGAATCCAGGATTGAAGCTGTGTCTGGGAAGAAGGGAGGGGTAGGGGGAAGGTGTTTTGAGATTTGGTTTTATCTCTCATTACCTTACTCTGGTTGATTGGTAATAAATTAATTTTCCCCAAGTCAGTCTGTTTTGCCTGTGACAGTGATTGGTGAGCGATGTCTCCCTGTCCTTATCTCGACCCATGAGCCTTTCATTTTATTTTCTCCCCCCTGCCCAGCTGAGGAGGGCAGTGACAGAGCAGCTTTGGGAGGCACCTGGCCTCCAGCCAGGGTCAACCCACCACAATAGACTGTAGTTTAGTACAGGACAGATGCTTTTATATAGCTAAGCTATCTATTCTAGCACTCTACTTTGCAATTGATTTTTAAGATAATGAAATTATGCCTCCAAATTGTACAGGCACTCATCTCACAGGTTGCTATGTTCTTGCTAACTATAGCCACTGTCTTTGGAGATCTTACTGAGAAAACCTGCATTTTTACCACTTTGACTATCTTGATAGTCTCACTTGTTTGGAACAAGCTTCCAACAGAAGAATATCCTTTACTGTACCCTCTGAACTGGGAGATTTGCAACCATGATTACAGGATGAAGAACAGAGCTAGACCTATGTCTATATTGATAAATATCAGAAAAAAATGACAATGCCAGAGGTGAATACTATTAAAAATAACAACACTACGCCATTATTTCAACATTTTAGACAGTAATTTATTATTTTTCATTATTCATACAATTGTATGATTTTTTTTTCCCATTTTTTGTATAATTCTATAGAAGGTTTTTTTCATCTTTCATACAATTGTATGTCTTTGTCAATTAAGGAAAGCACCCCATCACTTACCTGTTTTCCAGTCTTCATTGTATCTGTGAGTGCCATGTATGAGTATATATGTGCATATGCACTTTTCTATGTCTCTCACTTTAACGTTCAACCGCATTGAATAAGAAAAGTGGTGAAAGATCAGCCTGGGCTGATCTCCCATTGATATTAGGAAGTATGGAGTTTGATATGGACTTACAGAATAGTCTGTCATGTTGCAAAAAAACAGGAAATCTCTGCTTACAGAAGCAGGCACAGGCTGTTTGGCACACTATGGGAAACTAAAATAATGTAAGTGCCATTCCTAGGTAGGGTATCAAACAACCAAACAAACAAAAGAAACAATTATTGAGGGTTTTTTTTTTTCCTTAGTGTCACTAGAAGTTCTGGCATTTTGCGAAGGAGTCTCATAGGCCCAATGAAATGCTAAAGAGAGCACCCTCCTGGAGGGAGGGTGAATGCATAAGTGAGTTATCCTATTCCATAGGAATATGTCCCTACATTAATTTATGGTCATAATCTATATGCAACATCTATGAATCTGTTTCAAATTAATATTACCTTTATTTTTTCCTTCTTGTTCTATTAAATAAAGCATAATATGGCAAAAGAACATTTGCCATGTGGATATGAAAGGTTATCTTTTCATGTCCATCTCAGGTTAAGATTTTGGTTCTACATCGTAATATGCTATGAGGTCTTGAACGTCTAAGACAATACTATTTTCCATGAGTAACACCTCAACAAACCGTATACTCCCACCCAGTGCTCCATGTAAGCCCCTGAGACAGAGACACATCAACACCAATGGTTTTCAGCCAAGGGCTTGTAAATACAGAACATATTTCTCATGATTGAGCCTGACTGAGCCAGAGTCCAATATCTTCCAGGTATTTGGTAATTCCTTTCCAAATAATGTTTCCCTTTTCTTTTTTTTTCTTCTTTTTTTTCTTTCCATATTCACAGTGAACAAAAGGTTGGCTAAGTCTTGTGATTTTGTTTAGTACAGAGGAATCCCTCATACATGACTAGGGAACCAAGCTGTTACAATATTTAATTAATCACAATAATTGTTGCTTATTCCCAACTGACAGAAATTTCAGAGAAAACGAAGCCTAGAATCTGGCTTTTGGCTGGGTCATGATACTTTCTGTGAGTCACATCAACAGTTAATATGCCTTTGCCTTTTCTGAAAGACACATTTTGTGTTGCATATACATCATGAAATTCTGCAGTTTTCTTTCCAAAAGTCTTCCTCTCTTAACTGGCCTACTTCGTACACATTACTGAAGTCTTTATATAAAATTAAAAATAATCACTAATCACTTACTTAAACTGAACAATGCTTTGACTTGCAGAGGACAGTGCTATCAATAATTATATATTTTACAAAAATATTCTTGATAAACTTCTGAACTTTTCAGTGACATTTGTATGTGTATTTTGTTGTATTATTCCTCATGAATGTGTATGAATGAAAACTATATTTGTAGACCTGTGGTCCAGTAATGGAACATTCTAGAACCCCACAACATTCCCTGAATACTGGGGTATGTGTGATCTCAATTAAAAAAAACCACTCAAATGAACAAACAAACAAACAAACAAAAAAACCACCCAAATAAAATGACACTGACAGTTATATGTCGATTGCATACATATATAAGAAAAATATAGTTTCTTTTTTCTTTGAAAATATGAACTAGAAAATATTATTTATATTTAGAAAAGGTATTCTTGTTTTCAATGGGAAATTTATATTATTACTTGATGTTTAAATTTCCCAGAATTTTTAATAAGATATTGGGCATGATGGTTTCATATTAGAGCCGTTTGAAAGTACCAATTAAACCTTGGATGTTGAAAAATGTCTTATTAAATGTTCATATATGTACTGCATGAACACATACATATTTTCAGTAGAAAAGAGAAATTTTAATCAGATAAAATTAAATTGTCCAGTGAGGCATTTTGAAAAAGGAATATAAATTTGAAACTAGTTACGTATCATGAATAAATACTGCTAAGAGCTGGGAAAGTGGAAACTCAAACCCAAGTACTGTTCTATAATATTATTTTACATCTATTTTAAGAATAGATAAACCAGCTTGAAGGAGCAATAGTTTAATCATAAATTCCTAATGATAGGTAATATATTCCTTATTCAGAGCTGAAAACATTTTAAAGATTCTTGTTACAATGTGGATTCCAGCCATAAATGGAGTTCAAGTTTTCTTATTACTGTACATAATAATAAAAAAAATAATAATTCAAAAGACTTATTTTCCAAGTAGTTTAACTTAAAAGCAGGGGATTGTATTATATTCAGCATTATCTTCCACTTTGGTTAATATAGTACTATTAAACAGTTCATTTCATTCAGTCTCTTAATTCATATAAAAGGTCATGCTTCAGTCTCTCCGTGCCAGTGCCTGTCTTTTATAGAGCAGGGGAATGGAGCGGAGCTCTGAGTAACAGAGAAGTGCCAGGGGCTGCTGATGCGTTAAGAACCAACAAGGAAACACCTGGGAAACACCACAAAGGAATTAGGGCATGTTCTTCTAGTAAGGTGTCATGGTGGATAGCCCAACTGAAGTGCCTCTATGCCAACGCACACTGCATGGGTAACAGACAGGAGGAGCTGGAAGTTGCTGTGCAGGGAATGAGGAGCGTGGTCAGTTAATAACACTCCATCTCTGCAGCTCCTTCTTCCTCACGTTCTTCCTCTGCTCCAGAGTTGGGTCCTTCCCATGGGATACAGTCCTTCGCAAACTTCTCCAACTTCTCGCACAGGCTGCAGTTCTTCAAGAGCTGCTCCACCATGGGTCATCTCCGCGGGCTGCAGTCCTTCAGGCCCAGCCTGCTCCAGCGTGGGTCCCCCGCGGGGACACAGCTCCTGCCAGAAAACCTGCTCCTGCGTGGGCTCTCCATGGGCTGCAGTTTCCTTCAGGACATATCTACCTACTCCAGTGTGGGGTTGTCCACAGGCTGCAGGGTGGAAATCTGCTCCACTGTAGACTTCCATGGGCTGCAGGGGACAACCTGCCCCACCGTGGTCTTCACTACAGGCTGCAGGGGAAACTGCTCCAGTGCCTGGAGCACCTCCTCCTCTCCTTCGGCACTGACCTTCACAAATTCTCACTCCTCTCTCCCAGATGGTGTTGTGCAGCGTTTTTTACCCCTTCTTAAATACCTTAAATCCCAATGTTGCTGATAAGCTCAGCTTTGGCCAGCAGCAGGACTGTCATGGAGCCGACTGGAACTGGCTTTGTCAGACATGGGGACAGTGTCTGGTGTCTTCTCACAGAAGCCACCACCACAGCCCCCAAATTCTTGCTACCAAAATCTTGCCACCTAAATCCAATACAGAATCACATGACTGGAGAGCTGTAATCGATGGCTATAAACTATTTAGAAGGAACAGGCAATGAAGGAGGGGCGGGGGGGTGCCCTCTATGTAGAAGGAAGGATTGACTGCACAGCCGTGCCTTCGAAAAACAGATGAACATGTTGAGAGCTTATGGTAAAAATTAAGGGCAAAGCCAACAAAGGAAACCTCATGGCTTCTGTTTACTACTGGCCACGCAGTCAGGGGGGACCTGTTGACAAACTGGTCTTACTTCAACTACAGCAAGCATCACCCTCGCAGGTTCTGAACCTGCTAGGGGACTTCGATCACCCTGATACCTGCTTTTCCAGATTTTCTTCCTTTCCATTCTTGTGAATAGAAAACACTACAACTGATTGTATAGTTGACTGTTTTCAAGTTGTTTGCTGAGATTCAGTTATTTCCCTCATGTAGGTTTGGATAGGACTGTTGGGAGATGAGTGAACAATACTAACAGGGAGCATGAGGATATTTCTTTAGGGCATTGTCAGAGTCCAATATATTCTGACCAAGCTCTTTTAGATATTCTACATGTGAAGGGTTTAATGGTTATTACCACATTTTCTTATTTGAATGCTTTTGATGCTATACTGAATTTTGATTTAGTGAGGGATACAACCGTATACTTGAATCACAATACAGGTACAAATTACACTTACCAGTACTTGGCACTTGTAACTTATGGTAGAATCACAATACAAATAGGATACTTATCAACAGTCTCTTTAATATGCCCATGACGGTTGGCATCCCCAGCCACCATGAAGGAATATGCGAGTAGAAACCAGCCCAATTCCATTTCTCTTTTCAGTGTTCTTTTGTGTTTTGTTCAGTTTTTTGTGCTCTGCTGGGCTGAGCCATTTATGCACTCACACTCACACCCTGCTGTTCTGGTTAAGTCAAGGAGACACCGGCAGCCTTTCAGTTCACTCGCTGATTAACAGTTACAGTCAGCTGATACAACAGGTTAATTCAGTGAGCAGATAAAGTCAGTTGATCCACTCAACTGATATAGCTAGCTGGCTAACGCACTCAGCGGATGTAGCTGCCTTGTCCACTGAAGTTGATGTAGCTGTTTGTCCAGACCAAGGGCCACCCTTCCGTCCCCATTGTGTTGAGATAAATTCAGTTTTCTTTGCGACAGCCGTGGTCAGTCACTGCATACGTTCTTCCCTAAGCCTCATGAATACCCCTTCTGTGTCCATCTCCTCAGAGCCTCTTCCCATTTTATGGGTTCAATGTTTGAGGCACAGGTATTAATGGGATTATCTTACCCCACAAGATGTTTCAAAATCTCGGAACAATATACCCAGGCTTCATATGTAAAACGGGATCAAAGGCTTGAGCCTAGTTCTCCACCATGTCATTAACACAGGAAAAGATTTTAAATGAGATTATATGATACTGCCAACAAGAAGGTACTAGTGTAGTGAAAAATTTAATGCTTGAGAAAATGACAAAGCTAAACCTCAAAAGATTCAGGTAATCTCAGCAAGTTACGAACTTGAGACACATATGTAGACAGATTTGCAACAGTTGGTTGCAAACGGAGTTCATTTGACATAGTATGAAATCCTTCAACATAATGTAAATTTCAAAAGAAGAGCTAAATTAGGGATTACAGTTAGATTTAAACCAGCCTGTGAAACGCATTCATATCTAAGCTTATTCTACAGCAAACTATTAAACACATACTACTAAAGGCAGTGCAAAATCATTGTTACAACACTTCAGTTCCAGGATATGGATGAGAACATAATCAATAGGATTAATTCTGAAAATATATTACATGAGACCACGGGAAGAGGTTTACACCTAGTCAAAAGAGGCTAAGGAGCTTAGGCAGTGTTCTCATTTATAAGTTGGAGGATAAGAATGTTCAGTTATCTGCAGGAAATTGTAAGGTCTGAGAGCAGATTGCTGGCTGAGAAAGTTTGGATACCATTGATCTACATGATTATCAGTCATTTGGGTTTGACATTTCCATTTAAACATATAAAGTAACAAGCATCACAAATAAAAATGAACGTATAAAATGTCCAAAAAACATCTATTTGAAAAACTCATGTAGAATAAATTGGAAGAAATAATTCGAAATGGAATGCTAGTTTTATCACTTCTCTGTTTAAAACATCTATTTGAAACCAAATCTGAATACCTATTTAACATTTAAACTCAAGACTACCCAGAAGTTTTTCTCCAGAGATGTGACAAAGAATTATGTCAGAAGAGAAGTTAATGTTCTCACCTTATTTTAGGTAAGAAAGAGGTTTGAATTCAATGAAAAGAATTAACAATGAAAAATTGCTTTGACATTTCAAATGGTTAGCTTGAATTTATATTTTCAGCACTATTTTGAATCTCCAAAAAATACTGTTACACAGTAATTACATGAATGGTATATGATGTACTGTGTTAGATGACAAAAACTGCAAATCCATATGTTTTCTAAAAAATGAATAATATTAATGCTTTTTATTTTCAGAAGGACAAAGCCGAGGTAACAGAAAAAGAAAAATTATTTCTTATAAAATTTTTGGACTAAGATTCATATAGTAGCAGTGAGCTTGTATTGTCAAGGTAACTCACTGAGCACAAAAAATAATGAATTTCACACACAAAATACAGCAACTGTCCAAAATTGGAGCAAAGTAGTTGTACATAATGAAATCCATTTTTGGAAAAAAAGCAGGAAAAAAAACCCCTGAGGCTGTGGAAAAGGTCATGCCTCAGCAGATTTAAGATCTTGCAGCCAAACATCTTATCAAACAAGGTTATTAAACAAGATTAATAGGAAATTTGTCATTAAAATCACAGGTACTATATGACACAACTTGTAGAGAAAGTCATAATAAAATCCAGTTTCTGGAAGCTACATTCACACAAAATGAAATTAAAAATTCTGAAACTATTTTAGGAAGAGCTTGATAGAGCAGCCCAAGACTGACTTGTTTATTCAAGCAAAAAAACTTTACAGAGATGTACCAGATGTGCTAAAACTTCACTAAAAGAACTGAGTATAGTGGGTCATCTTCTTGCTAGGCAACTGCTCCAGCCACCAATTTAAACACAGTAAAATCAGAATAAATGTTAGGCTTCTCAAATTAAACTACTTTCTTTTTGGAAGATATGTTAAAATTAAATATAATTTATTAGCTCCAGTATATTTTTGCATGACTGAAATTATGCATTTGGAGTCATACTGAGAGAATAAAGGTAGCAAAAAAAATGATTATGATTTCAAGTAGTTTTTACAAAATGCATTCTTTTAACAGTAAAGCTGATAGAGTGGGTCAAATCAAAGGTCATTCTAGTCTTGCACCCTATTTAAAAGAGCAGCCCATAATGGATATTCAGGAATGTGAGTGTGGAATACAAGTCATAACTCTTCCCCAGAATAATCTCCTAAACTTCAGAAATTTGTTGCTCAGGCACTTTTGTATTTAGTAGCCCTGAACATATTTTTCTTAAGGTTATTTGTGCAGGTAGCCATATTTTGTAGTAGAAAATCAGCTGCATAATATAAAAAAACGCAATAGCTCATAGTGTCTAGAGGAAAATCAGTGTTGCATAAGCTACATTTTGGGCATGAATCTTTCAATAATTTGCTTTAAATGGAAATTATCATGTTATCTTGTCTATTAACTTCTAAGCTTCCATTTGCTTCAGGTTAAAATGCTTGTATCTCCAATAAACAGAAATATCATTAATATTGACGCATGTAGGTATTAGAATAGCTCCTTCAAAAAGCCTTGAATTCTTTGGACACAACATTGACAAGAAAAGTCCCTATTGGACCTCTGACTTTTGGCACTTCCCTCTTTGCAGGACTCCAGATAAAAGATAAGAGTGCTTTTCATTGCCCCTATATTTTACAATTAAAAATTGCAGGTTTCTTATTCTCCCCCCCACCTCCTCCAAGAAACAGGTTCAGAATTAGCTATTGTCATAGTTTAGCGATCCCATTACCACATCATGGATTTCTAACACCCGCTTTTTCCCCTGCATTATTCTTCTTGCTACCGCAGATGGCAACCTGAAGCCAAGGGAGATTTGTTCTAGGTTTTGCAGGAATGTTGAGGTAGCAAGAAAACCGAAATACTGAATTCTCATCAATATTCTCGAATAATTTTCCAGCTGTAGGAAAATCCTACCACTCTTTAATGTTTTTTTGCAAGATTACAAAAGGTTTACTCAGGATCTCATGTAGACCTTTGAAGAATATGTTTGTGAGACAATGCTTCCCAAAAGCAATCATAAATTTGTTGCCTTAATACTAAAGTACAATAACAGTTGATTAAGCAAAAAATGGGGGGGGGGGGGGGTGGAGGAATGTAAAGTACAAGATACGTGAATTTGATAACTCAGCTCTACATGAAATATGTCCTACCATCTTTTCTTTGAAAATCAATAATCTATTAAGTATGTACAGTACTCTGAACTACTCTTGTGACTTTAGATTCCTCAAAAGAGCTAAAATGGATTTAATGCATAGTTTCTTATTTGCAGCTATAGATTGCTTTTCAAATCTATATAGCTCACCTTCTTTTCTTCTGTGTTTTCAATTTTACTTGCCATTTGTTCTGTTTTATTCTACTTTGTTCTACCAAGATGAACACTTTTCAATATTCCATGCATAAGTCATTATCACTTATTGTTGCTCAGTGGGTCCTTTGGCATCTCTAGCTTAAACTCAGTAATTAAAAGAGCTCAGAAAATCCTTAGCCTGAGCTTTCCACAAAGCAGAAAAGTGAATTGTTCCCCCAGTGGCTGCTGCTGAAAGGAAAGAAGGAAATTGAGGAAACAGGATGATTAAACTTTACACCACTACCTCATATTTTATTCAGTGTGATCAGAGAATACTTGGGTCGTTCACTGCCATGGGGAAATTTTTCATGTTGATTTATAGCAGTAGTTTCTACTTTTAACATGAAGAATTAAGATTTAAAAATATATAATGATTTTAAAGTACATCAATGTAAAAAGCAGTTCAAGTAACCAGCACTCATCCCAATACAATCTATGATACTGTTTAAATTCAGGTGGTGAAGTAGAAAGTGACTGACCATTATTTGAATGAGTAGCTACCCCCAAAAGCTAAATACTAAGTACTTCAACTGACACTGCTATACTAAGGCTATATTAAGCCCTTTCACATACAAGTAAGTGAATTATCCTATTTTCTTGTCAATCATTCCATTTAATTAAAAAAAGAAATTTCAAAACAACCTAAACCAGACACCGAGGGAAGAAGACACTGCGTTCATCTGCCTTTTATTTCATTGAAAGGACTAAGTGATAATAATTTGGCAAATGATATTTCTTATTATTTTATACTCTGAATGGCACAGACGGCATAGAGATTTTCAGATCCCTTGGATATGATATTTATCTGTTTAGAGAGTAAATTTAAAAACCAATTTCACTCTGGACTCAGGTCAGTGGGACTGCACATCTGCACAAAGTTAAGCATGACTGTAAGTGTTCCATGAATGTGCAACAAATTTCACACTATGGCGTACTTCATGGTATAAAAGGCCATAAATCAGGTCACTAAATAATCCACTGAGTTTTCTGCAGGATTAATCAATCTCTTCTCTATATGACTTTTCATGTTGGCACACTAAATTCCTGGTACACTGTGAATTTGATTTTATACACTGCTTTACTATCTAACTTGAACTATTGTGTAGTCCGGTTTTGCATTACAAGATGGCTTTATACTGTGGTATTAATGCATGTCCTCTCTCAGCAGTCTTAAGGAGTTATATCTGCAAGGAAATCTTTTACTAAGCTTAACAAAATGTCAAGATATATTAATTAATTGAACCTGAAAGACTTTTTTATTATATAAAAATTTGTTAACTCCACAGGGTGGGATGTTGTAATGCACTGAAACAAACATTTTTGTCCTGATACCTACCAGTGACAAATTATGAATTTCAATGAATATTTCATAGTCAATGAAATTTCTAAATGAGATTAAATCCTTTCCTTTTGTGCACACATTTTAACAGAGGATTTTTGTGAGAACACTGCTCAAAATTACTTTAAAACCCTAATGAAGAATTAACATCTCCAGCTATTTGTAATGCTTATAGTAGATCATAGTGCTTCTGGACTCTATTGAGTTATGTTAAGTATCTAGCGCAAGGTAATTTCTACCTCTAGGCTTTATACTGTGCTATTAATACATGTACTGTATTCGTTTCATTGTAGGACAGATCCTACTTAACTTGGGAAGAACTGGTAAAAAATGAGTACAGAAGGGATGAAATTTTCAAGGCTTAATAGTCGGATCTGCTGAACTCCAGCAAGAATTGGAAATCCACCTCCCTCCATTTTACCTGGTTCCATGTGTGCTACTTCCCAGAGCTCAGCCCCAGGGTACCACATCTGGATATGGACCAACGCTCAGATGGCTCAACCCCACACCACAACAAGACCCAGAGTTGGACCAGTGCCCTTCCTCCCCTTGCCCATCAGCACCCGTGCCTTTGTTGGCAAGAAAATAGTTACTGTCGTATGTTTTGAAGAGGTACCGGTTTGGCTAATTGGAAGGAGGCATGCGAGAAATGCATTATGTACCAACAGTCATGTCTAGACGCAGACTGTGAAAATACCAGCCTCAAAGTTTATAATAGTTTCCCCCTTTTTTCCATGAGAGGTAAACTAAAGCTGGGCCATTTTGCATATCCCAGTTAGGAAGAACAATTGACGCTGTGTCTAGCATAATTTATAAAATCCTGTTTCTTTACAAAAATGTACATAGATTTTCATTTCTGAATGCAGGCTGCCTACCTTAATTAAACACAGCAACTTGTTTCAAACCCCCTCATCTCTCATGTCCTTGTAGGAAGGTTGATCAGGCTTTGTGTTCTGTCTCCTCCTCTTCGCTAACACATACCTCCTCTCCAGTAATATCTAGCTGAATGCACTCTGGCCAGAGAGTTCAAGTTTCTGAACAGTCATACATTTGCTTTCATTTGGGATGGAAATATGAGCACTACATGTATCTTAAACAAGAAAAAAAGAAAGTTAAAAAAAACTTCAGTCAAGTGTCCGTGGTAGAGTTACATATTTATTGCTGTCACCTAGTCAAAACCACAATGATGTCTACTGGAATTGAGATCGGTTGATATAAGTGCTGGTATTTGAACACAGTCTCAAATAAACTTTTATTCATCGGATTTTTTTTCATATATTGTTTCAGTTTCCTTTTTTTTTCTCCCTCCCTAAATGCACTAATAATCTATAATAAATTAAGAATAAAATAGTGTATGCCAGAATATATAATCCCATGACAATGTCTATTTACATGCGCCAATCCAGTCTCTGAGGTGCATGGCATGCATTATTAAACCCTGAACAAATATGTATTAAATTAATATCTGAAATTAGCTGCATCTGTTAGGGTAATGTTTTACTGTATTTCACTCTCTCTGCAATTTATTGTACACATAGTATGAACTCCAGAGTGAGAAACAAGAAAAACAGGAAGTGTGTTAAATATATATTTCATTGCACAAGAAATTAAACTGCATTTTAATTTAATGCAACTTTCCTAAATACTTTAATGCTATATACTTCAAAACTTGGAACGGCAAACTGCTTGTCTTCATAAACACTCTACTAAAGAAAAAAACAGAACAGAATATTTGAAAAGGTAATTACATTGTATTTTGAACTGTTCAATATAGAATATGATAGGCAGAACATAATTATTCTGTAATCTGTACATCTGACAATCTCATTCTGAAGCAAATTTTGATTTTGCAAATCAGGTTTCTGCGTCAGTTTTCCTTTCAGTAGTTCAGGCACAATTAATAAGGGCGCCTATATCCAATGGAACTGACCATATTTCTCGTTAAAATTAAGTCACAATTTAGCTGTTCAGCATCTCACTAATCATGGTGGCAGAATTTTTGCATTAGATGGAGTAGCAGTATCAAGCCAAAACTGCAATACCTTCAGGCAATGAGAGTTTTAAGTAGCTAGAGCAAATTCCTCTTCCCAAGTGAGAACTACAGAGTGCATTTTCATGTAGTGCTGTCAGTACAGTTCTCTGTAATTTTAAGGGAGGGGGAAGAAAAAAAAAAAGCAGAAATAATTTTCAACACCATTTCCATTACATTTTGTTTATATTTACAGGCCAGAATAAACAACAGTAAAAAAGTACTGATGAAAATAAAAATCCTGATTCAAAAAGTCCTGTCTGAAATTATACTTGTATGGGTAAATTTAAATTCCTGACTGCTTGGCTTTTTACATTTCCTGAAGTGATACTGCAAAGAATGTCACCAGGACAACAAACGTCTTGGAAGCTGTCTGAGCTCAAGCACACTGATTCAGCAAGAACAGCCTGACACATTGGGATATAGTAATTTCAGAATCTAAAACCTGCTTATTTAAAATAAAATTCATCCTATTGAATTATTCAAGAATAATTGATCACATTGGGTAGAGAAACCCTCACTAGCACTCACTCACATTAATGAATTAGAAATAGAAAATGCTGTCAAAACAAAGGTATAAACGCGGCCAAATTTGCAGTCAAAAGTGCTTTGTACTAAGCAGCAAAGACTATGTAATTGGATAGTGCAATCTGACAGCATGTGATGTGTAGTGAACATGGAAGATCCATCTAGTGTTAATTGTGTCTAGGAAAGTAATTCTTATGAATAGCCTTTCAAGTCCAGGTATTTTTATAAGGAAAATTGATCATGGCATTTACATTCTCATCTATTGGCATTGTGTCATAAAGAAGCAAGTTTATTTGAAAGATGAATCATATGCAGTTTTTCTGTCATGATTATTGATTATCTTTCAACCTATAAAGACTGTGTAAGGTTATGAAGCACTTAAAGATTTATTACCTTTATAGATCTATCTTTTCTGTGGTGATGAAAGTAAACATAAATCTCTGTTTGACCAAATGATACAGTAAACATGATTGCTTGAAAGAATTAAAAAGATATTAAACACAAAGAACTAACACTCACTGCAATCTTTTTTAAGTTAAGCAAAGAATTGAATAGACATTTTTAATACGCTGTTCTGCTTTGAGGAGCTTTAAAAATATTTTTATTTTGCACTTTATCAGCATGCATAGAAACACTACTTAAAAATCAATTGCATGTAGAGGCCTAAGAAAAATAGTGGGTTTTCTTCTGCATTGCAAGTGGGGTTGGGGAAGATATATTGGAAGGAAGGGGAACAACAATAACAAAAAAGTAATGACAAAGAAGCAGAGATCAGCATCAACTGAGTTGTGTTTGCTGAGCATCTACTAACGGTGCTCAGAATTTATAGACGCTGGCAAAACAGTACACCTGCAGGCATATATGAACCCTGCAACTGCACCAAAGAACAGTGACCTACCTTGGGTTGACAGAAATTGCCCATTTACAGGCGGCCACCCCTTCCCCCTGTAACGCTGTATGCTTTCAAAACTGCTGCTGTGACCACTCTGTAACCATCTGCACTTAAAGGGATACATGGTGGCAAAACTTTTAATTTTTAAAATTCTGTAAAGTAATCAAGATCATTTTGACTAAAATGAACTAGGTCTTGATGGCAGCTGTTCATAGGTTGTTGGGAATGACAAATAGTGGTAAATGGGTTTAAATTGGTGGCTCCAACCCCCTCAGACACATCCAGAAAGCTAGGTCTGCCCGCACACCCCAAAGGCATTCTTAAAAGGCAATCCTAATCCTAGCCTTTTTGCTCAACAATCCTTTTTTATACTCCACAAAGTACGATCAGCATAATGACATCTCTCCATTCCTAATCCTAATTTAATCCTCATGGTACAACTAGAGAGGGATCCAATAGGTACTCTATCGTATAGCCTATTAGTATATGTGCAGATGTTGTTTGCCGAGGATTAAGAGCTGTTCTTGCATGACGTTGTTTGTAGGTACAAAGGAGGTAACTGAAATGCTGCAAAAATGTTCATCGTTGATCTGAACAGACAGCAAATTCTATTCCTCAAGACACCATTTAGTCTGACAGCATTGGAGAACTTTATAATCTTATGAGTCTTTCGTCTCTTGATCATGCACAAGAATCTGCTTTTATTCGGTAGCAAATGAATACACTTGAGATCCAATGGATAACGGTGACTCCTAAGACGGGTTTTACGCGCTACAGTTCCAGTTCTTGTAAGAGCTCAGCATCGTCCTTTGTACCGATTGCCAGATTGAGCCAGAGTGCTGAGAACTGCAAAGGCCACGGACACTGAAGTGACACTAGGTTAAGCTTGAAATATGCTGAAAGACACTGTACGTAGGAAATCTGGCATGTGGAAAATGGGGAAATACCTTGTTTAGTAGCAGTCTGCATACCGATATGTGAGTCTTGTTCCGTTAGAAGTTAGTATGGGTATCTGTTACATACATCAAGGTCTTTCACCTGCTGGAAAATCCTTGTTTTTTTGTCGAAAATCCCAGACCAGCACCGGGGTGTGAAGTGAATGAGAAAGTTGTGAGTGAAACTTTCTGCTAGCAGTTCCAAAGAAAGTAAAACATATTTTTCTTCTGAAGAGAAATATTGTAAGCAGGCTGCTGTTAGTCTGTCTAAGATCAATTTGTCTATTTATCTATCTATCTATCTACATCTATCTATATGGATATATTTATTGTAGTAGAAAGTAATAAGTATTTCTTTAGTGGAATCATTTAGAAATAGAGCAGGTTAATGGAAATACATGGCATACATTTTATTACTCTTATCATTAGTAGTATTTTAGAGATTAAATAGATTAGTTAAATGAGCCCATAAAACTATGTTTATAGCATTTGTTAAGCATGTCAGAGGTGCTTCATATTTCTGTTCATCCTTTTTAATTAGAAATTTAGTTAGAATTGATGTTTCCTCTCCATTTGTTTCCAAGTTACATTCCTCAGCTCTCTAAAACATGCCAACCCATTTACTGCTACCTTCTTATAAAACCTCATCTTAAACCTGATACCCATACTGTTTCAACCTTTCCCACAACCTTTCAATTGCACATAAAAGTATTTGAGAAAGTGGCTTTGCTCTAGCCTTCAACCACCCCCCCACACCATTATCATTCATTTTTTTCAGTCTGGATTTGGTCTCAGCACAGCAAGAAAACAACCTTTCTGCATGTAAGTAACTATTATCCAGTGATTGCTGTATAGTAGCCAATGATTGTATTGTCGTCCCCCACATATTACCTGTCTATCTATTCATCAGCAGCTGCTAGTAAACTCCTCCTCTTTTTTTATCATTGTCTAATACATACACAGAGACTGGCTTTACAAGTAATCCCAGCTGCTTACAAGACAAGCAGTAAAGACATTGGACCGCTTTGTAATATTCCTAATTTATGTTCAAAGATGTCATGGCTTAAGCCTGGCAGGCAGCTCAGCCCCACACGGCCTCTTGCTCAGTCCCCCAACAGAAGGATGGGAAGAGAATCAGAAGTGTAAAAGCGAGCAAACTTGTGCACTGAGATAAAGACAGTTTAATAGGTAAAATAAAAGCTGCACGCACAAGCAAAGCAAAATAAGGAATTCATTCTCTACTTCCCTTCTGTAGGCACATTTAGCCATCTCCAGGAAAGCAGGGCTCCATCCCTCGTAACGGTGACTTGGGAAGATGCCATATGCATCTGAACATGCTGAAATGCCCTAACTCTGAACATTCCCGCCCCCCTCCTTCTTCCCCCAGATTTTATTGCTGAGCATGATGTCATATGGTACGGGACATCCCTTTGCCCAGCTGGGGTCAGCTGTCCTGGCTCTGTCCTCTTCCAAACTCTTGTGCACGCTGGCGGGGTGGGGTGAGGAATGTAAAAGTACTTGACGCTGTGTAAGCACTGTGCAGCAATAAGGAAAACATCCCTGTGCTGTCGGCACTGTTTTGGTCACAAATCCAAACTACTGTGAAGAAAATTAACTCTATCTCAACCAAAACCAGTACACAAGAAATGTCTTCTCCATTTCTCACTGGTACAAATGTGCTCTCTCTGGGGGTATTCCTTCCTGAAATCCTAGTGCAGTTAGACTAAACACCCCATGAATCTCTTTAGTTTTATGCAAAATAAGCAAAACAGTCAATAACTTCCACAGTAACTATGAATGCACTAAAGTGAATGCCTAATGTTGGCAAACGATTCTGGTTTCCTCTGCAGTGACTGGAGAGACAGAGGCACTGCAAGGGTCGAGTCGCCCTGTTCGAAGCAGATGGCAAGAATTCCTTTGGAAGTGTCTGTCCCTTTCCTTTGATGCTGGAAGGGGTCCAAGTCATCAGCTTAGACAATTAGGCAGATGAAGGTAATCTCACCCTTCTCACTGTGCAGTTATTGATATTTCTATTAATCTTATCATTAAAGTATGAATGCAACGCACAGTAAACCCTTAGTACCTTAAGAAGCCCATCCATTTTCTTTCAGATCTCATCTCTGTGAGTTTTCCTTTTTAATTTTCATCTTTCTCTTTTTAAATCATGTTATTGGCTTTCTGTGTGGAAGAGTGAAGCCACTATTTCTGAGAGAGTTTTGCTCTGACATATCTTTGTAACATTTGGCAGCTCTGGTGTCAGGCTACTTCAGTAGGTATCAGAAAGCAACAAGTGTTGCTAAAAAAGTAAATAATTATAAATTTAAAATATGCAGAGCGCGATAAACAGGGAATTACATATTGGGACTGATCTGCTTGGTGGCTTTCATTTTCTGAAATGTAGTTGTTCGGTGACCGTCCTCATTGTCTCTTTATTTTATAGACCTCATCTTAGATCCTATGAATTGAACAGGTTCATTTCAGTGACAAACTCCACTCAAACTGTCTTTCTCACAGTAACTTTCAGATTGCATGACTTAACATTAGAAAACTCCTTTAGAATACAGTTTTTGTGATGGAATCAATACAAAAAAATCGTACATGTGTATATCCTTGGCATGCCCAACACATGCAGTGGGAGAGAGATTAGACATTTCAAGTGCTGGTAAAGAAATACAGGACCTTCCGCTGCCTCACAGGACTCCTCACAGGAGTCAGTTCAGCTTAAGCAATTAGGCAACTTACATTATTCATAATGGGTGTGTGGTCGTGTGTCATTTATGAAAATGTACAGTCTCAGTTCCGTTGCTACTAGATGCAGTTTTAGCATAAAAGCCAAGGAAATAATATGTATTAAGACTGTGTTATTCTTTTAGCAGTAGGAAGGGTTCCTAAAGGCCAGAGTGGAAGAGCACTGATTGTGCGATGTTGAAAAACTTGCCTTGTGCCTATTTCTGTGTGGTTTCTCCTACAGAGAGTTTCATTCAGGGACTTCTGCTTTCATAAGCTGCCTAGCTGGCATCTTTTGCTTTACACATGGAATGTCATTACAGTCCCTGGGATATGTTTGTTTAATTTTCAGCAGTCCATTATTTTTGCTGTAAGCAACTTAAGCTATCTAAAAAGGTTAAGTGTAGTAGAAGAAAAAGGATTTATATCTAATAATGCTGTCAAATATTTATATTTGGCCGAAATATCACTTATTCAATTTCTTAAACTCATTGAACTTGCATGGAATAACTTTGCTAAAATATGGATTAGTGCATGAGAAAAAAATAATCAATATATGTATATACACATATTTTTTCTACCCACTTCATCAACTACCTATCCATATTCAAATGTCTGATCTGCTAAGCAATATAAAGAGCAAAAAAAAAATTAAAAATATGCCAGTTTTCTAAAGACTTTTAAGTCAGTGACATTCATAAAAGTGACTTTTTTGTTGTTGTTATTGTAAAAACAAGCTCCCACTGGAGCGTGTCCGGAGACGGGCAACGGAGCTGGCGAGGGGCCTGGAGCACAAGTCCTGTGAGGAGCGGCCGAGGGAACTGGGGTGTTCAGCCTGGAGCAAAGGAGGCCGAGGGGAGACCTGATCGCTCCCTGCAACCGCCTGAGAGGGGGCTGTGGTGAG
>JANZLQ010000050.1:7420293-7434069 GCA_026212715.1 Elanus axillaris | reverse complement strand
TGGAGTCCCCGTCCCTGGAGGTATTTAAAAGACGTGTAGGTGCGGTGCTTGGGGACATGGTTTAGTGGTGGACTTGGCAGTGCTAGGTTAATGGTTGGACTCAATGATCTTGAAGGTCTTCTCCAACCTAAATGATTCTATAAGTCCATTCTAAAAAAAAAGTTTAATTATTTCTTCTGTGTTGCTAAGTTATTTAAAAATCCTTGAATTTCATCATCCTGTGGACAGCAATACTGACCTATTTTTTTTCCACAGTACTGATGGGCGGTTAATCTTCTGAAGTTACATAAAAACTTGTCCTAGTCAGAACAATCTTTGACTTGGCACTATGTGTTCAGGTGATCTTGCCTGTAAGCAAATACAACACACAGCCATGACAATCTGTATATTTACAAAATGACTATCAGCATTTATATTAACACATGCTGGATACCTTGACTTTTCCTTACCCATCACACCTTACAGAACATGGTATATATAAAAATGTTTCAACTCAATTCTGACACATATATTGAAGATAATGGACAAAAATAGTGAAAGATGAAGTACCATTTAATCTTAAGTGGATTTAATATAAAGAAACACGGTTGTTACGCTGTTATAGATTGTTATGCCCAGGTTAAACAGTTGGTTTTATATGAATGCATCTGTTTAAATATTACAGTCAATAAAGCACTGAGCCGAGCTTCAGTTCTACTTCGTTAGGAGGTTTATCTTCCTCATAATAAGTATACATGAACAGAGAAACCACTAAGAATTTTGAATTTTAAAAACAAACAAACAAACAAACAAACAAAACCCCCTACCAGGTATCAGTAAACATACAGGTTTGTACTATGAATGAAGTACAGGTTTACTGAGGAAAAAGGATCACCATGTGTACTATTACTTCCTTTTAAGCATATTTAATTGGAAGTGACAAAAAAGATGACTATACTTAGATATTTTAAAATTTCCTTGTCAGATATGCTCCAATTCAAAGTACAATATTTGCAGTGTTAAATGACTTTCCTATACAGTCGTACAGTGGCCATTCTTTATCTTTGTACTCCTAATTTTTTCAATTTCATTTAATGAAAATTAAAGTGAAAATTTCTAGATTTTTTTTTTGTTTCTCCTAAATCCTTATCTACTTGGAGGAGCAGACAGAAATTGTTACCATGGAATACACTGTTGTTTTCCTACTAATTCCAGATTCTTCTGCTTAGTATAAATTAGTTGTGCATGCAAGGAGAGATTTTTAAGAAAGCCTCTTATGGTACATCCACACTTTTTTAAGTTAAAAAAAACCAACACAAAAAACCTCCAAACAGAACCCAACAAAGTCTGAGGTTTACTGCATCAAGAAACACCCTTAGCTACCTCAGAGAAACTTTTACCAGTGGGTGAAAGAATTTTGTGCCTCCTCAACTACCCAGATCTCTCTCTGACAGCTGATCCAGGAGGCTGATACAGAGTTTTGTTTTACCAACCTTAAACAAACTGAAAGCTCAGACCCTGTTAATGGGATTTTCATAGCTCTGTTTGAGCCAAGTGTCCAGCCATCTCCTTTCTGGCCTCTCATCTTTCTTTTCTGAGCACCCAAAATGTCTTTTCCAGAGCTATTTTCTTCTCTTATACTTCTGACTGTGTCAGCCTTCTTCATATTTTGTTATATCTACATCTATTTCTCCCAGAAAAAAAAAAGTCAAACTGGTTCTGGTGAGAGGAAGTCCTATTTAATAAATTTAGCAGAGTTCTTCGACAGAATGAATGACTATGTGGTGAAGCACAATGCAGTTAACTTATTTTGATTGTCAATTCATATTATGAAATTTGAGTTGTCAAGGAGAAAAAAGAAGATATTTGAATTGATTAATAACCAAATAAGAGGTAGGAAATGAAGGAGAGAAGTCAATGTTGATGACCTGACTTCGATCATATGCTGTTCAACACATTTATAAATATGGAAAAAACATTAATTGTTATTAAACTGGCTTCTTAAATGAACCAATATTATTTACAAGAACCCAAATTGAAGCTAATGAAGGAGTTATAGAAAGATCTCATTATATTAATTGATTTGGAGATACTGAGACAGATGTTTTAGATAAATTCTCTTTCCCTGTGCTCTTCTCTGTGCACCTGATTTTTTTTTTCTTCCAAATTAACTTTCATGCCTCCTCTCATGACACAGTTTGGAAAGTCTGATTCTATTCCCTGCCAAGGTTGACACTTTTTTTCCCTTTAAATAGGATTCACTGAAATAAAGTTCTATCCTTTTGCACCTTTCCTTTCTTCATTATCTCCTCACTTCTTTCATTGCTGAAATAATATCCCACGTCCTGTTTTGCTTTTCACAATCTCATCACAGGGGGGGATGGTGGGCAGGGGGGCACTGTATTTTATTATCTATTTGTAAAGCATGACATAAATTCACAGTGCTACATGCTCAATATTTAATAAACATGCGATACCATAAAATTAACAACTCATAGTCTTGCCAAAGTGCTCATTTGGCAGAAAACCTAGATTCAGGTCCAGATGGGGTCTGCATTATGAAATCACTCTGATATACAAATTTTGATAGAAATGCCCAGGGTCTGTATTTTGATACCCTCTGCAGGAACTGGTTTTGGCTTGTGCCCCTGTTCCCAATACAACAGTTGTTGAAGAAATGGCAGATTAAGTTATCTCTCTTCATCTGCTTCTGTACCAGCAAGTCAGAAATTCTTCATCAGGTACATATGATAAAAAATTTTGGGATGGGGAATAAAAATCTTAGGATGCTGTGTACTTTGGTTTTACATACATTCATTCCACTGAATGACGTAGCCCAAAGGTAACTAAAGTAGGAGTGCTATCACTTGACGTTCCCTCTTCACTTATTTTCTATAATTAAGGCGGAGAGAGAGGTGCCCTAAGAAGGATGCTTCAAATCTTAAGCAGGGTGGACTGTCCCCTAGAGAGGTCTAGCTGTCTTCATTACCTATGGAAGAAACCTAGGGACAATATTCCTAGCTCAGGTGATTGCCTAAATTTGAGTGGGTTGAAAGTACTTGTGCCTATCTGGATGACTCCCTGCTAGTATGATAATATAAACACAGCATTTCACTAAAGAGACAACTTGGGGCTTAGTTATTTTATATATCTGCATTAATGCAAGTTTTGCAGAATGCAAAACACATCAACAGTTTTCGTGTTTCAATATAGAAGTCTTTTTTTTTTCCTGACATCAATAAAATACATTTAAATCTTGCATACTAACTGAATTCCACTAGTAAATATAATTCTTGTATGAATAAAAACAAGAACAACCTGCAGAGCTTCAGTAGAAATGGGTTTACGTAATTTACAAAATCAGAATGTTTTACTCAGTTCCTTTGTAATTCCATCTGTACAACTCAATGAAAGACATTATGACAACACAAAGATGAGATAAGGAAGAAAAAACAGAATTGCTAGAAGTGGCATGTAGTACATTTCAGGAAATAATTGAATATGCAATGTAAAAACTGGATTATACTGGGGACATCCCGAGTTCAAAGAAATTTACTTTCTGGTTCGACACATTCTGCGTGACAGCTTTATAGCATGCATGTACAATGATAAATTGAACAACTTGGTTAAATTTTAACTTATGTACATGCACAACTGACTATCTCTTCCTGACTATCTTCTTCCCTTCTCTCTATCAGCATGGGAATACAAGGAGCTAAAGTACCTCTACAGTGCTCTGTAGATGTACAGCTTCGTAGGAAAAAGGACATATCTATAATTGCAGCCAAAGGCACGGCTTTAAGAAGGGTCAGCTTTAATCTCTCTCCTGCCAGTGACAATAGCGGTGAGCGTGGGACTGAGAAAAGGCGATGTGAGGCAGCAGCATAGCATCAGCTGGGGTGACACTATGAATCCTAAGTGCTCCTCTGCGGTGAAGTTGTGTGCCACCACACGTTCATGCCTGCTGTTGACCACGACAGCTACAAAATGCCATGGTATTGGAGGTATCTACTTACAGTCATACTAATGGCAATGGGAATATGTGCAAGTGATACACCTGGTAGGAAATAATAAAAAAAAATACATAGTTATTTGATATCCATTACCAATAAATAGATATCTTGATACAATTTTTGTTGACTTTACTTCTAAATTATTTTAAAATAACATTAAAAGCTACCAATGAAGTAGGAAAAAGCAGTTTTCACCAAGGAAAACCTAATAACAAAGGCAAGTGGAAGAAATTCTCAATATCACCAACTTAAAATTTAACTTTTAACTCCTAAAAATACAAAAAGATTATAAAACTGATGAAAAATTTAGAGTGCAACAGAAATTTAAAGAACACATTTTAGGAAACACTATAAACTAAAAATTTTTCTAACTAGGCTTGATTGCCAGAGAAAGAGACTGTAAGGTCAATATAGCTATATCTAAAAAAACATAAAAATGTCAGATGAAATTAATGTAGCAGATGAAATGTAATTGCATTTTAATTTAAAATTTTATACTGTTTCATGGAAATATTAATCTACATATCTAGGATTAGAACTCTTTTTTGCACAATGGAAATGGCCTTAAAGTATAGACAGAGACGAACAAAGCCATAAGTTTGTCCTGAAAAAGGGGAGAACTGCAGTGTTTTGTGCACAGTATGCTCTTCTTCGTGTTTTCATTTGCTTAGCTAAGAAAAAAGAAAAAAAAAGTAGAAAAAAAACCCTGCTTTTGTAAATAATGATAGTTTTGAATGTCATTAAGTACTAACAAAGTTCCAAGTATCTATGATTACAGTAGTAAAGAAAATGTTGTTGCCAAAAGACTTAAGATTTTACCTACAAATAAAGAGAAACAGCTGGGAGAGAGCAGAAGAGCCAAAGATAGTGATATGAAACTTTTCTACTAGCTGGGAGTGAAGACAGCATTTATTGACATATGTTAGTAGTTAAGTCTGCCATTAATAGTGAAGTGAAAAGGGAAATGATAGAAAGCAAGATCATAAGTGTAGGCAGGAACATAACTGAGGAAGCGTTTAAAAAGAAATACCTTAAATGTGAGTAGCTAGGATTCTGACAAAGAAATTATACATTGCAACGCAGGTGAAAAAACAGCAAATGCATAGAAGGGAAATGTCGAGCATAGACAAGAAAGTGCAGGGATCATTCAGGAAGGTCTTCAAGTCATAATCAAAGTTTAACTAAAAAAGAATAAATAATATATATATATATGTTCATAGAAAAATTAAAGAAATAAAAATGAAATGCAGTGGCTATAACCTTAACTCATGACAGTGTTTTATTTCATTTCATGTCTTTTCAAGCTGTTTTGATGATAGACACTTATTTAGGAAAGACACTGGGTACTCACTAGGATACTGTAATTAATAGGATTTTACTGTGAGAAATAACTGAGCACTGTGACAAGACCAAAGTTTACAAATTAAAGGTAAGAAAGTGCAACATTTCAGAGTCTTTCTAATTTGAAGATAAACAGGAAGTTTGATGAAGAGAAAACCAAGGCTGGAAGCCTTTTCTTATACCCAGATTATTTCCGACATCCCAGGGTCTGGAGACTTTCTCTGCAAACAAATCTAATCCTAAGGAAAAAAATATCTTTTTTTTTATTACATTAACCACCTCTCTTCTTGTTTTGCCCTGTGAAGTTTTTCTTCTGTTTTGGTTTTTTGGGGTTGGGGTGGTGATGGTAATAAAATGTATATGTGAACAGTGAGTCGCCTCGGGATACGTGGTGTCTGACCAACATCCAACCACGTTTTGGGCTGCATTTTGAAATGGAGCCAACGTGCCTTAGAACACCTCACTGCATGGATCAGTCAGATAAAAGGACTATTTAGAATTTACATAACTAAGGGTGGCTGCTGCTCTCAGTGCTCTTTCAAAGTGCCATCAAGAGACATGACATTCATCTGTCCCTTAAAAACAGAGATTTCTTTTGTTTCTGAATGCTTCATTCCTTCCGTGGGATGGAAACCCCGATGTGCTGGAAGGTGGGCTTTGGGACATGCTATTACATCATTAGTACACTCTTTCAGAAAGACAGAATATTTAGGACATTAAAGACAACTTTGTCATAAATAATGGCTTTTGTCTTTGGAACTTATTGTTCCATTAGGGAGAAGGATGTAACCTCACAAAGGAGACGATGACATCCTTATTTGTAGGTTAAGTGAGCTGCTTTGGAAGTTCCAATTTCATATTTAAATACTTTAGAACTAAACATTCATATCCTATACTAATTGGTACATTAATCATCCTATATCAATATCTTGTGTTAATTGCCTTCAAGTTACTTATCTGATGCCATAATATTTCATAAAGTGTAAAAATAGGAATATTTAAATATGTAGATTCAAAAAATCCCCGCATATTTCCTGTGTATTTAGTGTTATGGAAAAAAAACACGTAAAATATTTTACTTTGATATGTAGGTGTACTTATACATACATACATACGTGCATGTATATGTAAATGGATGGAGAAAAATAGCAAAAGTCAACTAAACATTGGCATCACAAGTTTGGGAGATTTTTTTCTGCCACAAATTGTTTCATCAGAATTAAGAGGGCAGAGAGGAAATGAAGAGAAAAAGGTCCACTTCTGGCATACATCAAGGAAGCCCCTGTCAAGGGGGGCCACAGACCTCTATTAACTTTCTGGCTCTAAGTACTTACTAGAAGGACTGTTTATAAGCCATACAATAGATATGTTATATATATATAAATAATATTTCTCTGTGAGAGACAAAAGGGTTCACAAGAAACAATCACTTTTAACAACAACAAAAATTAAAGATATGTGTGAAACACAAAAGTAGAAATAATAATTAATTCTATGTAGTTATCCCCCAAAGAAATATTAACCTTGTGTAGCTACTGCAGAAAATGTAAGTCCTATAGAGTTATGGCTAGTCCATAAAACTACATTTCCAGAGTTTCAATCGTGATTCTTGGGAGTGGATTAGCCACTTTGTTAGTTTTTGGGGTTTTTTTTAATTATTATTCTTAAGTTTATACTCCTTCTTCCTTGTCTATTTCTAAAAATTGATTGGAAAATATAGTCTGTGCTAATTTTTTATACGACTTCCACTAATTAGGCAGTCATTATACTGCTCTGAAAAATAACTCCAGTGATGTAATGCTGTTACAGCGAACCCCTCTTTGACTGAAGGAGTATAATTCAGACCCTACGTGTATTTTGTTACATATTTTCACGAGAGGTAGCCAGAACATCAGTGAGTAAGTACAAATGAATGATTCTGATGTTATGAAAGGAGAGGAGCTGATAGGAATGCCGTGGTCTGTGCGGTGCAAGGCAACACTGCGACAACAGGAGGGCTTTCAGGTAGAGCCAAACAACTTGGGAAGACTGGTCGCACTGAGTAAGTAGACTTGTGAGTCCAATGTCCTACCATTTTTGGAACTGTTCTCCAAATACATCTCTGAGAAAAGTACTGGTCCTTGGGCAAGCTGTGGAAAACAGACACGCACTGTGAGAATATGGAGCATCATGAGTTCTAGTAATGCACCAAGGCAGGCAGATACAGGCAAAAATTATCTTGGTGCAATTTTAGTGGAAAGAAGAGCCCTCCGGACTCGGTTATTACTCCCTCTGGCGAGCTACCAGATGGAAAGATGCTGCAGAGAAAACCAATAACCTCCTAAACAAAACAGTAGGAGAAGTCAGCTTGAGAGGACGTGACTTAGCAAATAATAACTTTTATGGTATATTTTATATGAAGAACTGGAACAAGTTCTGCCATATATACCACACCTTATAAGGAAACCTGGACAAAAATATCCAGGAGTTTGGGTTATTTCCTTTAAATATATCTATTGCAAATCAGCTGTTTCCATTCCTCTTTGGGTTACGTGGAAGATTTGGGAATTCAAATGCAATTACTCCGTGACCTGGAAAAATTATTTTTGATGTGGAGTTCCCAAATCAGGTGGCAGCCTCTGCATTCATAAGAATATGTGGTAAGAGAATGAGGAGTCATTTTTGCTCAGGTCTTTCAAGGAATGTGAGTTTTATATATCCTAGCTCTTAAATCAGCACAGGATGTAATACCTCACCCAATATACGGGTAGGCAAGCAGTTGCTGTAACTAGAATGCCAGTCTACTGAAAGATTTTGTAGTATCATCTGGAGAGCACTTCTGCATAAGGGCTGGATTTGTTACAACGAATCCAACAATGCCTATTTATCATCTTGTTGCTAGGAATACATCAAATGTCACGTCAATTATTACCACAATTTTTAGTGTTATAGCTATGAGTATCTATCTTCCTCTTTCAGTTAGTTAACACTTCCAATTCATAGCGCGTTAAAGAAAGCAAAATTATGTATTTTGTCATAAGATTTGCCCTTATATGGTCTTTTCTCCTTTTTCCTGTCTTTGTCCTCCCTCGTGAAACTGAATTCTAAATGGCCATCTGTCTAAACTGTTCTTCTCATATAGGTAGAGCTGATTTATTTACAAGACACATCTTGGCAAGCGTTCTTAGATTTCACCTAGGGTTTCAGGAAAACTGGGGGCTGTTTCATAATTCATAGCCATCAAGTGAAAGTACTTTACATTGCTTTGTGCTGCCTGCACAGGGTATATAAAATATTTAGATACTACAGTGGGGTTTGGAGAGACAGTTTTGGCACATCAGTTTTGGCACTTTCTGTTACACATGGTCACAGCAGACAGTCAACACTTAATCCTCAAATCTGTATTTTGAGACAACAGACCTGGAGGCAGAGAAAACCGAAAGGAATAAAGGAGTAAAGCAAAATATTATAATTAAAAAGAGCAGTGAAATTAATAAAGACTGATTTTTACAGACATCAAACCAATGAAGGAAAATACTTTTTTTTTTTCTTTTAACATCTTTAACATCTTTTAACATCATTATGTCTACTACTTTCTGTAGTAGCAGAGACAGAATACCACAGCACGTAAGCGTGGAGATATGCATGGAACCAAGAATATTTGATGCAAAGTTAAACTCAGAGTTTAAAGACTAAATTTTCAGTGCCTGATAGAAAAAGGATCTCCACTATTTTGAGAGAGAAAATAGTATTAATAATTGTCCAGAGATACGGAGGGTTAGTTTGCGCAGATCGTTATGACATGATCTGTTAGCCGTAGCCCAGGGGCAGCCGTACAGAGCCCACGGCTTACGGGACATTGATGCAAAATGCAATTTGGAGAGTCTCTGTGTACTAAGGTGTGAGTCCCAGACCCAGGCTGTTGCTCCTATGGGAAAGGCCATCAATTCAAAGGAATGAGCGTGCCCTGGGGAGCAGGAGTTAAACGCAGAGCTCCAAAAAGACATCTTGCTCCTTTGGGCAATAGAGATGGCAATAACTGATGTCTCTGGGACGGGCTACCGCTGCTGTCCCTGGATGATGCTTCCAACCATTCATCCTTGCCTGCCAGCATCAGCCTAGTGTGTACCCAGGGAAAGCAGCTGCCCCTGGAAGTTTGCTGCCCTGGGCATGGCTTTGCCTGGTCAACCCAACCAAGATACATGGCGTGGCCCCTGGAACGACCATTATATTGTCCATTAAAGTTTACTATTTTCTGAGATATCAGGAGATTAAGAGTATGACACCAGGGACGGGGAAGTTGGAAAGCTGAACGTAAGTGGAACTTCAGTGACCTCTGGAAACTGTGATGCAGCGAGGAATCCCTTATGGCAGGAAGAAAATTAATCAGAGCATACAAATAGGCAAAGAGTGGTCTAGTAGTGCTAAGGCAGATAACAGCAACATCCTTTAATTTAGGACCTAACTGGTAGACAGAAAGTAAAATACATTTTTGTGTGTGTTTTAGTAGCATGTGCTAGACCTATTGGTCCGGAATAATTTAGGTAATAACTGTGATGAATAGATCTTTTATCACGGTATTTAGTAATATATAAAACTGTGTCTGAAGTAGACTTGAAATGAATATCAGCTCCTTTAAGCAATAGTCAGCCCTTCAGAAATAGGGGGATGTGGTCTCAAATTTTATCTGTAGTGACGGAAATAGCAAGTAATTAAGGAATTAACTTTGTAGGTACAGTTAGTAGTGAAGGCTGAAAGGATAAACATTTTTTAATTAAATTTCCCAGCAGAGAAAAATAAGGGGGTTTAAGCTAAAATAAATTGAAGTCCAGACAGCCACTTCTAGCTGGAAAAAAAAAAAAAAAATTCAGATTGGTGCATTAAGGTAAAGTAAACTAAATAATGAAAGAATCCTGAACTTTGATTGAATTCACTGAATGCATCTGAAGTACCTCCACACAGGAAAATGCATGTTGGCTTCTGGTTCTTGCTCCCTTCTAGTATTTCACTCTAGTATTAAAAACCTTTAGCACAATTGTATTTAGAACCAGTATTTCTATTTAGCCTCTGGAATAATAGTTTATTCAGAATAATAGGTACAACAAGAAACAAAGGAAAATATTTAGTTTTTTTTTTTTTTTCCCTTTGAAAGGGAAAAAGTGCATGGAAATGGAAAAAAAAAAAGAGCACAGACAGTATCCTTCACAATAGGATTGATAATCAGCCTTCTTCAAATTTATTAGCGGAAAAAAACTAAGTTACTGAGATAGAAATATATATATATCATATTTATATATAATTTTTGATTTCGAAAAGAGAGTTAGTAATGCAGGCATACATTGATTTGAGTTATGTAATGGTATAAAATATAAATAATATGTTTATATAGAAGGAAATTTCACTCTGGGATTTAAACACTGTCTCAGTGTACAACACCTCAGTATAGGATACCAATTTGTTTCACATTCTGATAAAGACGCAAGAATTCTTCCAGCTTAGCATCAAGGCAGGTGGCAATATTAAAGGTAAAGAGAAAAGGAAGACAGAAAAAGTCAGAAAAAAACCCAGCAATTTCAATAATGCCTCAGCTGGGTTTGGGTACTAAAGGGCAAAGGCATGCCAAATCCTGGTCTTGCCATGTACGCAGCTGTAAGAGGCTGTAATGTCGCTTATGAACTGGATCCTGAGCTCCGAATCTTTAATGCTGTCAGGACCACTCTGAACAGAGAGAGAAAAACTTGGAACTCACCAAAATAGAACAGAGAAAGAGGCATAATTTTAATTTTGGTTTTGTAGGCTCATGTTTTACAAACCTTTTGGTATGACTCCAGGGAGATTTCAAGGCAAGTGGCCAGCATTCACTGGGTGACTATAAAGTAAGGGTTTTTTAAGTAAGTACATGGTCATACATCACTCAGAAACAGCTATTTCAGAGAATTCGCTTCAAACATCTGCATATATGCTGATGATCGAGAACCTACTTGTTTATTTGAAACCCTAACATTCTTAGGACGTTTTTTTTTCTAAAGAAATACCTCAGTACCACAAAATTACCCCACGTTATGTAGGCCTTATAAACAAAGTAATTCTTAAAAGATAGTACAGCCTTTTTTTTTTTTTTTTGTGAGAATTAGTAAAAAGTACACATAATACCCTTATTGGTTTATTTCACTAAAGATTTTAAATGGCTTTGCATCTTTCTAACTCTAAAACAGAGTAAAATTCCAGCACTTCGTGCAATCATCTTCTGTGTTTTGCACAAAGTGTTTATTCAAACTCAACCTGATACTCAGCTGTAACAAACTGATGTAAATCCACTAACATTCCAGTACTGATAATGGAGCTATGTCACATCTGATAAAGATCTTTGCAATATATTAATTACATTCTCTGTTGGCTGATAGAGGACAAGTACTCATACTTGACACTTTTTTTTTTCTTTTCAGTTTGCATGCCATTTAAGGAGGAAAAAAATGGCTTAAATCCAGATTCTCATTAGTCTATTTTAACAGGAAGAAGGATTCCAGCATAATATATAGATACTTTCAAACTGCTGGTACCAGGGGTCAAAGCATTCAGGAGACAGTAGTGACTGAAAATTATATTCCTAATCATATATTCCATTTTCATTTTTCCTTTTCCTTTGTGTCATGAATTGTAAAATATCAGCACTTATTTTGAGGTCGCACAAGTCAAGGCTAGCAGAGGAGTAGAGGCTTCCAGCAGGGATGATGGGTCAATCAGACACCTCTAGTCTCAGTGTGAAGCTTCTGCTGCAGCAAAGGTAAAGCAGCCTTGGCCTGGAATTTTCCCAACAAACTAATGCTTTTTTATTGGAGTGACAGGCTATTATTTTTTTCTCTGATCTTTTACAAGGAAAAGCATAAGTAAATTTGTCTAATAGGGAACTGTTTAAGGTTCCACACGGGTAAAATGTCAGTTCCATCTAAGCAAAACTACACATTACTTTTTTGTAATAAATGACAGTTTAGACTCAATTTTTTCTGTTTCTTGGGCACTGTGCTAATATATTATATTTGCCCTTGAAAAGTCTGTTTAGGTGCCTGTAATTTATTTTCTGTTATATACAATTTAACGAGATGAATCGGAAGATGAAAATACATACTGGTTTCTGCATTTGGCATAGCATTAATAATAAAATACAGCAGGTTAATCACAACCTATGAGAAAAGAATCTTTTAGCTCTAGGCATTTTTCCAGAGGCATACAGATTTTTGAGTCCTCTGTAAAAATGCTGCTACAACACTATCCCCCCTCAAAACTTACCTTTGGTGTAAAGCAGCATCACAGAACCACAGAACGGTGGAGGTTGAAAGAGACCTCTGGAGGTCCAACCCCACTGCTCAAGCAGGGCCACTTAAAGCCCCTTGCTCAAGACCATGCCCAGACAATTCCTGGATATCTCCAGTGATGGAGACTCCACAACCTGCCTGGGAAACCTGTGCCAGTGCTCAGTCACCCTCATAGTTTTCAGATGCTCAGAGGGAACCTCCTGTGTTTCAGTTTGTGTCCATTGGTTTTTATCCCATCACTGCGGACCACTGCAAAGAGCCCAGCTCCATCCTCTTTGCACCCTCCCTTTACGTATTTGTGCACATTGATAAGATCTTCCCCCTGGAGCCTTCTGTTCTCCAGGACAAACAGTCCCATCTCTCTCAGCCTTTCTTTACAGCAGAAGTGTTCCAGTCCCTTAATCATCTTTGTGGCCCTTCATTGCACTCTCTCCAGTATTTCCATGTCTCTCTTGTATTGAGGATCCACACAGTACTCCAGTTATGATCTCATCCGTGCTGAGTAGAAGGGAAGGACCATGTCCCTCCACCTGCAGGCAATAGTTCACCTGATGGAGCCCAGGACACCGTTAGCTTTTTTACAGTAAGGGCACATTGCTGGCTAACATTCAAGTTCGTGTCCACCAGTACTCACAGATCTTTTTCAGCCCATTTCACCAGCCTATTGTGGTCTCCCTGGATGGCAGCATGACCCTCGGGCTTATCAGCAACTCTTCTCAGTTTTGTGTCACTTGCTGACAGCACACTCTGCCCAATTTTCCCCATCATTAATGAAGAGGTTGAACAGGAGTGGACCCAGTAGTGACCCCTGGAGTACACCACTAGTTAATGGCCTCTGAGAAGACTTTGTATCACTGATCACCACCCTCTGGGCTCAGTTCTTCAGTCTGTTTTCAGCCCACATCACTGTCTGCACATCCAGCCCAAACATCAACAGCTTCTCTATGAGGATCTTATGGGAGACAGTGTTAAAGGCCTTCCTGAAGTCCAGGCAGAAAATATTCACTGCTTCATCTACCAGTCCGGTAGAAAATTATCAAGTTTATCATAGTAGGAATTTACCAAGTTCATCAAGCATGACTTTCCCTTGGAGAAGCCTCGCTGACTGCTCCTGATGACCACCTTCTCTTCCATGTGCCTGCAAACGGTTT
>JANZLQ010000050.1:7401892-7419960 GCA_026212715.1 Elanus axillaris | reverse complement strand
TAAAGTCTGAGGCAATGAAGGCATTCAGGACCTCAGCCCTTTCCATGTCCTCTGTCATCAGGGCTCCCGCTCCACTCAGCCGCAGGCCACTTTTTTCCCTTGTCTTCTTCTTGTCACCTTGGTTTTTTTAGAAGTGCTTCTCTACACGTTTGTTTTTGACATCCCCTGCCAAACTCAATTCCACTTGGGCTTTAGCTTTTCCTAGCTTTGCCCCTTGGTGCTCGGAAAATGATTTTGTATTAGCCACCCTTGCTTCCACCCTGTGTAATCTTCCTTTTCGCCTCTGAGCGCCTTGTTCATTCATGCAGGACTCCTGGCATTTTTACCTCACTTAATATTTGTTGGGATGGAACTCTCCTGAGCTTGGTGGAAGTGATCTTGGAATATCAATCAGTTTTCTTAGGCCCCTTTTTCCTCCAGGGCCTTATTCCATGGGCCTCTTCCAAGCAGATCTTTGAAGAGGCCAAAGTCTGCTCTCCTGAAGGCCAAGGTTGTGAGTTTGCTTTTCATTCTCATCTCAGGATCCTGAACTCCAACTTTTCATGGTCACTGCAGCCAAGGCTGCCCTTGATCTTCACATCCCCAGTGATCACCTCCTTGTTGGTGAGCATGACGTATTTGTCTGCTTGAGGAGGCAAAGGGAGAGGCCCCGATGATGTGCCACCCTTTTTTGCAGATGCCATATGTGAACATTCCAGTTCTTTGTCTTTTCTCCCACCTGCAGAATACTGTGTTATGCTCTTGAGAATAGTTCTTACACCAACGCTACCAAGTCCTGAGGTGTTATGTGTTTACAAAGGTATTTTAAAACAATATAGAAAAGCAATTATCTAGGTTCACCTTCACCCATTTACAGCTCTTGTAGTGTTCCAGTGTAGAATCTCCTTCCAACAGCATTACTGACTTTTGCACAGGACAGGATCTGTGCCTATTTCACTATATGAGTTGCTCAGTAGTAATGATTCATAATAAATATTTTAGGCTCTCCTGCTAATGATCTTTTTTAAGGAAGAAAAAAAGAAAGCCTAAATTTCTTTTGTTAAAAAAAATAATAATGGAGGAGTGTTAAGAGGTAGATTATATAGAAAAGGGAACACTTTTTTTTTTTCTCATTTCACTGATATATTTTGCCACTTCTACTAGTCACCTGAGGACTGTGCTGTACACACGTACCTCATTCTTGACTTACAACACTCTGACTGTTCCACATCTCTCTTTCATCTGCAGAGCAAACAGGTTTTGAAGAACAGATGCAATTTTCTCCACGCCAGAAGTTAGTGCACCATCCTTGCTAGATCAAAATGCTCACTCCAGAAAATATACTCCAGGAGTTTATGCAGAAAGGTGTTTTCATTCTTCAAACAAAACCCAGTCTTTTTATATTACTCTTTATATTCAGAAAGAGTATGTGATCCTGTAGAGACAGCTATATACATACATGGCTAGAAACACTGTTTAATTTTCTATTTTAAAAGTAGTACTTTAAAAAGTACTTTTAAAAGCATTTTAAAAGTATTTGGTCTTTGTGTATGATGCCCTCTATGGCACTGGTGATCTCAAGGCAAGTATCAGAAAACTTTTTTCCATGCATCATAACGACAACCCTAGAAGGGAGTTTCTCTCTCTCTCTCTCTCAAAACCCCCACCCAACCACCCACCCAACCAGAAGAAAAAAAACCAAGAAATATAGCTGCTCTTCCCTTAAGTCAGGAATTGGCTAGGGGAAAAGTGTGCAACATTTATTCCATTCCTGGATAATGGATAAAATGAGGCATTCACTAATTTCAAGTGGAGGCCTTTAAAATCTATTCTCTGAAAACCTTTTAAAAGACCCCCAGACTCTCTCCACATATAAACTATGAAGAAAATATATAACTAATTATCAAACTCTAATTTCTATTTTGTGACTATCAGGCTTGATTCAGATGCCTAAACATAGGTTTCCAGCACTATTTACAATGCTGAGGAGTGTCCAAGAATATTTTAGAGTTACCTACCTGCTACCAGGCAGTTGACAAAATGCAAAAGACCTCTGGGAAGCGCTTCTCTTTACATCGGCATGTGGCAAGAGGGATGCAGGGGAACACGTGGTATGGCACAAGACACCTCTCTCCAGGTGATCAACTGTCTTGTTCTCATGTGGTTAAGAAATAGTAGATGATATGATAAAAAAACTTTTCATGAACATTTAGTTTACATTACATATGATTTTTTACAATTCCATTTTTCTTAATTATATCTAAGATGAAATTAGACAAAATAAGGGCAGTAACAATGATATGAGTGGTCAGACATACTTATTTAATAATTAAATTTATCCCAAATAACAGCTATTGACAACTTTCTACAACTACTGACAATTCAGGGACACAAACCATTATATGGATTGAACAACCTTTTTGTCTTTTGGGAACTTCTTGTCTTCTAGGGCCTATTATGTGTGCCTTTAGATGCTGATAAAAACCTACCTAAAATCTTTCACAAATACTAAAAGTATATCTGCAGACATTTGAAGAGTATGTGCAAGAGAACCATATGATAGTGTGACTCTCTGCCTTTTTACAAATTTACACTGCTTGTATGAATGTTATAAATGTATGCTGTGTGTTACTCCTGCCTATTTTAAATATACTTTTTCACATGATCAGCGTAAAGAGGCTAAAGAACTACAGTAGCTTACGTTTCATACAGCAATGTATTTTTTTCAGGAATATTATCTAAAAGCAACTTTAAAAACAGATGCAAAAAGAAATCTTTCTTAAAATATGGCAATATCACATTAATTACTAGTTATTAAATACATGTCTTTTTGTACCATTTATTCTGAAACAGAGTGAAAATTGTATTTTAAAGCATTTTTCTTTTCCATTTGCAAGCTACAATTTTACTGCATTTTAGTGTCAGAAAATCTGGCTTCATTCTTAAGAGAAACTGAACCTTATGACAGCCTAATGCTTCTTCTATTGAAGTCTATAACTATGACATAGTTCTAAGACCATTCAATCAACTATTAGTTACAAAGACAGCTGAATTCCTAGCTGGACTTTAAAAGCAACCAAACCACAAACAACAACAAAAAAGCTTCAGAGGGAAACACAGAAAGGATTAAAAAAATAGCTATTTGAAAGTCTATAGATGGACTAGAAAATGATTTTTCTTCCCTTAAAAAATAAAATAAAACCACAGTATATATAATGAATGATGGCTCCTGACTTGAGGTCTCAGTGCGTGGGTATATCTTGGGTTTATCTAAACATGTAGACATTATTTATAAACCTATTATCCTTACCTTCATGATCCCTAGTGTAATTTTACTCAGTGTTTTCAGGACCTGATCATGATGAACATAAAATACTACCTCTCAAAGATCTTACTCATGCTTCCCTCTTAGGAAAAAAGAAAAAAGAATCCTGGTTGATGAGAGTTTTCTCTTTGCCTGTGAAAGGAGACAAAGAATAAGACTTTCTCCCCAAATACATAGGCTATATATAGGTTATATGCTGTATGATTCATCTACATATTGACAGTGTAGGTTGCTTGAAGAACTCAAGGTAAACGCTGATGTTTCAAATGGAAGAGGATGGCTTTGAGATAAAGTTCTTCCTTCTTCATATTCCACCCTTTCTTTCCTCCTAAAAGAATATCCATTCTTGAGTAGAGCACAGGCCTGAATCTTCATTTCGTACTTCTTTAAATAGCTTGACATACTCATCACTAATATTTTTAGGGCAGCTGGATGATGCATGGAGGCAAATGCATACTTAACCCTGTCTGGATGAAATACCGTGAAGAGCTTGTGACTGTGAGAGGCGGCACTAGTATAGGAAATGCAGGGATGGCGGTGCAGAGTGGATCATCTGTCTTCTCTGCCTGATAGAGCATATGCTGACAGCCAAAACACTGAGGCAGGCAGTGATGCTCCTGCAATTTATTTACCGGACAGCTTGCTTGAGACATCATAAAAGCACCCATAAAATAATTATTGCTGGAAATATTTGTTAAACTTGATAAATGGGGAAACAACGTGGCCTTTTAGTTACTGTAGTTAAAGAATGTCTACACACTACCCCACTCCCTATTTATTTTCCTCAGTTATTTAGCTGTCATTTGTATGAGTGAAGTTTCCCTGTTATGTAATGGGTTTGGGCAAGGGGCAGGGTGGAGACTTGGAGGGAAGAAAGAGTTTATGAAATGCCCACATTGATTTTGTGGATAATAGTTTGAATCCTTATTATAATAATAAAAAAAATAAATCAGCTAACCTAATCAAATATATTGGTTAGGGGGTTCAATGCTTTCCTTCAAGCAGCAGAACAAGAGTCTGGGGAAAGAGGCAAGTTGTGTAAAGCGATTTCTCAAGTGAACAATGCACAGAGCATTGATATTCTTTATGGTATTTTATAGGGAGTAGCTGGAGAAAGCTGAGGAAATACAGTGGTTGTCTGGGCTGTGGGAGAGAAAGTTCTTTCTTCTCCAGACCATGGCAAACAATCTCCCCACAAAGCCTACTTATTAAAGCAATGAAAAATGTACTTTAAAATGAAGTCCTGAATTTTTAAATAACACTTATACATATTTATCTAAATGTGTAAACAGACACACGTGCATCTTCCCCACTGGAAGATCCTGTGCTTTAGTTTTTGCCTAATGATATACACTTATGATGATAGTTGTGTCCCATTTATACCTCCTTGTTAGGAAGATTAACTCTGACAATTGAACATTAGGATGATGGAGTAATACAGATGACCAAATAAAAGAAAATACCTTTTCAGCCTACGTTTTTAATGTCTTAATTTTGTTTATTCAACTTCTAATCAAAAATCCTTGTCTCAGTCTCCACCATTTACAGAGTCTTTATGTTTTTCCCATGCTTCTTTTCCCATCACTTAACTAAATAATGTTATGTTAAAAAGCACTATAATTTCTCCATGGAATTTTATACTCCTACATGTTCTCTCCAACATTTTTCTGTGGCAATATAAGTACTTTTCCTTAAAGGAAATGTAAGCACATTTCCTTAAAGGGCTCATTACTATCTGTGTTTATGTTTGGTTATATGACAAAATGGCTTTGATTAATTATTCAGGGCCAGTAGTATTTGTTTCAGATGACAATCCATTTCATGGTTGTTTAGTACAACCAAGGCTTTTGACGTTTTTCCATATCCTCAGGAAGACCTTCTGAGTCTTGTGCAAGTTTTTGTTTTTATTCACACATCAGAAAGCCTTTGTTCATGAGTGTGTGGGATATTTAAGATTAGGCTCATAGGGCTGCTTTTTATATTTTCTGTTGTTTATAAAGAGAAGCACTGGGGCAGGTTTTCCCTAAACGACCAAGATATGATAACAGACATTGTGATGGTTATCATGCTTTTGGCTCTTCAAATGTTTTTGGTGCAATGCTTTCTTTTCTTCTATAACTCTATCTTCTCTCAATATCTACTTGCATCCTAGTGGAAATTATATTCTTTCTGACTGCCTCTTGTACATCTATTACGATTTCATTTTCTCTCCCAATCATGTGTTCACCAGCTTCATATTATTTCATCTGCTTGCAGATTAGGATAGAGTTTTATGATGCGCAAATTAAAATAGTGGTGGTTTTAGACATGCCGATTCCTTATATGTCAAAATGAATTTTGTGTTTCCTGAAAAGAAGGAGAAAAATGAGAGGTAGATGTAGGCAACATAAAGATTAAATTTTAGTGATACTTGAAATAATGATTCTGAATAGGGAAAGAGAAGGATTCATCAGAGTGTTCTGCCATCTGTTTTTCAGAGAGGTCACTGAATCAGAGCAACCTGAAATATCCTATCCAGCATGTTTCCTGCATAATCCACATAAATCAGTTGCCCATATTTTTCAAACATGTAACTTTTTAATATATAAAATAAAAGTATTCTAATTATTAAATACAATATATTAAACAAACAAACAAACAAACAAACAAACTCCCAGCAAAACAAGAATAGCAGCAAAACATCCAAGCAGCTAGCAAGCATATGTTAGAAAGGAAATAGTAAAATAATCTCTGGTTGTTCTGGAATTCATGACTTATGGATGTGCTGAATACTCTTTTTGGGAGCCATACCTTCAGTCTTTTCTGAATGCAAAGTTGCATTATCTCATGGCTTTGTGAGGACAGTCTGCAAACTTTATGACAACCATGAAAACACAAGACAAGATTAAACAGAGTTTGTGAGCTTGTTGATGTTAACAGAAGTCGCTTATATTGGTTTACTATAAAGTAACATGGTTTTGGTCCTTGCTGAACAAAACTTTGTGTTGGTGCCAATATACCGAGCCAAGTTGAGGATCATAAAATCTAGCTGGAGTGAGGATGTAATTCGTTGGAAGTGCAAGGTTCATGTGGTCTAGTTCCAAACCTCCCACCAACTGCTATGAGCATTTCTGTGTTCATCACTGCTTTATAAGTGTAACTGCACATTACTGGTGAAAAATAGCTATCATTCACCACATTCACAGCTTTTATAACTGGGAGCTTGCCCACAGTCACACTTACTTCAGCTTATAGACAGTTTTGGTTTTGAAGGCTAGAGAACCTGTATATACCAGTTTTCCAAGCAGACTTTCAAAGCAGACACATTAAATATCTGTCCTGGTTCCGGCTGGGATCGAGTTAAGTGTCTTCCCAGTAGCTGGTACAGTGCTGTGGTTTGAGTTCAGTACGAGAAGAATGTTGATAACACTCTGATGTTTTGGTTGCTGCTGGGTGGTGTTTATATTAAGTCAAGGATTTTTCAGCTTCTCCTGCCCAGCCAGCGAGAAGGCTGGAGGGGCACAAGGAGTTGGCACAGGACACAGCCAGGGCAGTGACCCCAACTGGCCCGCGGGGTATTCCAGACCATGGGACGTCATGGCCAGTATGGAAACTGGGGGCAGGGGATTGCTGCTCAGGGACTGACTGGGTGTCAATCGGTGGTGAGGAATTGCCCTGTTCATTGTTTGTACATTCCAATCCTTTTTCTTATTACTGCTGTCATTTTATTAGTGTTATTATTATCGTCATTAGTTTCTTCCTTTCTGTTCTGTTAGACCCTTCTTATCTCAACCCAAGAGCTTTACTAGTTTTTCCTGATTTTCTCCCTCATCCCACTGGTTGGGGGCGTGGAGCTTAGTTACCGGCTGACGTTAAATCATGACAATAGTCCAAGTCAACACAGAGTCTTCTTATTACTATTAAAGTGAAGAAAGTAATCAAGAAGTTGCTCTCACTATTGATGCATTCATATTTATAGAAGGGTTTTGTCCAGTCAAAAGTAGGGAATATACTTTACACTTTCAGTTTCTACAGATGAACAAACCATGAACTTTGAGACATTCCAGCTGGGTGTTTGTAACCATTAAAATGAAATGTCCAAGAGATGGGATTTCTCTGCTTATGAGAGAGCAGTCTTAAGAAGAGTGTGAAAGGAAGATGACTATGCACTTGAAAATTTTGAGGGAGTTGCAAGAGGAAGGAGTCAGAGAAGAAAATTTCGGCTGTCTATGGGGACAAGTTCTTATAGATTAGGAATTTTCTGCTCAGCTTTGGAGCACTATATTGATGATCCCTCTCTGCATTAAAACAGCTTAAGCAATTAAATTTCCAACATCAGAAGACTGAGAGGAATGCACACTGGTGGCAGGATAACTTTTAGAGACTAATCAGACACCACTTCTAATTCTATTGCATGGAATATTCAAAATCTTAGAATGGCATTGTTGGTCAGAGTAACATCATTTCAACTACCTCTGCTTGCTGCTTCTCTTTTTCAAACCATCGGATGCAAACTGTAAGGTCTAGTATATGTAATCCCAAAAGGAAATACCTACACAAAAAAAGTGGAGACTGTTCTCAAAATGTTCTTTTCTGTGTGTTCTCAGCTGGAAATGAAATAAACTAAGAATATGCTCAAACAATCACATAAACTGCAAAGTGAATAGTCTGTTCATTAACTGATTACTTGTTTCTCTCTCAGGTTGTGAATGCTGGTGAAATAAATGGTTCAGTCTAGCCAGGGCTGCAGATTGTTTAATAGAGAATATAATCACTACCTCAGAGGAGCTCTAGACTTTGCTGTAACACAAGATTCACAGGACCCAGAGCAAAAATCTGCGTAAGTATATTACATGATTCTCCAAATCTCTAAAAGAATAAGGTATTACTTTCTTCTCTTTAAATCCAGTGGTGGAGTGGGTGGAAAGGGAAGGATGGGAGCCTTACAAAAAGTTAATCCCCTAAATTTATGTCTAAGGCTTTATCCTTTAAAGAACTTGTTCTTCTTTAACCACAGTAGTTAGTCCCATTGTTTTTTTACGTTTTTTTATCATTGTGTCTCATTTTTTTTATTTATTCCTTTCTTTTCCTTTTTACCTGATATAGATTTTAATCCATTGTGTGTTCACTGTGTACATCCAAAACGATATATAGGTCTGATTAGCATAACTCAGAAAATGAAAAGCATGGCAAAACCAACCAGAAGGTGCTTAAGCATACTGACAAAGAATGCTGTAGCTTAACTCTTCTTTCTCTTTATAATGCATATTTTAAAGCCCAAGATCATAAGCAATATAAATTTAAGTACTACACAGGAATATGAAGTCCCTTTACAACTACAAAAATATCTTAGATTCAGTAATGCTTCTAGTAAAGCTCAGCAATAAAGGTATTGCAAAGAGATGTGCTCTAAATGCAAAAAAAAAAAAAAAACCCAAACGCAAAGCTATATGGGAAAAGACTGGAAACTGCCTTCAGAATCTCCTATGAAATATCAGAGTTTTTCAGTAAAAATATTTTGAAGGTCCTGTGCCTCTCCTGTAAGTTTCCCTCCCCACGCCATATCTCCCACTATTGTATGCCTTACAGAAAAAAAATAAAAAATCATTTTCCTCGATAAGTGACCGCACACAATGATATACTTGAAAGATTTTATTTCAATTGTTTCTGAACAGCACTGTATATAGCTTGGAAATAACCCAATTTTATGACCCCTGTCTAATTTGCACCAGGAGGCTGATGTCCTCAATTGAAAACTGGGGAAAGTCTTCTGTTTGACTGTCTATTAACTTATTCTGGCAGCCAGAGATCACCAAGAGTTTAAGGTCAAAAAGAAGGTGATATAGCTGTGGAAAACCAGGCAACAAATGCAGCAGTAAAACTGTTTGACACAGTGAGAAGGGGTTTTGAAGTAATCTGTAAACCTGCTTTTGGCTACTACAAAAATACACTAGCAGATTTCTTCAGCCACAGGAACCATTGCCTTCACAGGAAACTTGTCTCCCCTTTCTCTACAATGCCTTTCTGTAAAATACGTGATAAAATCATGGGCCTCGATCCCTACTAGTTGGGTTGGTCATTGGCCTGATGCACCTGGTGTGGATTCTCACACGGGGTTCTGCCTTGGGCATGGTGACGGGTACAGTTGCTCTCAACTCTCACAGTTGCAAAGACCATAGCAAAGCCATATGTCTACCCTCTACCTCTCTACATTAATATTTTAGCTCCTAGGCTTTTCTTTTCTATTGCAGAATTTTTATTGCATAAATTTCTTTAAGAAATTAAAATTAATCATGTGACATAATTAATTAGTTACAGATACATACATTGGAACCACAGGCTTTGGCTATTTTCAGAAATAGGATGGATAGAAGCTTTCTGTTCTGGCCCTGAGGTGAAATATTTTGGGAGAACTAAGCTTTCTTGTGCTTCAGAGTGGGATGGCCACTTCCAAACTGAACACCAAGAATGGTTCCTTACCCAAAGCTCAAGCCCAGAAGGTAGTTAGGAGTACACAAGTAAGTATGCTTTTGGCAAAAAGACCATGCAGTTTTATGCATGTGGGAAATAGGACAATGGATAGGATCAGGTTGAGTACAATCACCCTTATGAAAATTTATGGGAACTTAAGCTTTTCAGAAATTTGTATACCTTTTTGATTCCACGGGATATTGTAACTGTATTTGTGAGAATCTGCACTTTGTATTTATACACATTTAATCCACCAAACGACACTATTCACTCACAGACATCAACTCCTACACATAAAAGTAGAGATACATTTTAGATGATATTTTTTAAAAACCTCATCTGTTGTTCGGCAATGTCCAAGAAGTTCACTGATTCACAGCCCTGGTTCAGACAAAAATAATACTTAGATGAAGCAGATACAGATTTGTAGTTTTCCAGTCCTCTTAGGTTGTAGGATCTGCTGTAAGTTTATTCTGCGTAGCTTACTTGTCCTGAAGCTTCCTCAGGAACAGAGTGCAGAAATTGTAAGGTACAGATTACAAAGGTTGTCTTTGTCAAAGTCCAGATCTTACCCATGAAGCTGCTCACTGTATTTCAAACAGATCCTTATTTAACACAGATAAAAAAGTCTTATGAGGAAGAGAGAAAAAGTCAAATGAATCTGCACAAAGCTGTCAGATGAGAGATGAAGCTGATCTGCATTCTTCAAGAGTAGTCTAATTCATGGTTTTGTTTTCAGTTGCTAAATTTGTGTAATGATACTTACTCAGTAAAGCAGGTTCACACAAAATCAACCAGCAGGAATAATCATAATTCTGAATAATTTCAGATCCTTTTCTTTAACTGATATCTTTGATAACAGCTTAACCTTACAAGCCAAAATTGAACAACCCCATTTCAGACAGTTCTCAGCTGCTATAGCTATACAACATTCTCCCTTGCATTTCAGTAGATCAAATTAACTGGTATCTAGCCTCTCATCTATGGGTTTTAGCTTATGTTCATAAAAGACAACTTATGATGGCCACCTCTGGTGTTTCTTGTAAAATCTGCTTTGCTGGTTTAAAGGCCCAGTAACAAAGACAGAGGCCAACTAATAGATAATTTTGAAGATGAGATTGTTGGGAAATTCTTTGATACACAAGTCATCTGCTTTGAAATCAGGACAATTTTGTGTCAGCAAATGGACATCCGCTAAAGTGGTGGCTCTGTCTTCAACCAGCAATCTTGTGATTAATTTATTTAATGGCCTTGGCCCCCTGCCACACCGTGTAAGGACAGTCATGTAATTACTTCTATACAGAGAGTCAGGAGTTCTAAGTGATATTTGGAGTAACAAAGGTCTAGACAGGAGAAAACATTCATGTGAGAGAGCTCCACATATGTCGACTCAAGCCTATGAGGACTACAGTTTAGGACAAAAAATCCCAAGTCCACTTTAAGAAATTACAGAAACAGTTTTAGGTGTCTGTTGATATGTCAGCTTGTTTAAGTCAAAACCATAGGTAACGTAAAGTGTAGAATGTTTTTTTTTTTTTAGGAAGAAGCAAAGTCTTGCGCTGCCTCATTTAAAAAAAAAGAACAAAGAAGGTTTTAATAGCCTTTATTCTAGATTTTATGGTTCATTTCAAAACACATAAATAAATTCAGAGAGGAGGTGTGCAGGTACTGAAAGCTAATCTGTAAAGAAATACATTTTTTTCAGATGACAAAAGCAGCTCTAACTGACTATGAAGTGTCTGTTTAAGTTGTAATAATGCTCATCAGTGACTCAACATCTGCTGAAGGAGGCTGAAAGACTCCAATGCACTGCCGTGAGTTTTGGTTCAAATAAGAGTACTTCAAAGAACTGACTTGCGGTTAAATATTCAGTTAAGTCCTGCACTTCTTTCTTGCTGTTGAAAAAACTTGCAGAAACGTTCTGTATCTTTAGATGAACTTCTGGTTATCCTCAGAGGCTGCTGATCGTTCAGACATGATGAATAAGGTTTGTACTGTTCAGTCATATTAACATTGTGGCTACAACTGCCCTGAGTGCCGTCAGTGTTGGTAAGAAAATCTGGGCAAAAAAAAGTGTGGGCAGGTAGTAGCTGTTTCGCTTGTTCTGCTGTAGCTGTAGCAAACAACCGTACTGCATGAGACCAACAACGTATGTCCAATTTTTACATCTGACAGAGGCCTGGTGGATCCTCTGGGGTGGGCCTCCAGAAGGATAAGAAGGCAAGTTTTACATCAGCGACGACCTGGCGCTTGCTGCTTCCTCTACCCAAGTGTTTTCAGGTAGGCATGTCCACAAAAACTTACCCATTCAGGAAGAAGCGACTGCTTCTTTCCTCTCTCCTTGGCAAATACCTTGGAAAAGCGGAGTATATGAACAGGGCAAATACAGAATGATGGCTTCTGGCACTGCAGTGTGGAAGTATTTTCTGAGTCATACAGAGAATCATCTCTTTTTTTTTTTTTTTTTTGTCTTTGATGGACCTCCTTTAATATTTCTAATCACTTTTTGAATCCATTTATAACATTGGCCTCCACAACATCCTGTGACAATGAGTTCTAAAATTTAATAATGCACTGTGTGAAAAAGCACTTCCCTTTGTTTGTTGAAAATTTTCTGGATGATAATTTCATTTAGTGCCCCTTGTTCTTGTTTTACAAAAATAGTGCCTAATTGCTCCCTAGCCTCCTTATTCATGGCTTTTATAATTTTATACATCAAGAACATATCCCTTTGGGTACTTTTTCTCCAGGCTAAAGATTCCTAATCTAATATCCTCCTCTACAGAAGTATTTCTAGCTTTGATCATTCCCCTGCCTTTCTGTCTCATTTTAGTTTTACTATACTCTTTAGTGGATGGGGACACCAGAGTTGCAAGTAATGGTAGGCACATGGCCAGCTTTCAGTACACTGAGCACCAAAAATGACTTAAACAGCTAATTTGTAAATATGAATGTATTAAAATATTTTGCTATGGCTTTGGAGCTATTCTGCAAGTTTTCTATTTCAGATCCTTTGAAGCTCACTTCAAGATGAATACAAGGCTTCTCAACTTCGAAGTCTCTACTGTCTGCCGAGTCCTTACTCTGAAGAATTTCCATGGTATTAGCTGCTAGAAGGAAGGAAAGAAAACTGTGAGATAAATATAAATGCATTTTACTCTGATATCCGCACTGGTTTAGGGTACATCACCAGGGAATTCACTGGTAAAATCTTATGTTCATTGACAGGAAAAAACAGAGAAATATTAGAATAGTGAGTCAGTTTTATGGAAGATGATGATTTCAGAGTTTGCAGCTGCTATGGCAGTCATTGGCTTATTTTTTTAAGCTTAATTTGGTCTTTGAACATCAACATTTAGGTGGGTTTTAAAGAAAAGATCTGGACTTTTCTCCTTGAAGAGTTTTCTGTTTATCTGAAGTCCTGTTATGCATTACAGTCTGTGCTCTCTGCTTAATATATTTGTTCCATTGTCCCTTCATAATGGCTGAAAAAATATTTTTCCCAAAAGTTAAAAGGAAACCCATATGAATGCCATAAAGACCAATGGCAATACAATAATGGAGGATCTCTGTGCTCTGTGCGTTCACATATGTTTGCCAGCATTTGCCATTTCTGAGCAACATTTGAGTGACTCCAGGTGGAACATATTGAAGTGCCCAAATTCTTTCCTAAAACCAGTTCTGTTGGATAACAGTGCTTGCCAGGATTCAAAACAGACGCTTGAAAGAAACAGAACAGGAAAATTCTTCAATGACATTTTAGAGAATAGGAAATGTAAATTCACCTGATTATTATCTGGAAAGAATATCAATAGGTTGTCCTTAATCTAGTTGCTGCCTTTGGTAATATACCTGTAAAACCAAGAAACACTTGGCTCTGATGAAGCCATGTTATCGAACTGCATTATCTCCTAAACTAAAGCCCAAAGTTATCTCGGTATTTGTCAGAATCTTTGCACATTTATACAGGAATGTTGGAAAAGCTGCAACTTTGTGAAATGGTTGAGATCCTTTGGCACAAAGAGACAGTATTCCTAGATCTTCTCTGATTCTTTTCTAAGGGATTCCACTAAAAACCTGTAAAATAGATTAAGAAATATCTTATAACTTGTGAGGCTGCCAACCATTACAGGAACTCTGAGTAATTTTTTGGAAACCTTTAGATTGATTTAAAATGTCTGTTATTTAAGCTATAAGATTCAAAGCCTCTTTCAGATGTTTGAAGATGTTTCTAGTAAATGCCATTAAAGCAGTCAGGCACAGTGGAGCAAAACACTATAAGCATAATATTTACCAGAAGACCTGTAATTTAATTGTAGGAAATGACATCATATATCTGTCTATAGTCAATGGACTTCTGCTATCAATTATAATGCAATTGCACTGTATTTAACTACCATCCTTGTATCAGTCTTGTTTTTGACGACTCCCTTTGTGGGAGTTCAAGTCCTTTCTTTTAATAAAACTATTTCTCATTTTGTCCTTGCCAATGTCAGTTTAAAAGAAATGAATACTTCCTATCTGTCTTGTTAAGGGAGATGACCTGTCCAACCTCTCAATAGAAGGTTTGGATTCCCATTAAAAGTTTTCAGTTCTCTCCTTTCCTTTCAGCTACTGTGTGTGCTGTATCTTTTGTAGATACTTTTTCAAAAAATAAATGACCCAGTCAGAAGTAAAGAAGAATTTGCCCCAAAACTTTAAGTTTGTTACTGAGTGATAGTGTTAGATCAATATTTGCATTAGATAAGGTGAACTGGTTGGACAAAAGGAGAAGATCAAAATGAAGGATGGTTACTACCTCTTGAACAAAAGTTAACCTTTAGCTCCCAGAACCGTTCGCTAATGTGTAGAAACAGGTAGAAAAAATGGTGTGTTTGGTGGTAATTAATCTTTCAGGACGAGTGCTGATATCAGTTTTTGCTGATTAAAAAGATAGCTAAAGGCATGATATTTTTATTAAGCAGAATGTTTGAACTCTTTGATAAAACTGATATTGGTTAGCAGTGCAGTTCTGGGTTAAGTGGCAATAATAATAGAAGTGTGATAATGTAATAAATATTTAAATTTGTCAGAAGTGATTTGTCTGGTCAGCGAGAATTACACTCTAATGTAATAGCCAATATCTCTAACAGATGTTAGGTAAATATAGATTAGAAGAAATAGACTAAAAGACACATTGAAGATGGCTCTTCCTCTGGAATATATTTCTTCAAGTCCTTACCTTTACTAAGGCAGGTAAGATGAGCAATTCATGTGATGTTAGCAGCAGTGAATGTTAATTCTGCCTCTTGCTTTCTGCTTAAGAAAACAGGTGGGTTTTTTTGCAATAGCTTCAGATAACTGATCAAAAATTTAAAAAAAGAATAAAATCAAAGTAATAACTGTTAAATAATACATGTTAAGTGTGTCTAGTTTAATCTGGTGGATAAAGACAGCTAACACCTTCTTTTATGAAAATAGCAGCTCTGGCCAGAGACAAATTACAGAGTACCATCAAATCTGTGGCATCTGCGTACAGGGAACTGATGACAAACTGATGTCAAAAGAATAGAAAACTATCATTATAAAAATAATTTAATAAAATATTTTTAATTTAAATTAAAAATACAATAATACTGATGTCAAAAGAATAGAAAATTATTATTGGGCAACAGCAGAAATTAACAAATAACGTCTAACCTTCCATGACATTTATGGCAGCAGGAGAATAAATTCATATTTTTCTAGAAGGAATCACATGGGGACATCTCACAGGTAGATACTTTTAGACAAATGTAACATTTTTAGCTTCCTAAAAGGATCAGCAGTCTTTAGTATATCATTTTGGATGGCTATTCTGAGGCCTAGAGGGGTGAGAAGAATGCTGAATTTTCATACGGAGTAATGTCAGTGGCAGTAGCCAATTTTATTCAGTCTGTTGTGGGATACCTGCCTTACTTTTGCATAAGATGTCCATATTTTTGATGTCTATCATTATTATTTCCCATACAACTCAGTTTCACACCACTCTGCCTGAAGTTTAAGCCAAAGAAGCCTTCTTCCAAGAAGAATCAGGTTTCCTGAAGTGAGCCTCCCTTAAACCTTCCTGTGAAAGTTCAGCTTTGTGTAAAACACAAAACTGCTCGCTGAGACATAGATTAACAGAAAATATTTTCTTGCTTTAGTAGGTATGGCATTTTCACAGGACTTGCATATTGTACATGATAATCCCTCCTGCAGCCTTAGCCTGCCGTATCCAGTGTGAAAGGTCTAACTGCAGAGGTACTTGATAAAACAGTATTTCCACTTGCCCTCCTTGTCTTTCATTTTCCTTCAGGTCTCTTAATTTTGTTTTTATTTTATTTTATTTTTCTCTTTACAAAAAGATGATTGTCAGACTATGCAAATTCTAAGCAACAGAGTAACGTTATTAAACAGGGTCAATCCTAGAAAAGCAGCTCACTTGCATTCAAAGAATGGTAACAGATTATTGAAGCATGATTTTCCTCTTGTGAAGGAGAGAACAGCAGATATCAATATAATGACTTTCCACATTTTCTTATAATATGGCTTCTGACAACGATAATTTCAAATAGTTTCACCAGGTATATAAGTAGGGTTTAATGATCTGTAGCTGCCTGGATCATCTTTAACATTTTAAAATAGAGTTACAGCACTTACTTCACTCCTTTAGGATATTAGCTGATTTTAATATGAAATTGAATATTTTTAGCAGCTGAACAACCTCTTCCCCCAGCTTATGCAGGACCTAAATGAAAAAAAAATAATTAAAAAAAAAGTTACCAAGGTTTGATGATACATTTAATGAACTTGTATCAACACCTTTTATTTTAATTATTTGATATACTTTATTTTTAGAAAAGGAGTCCAGGGCAACCAACTCCTTAAAAACAGTACATGGTAAAGACTAACAAACAAATTACCTTCTTATCGATCTTGTGTTCTTCCTTAATTGCTCCCTTTCTCCCCCTGGTTCTTTGGCAGACCTGCTAACTTTCCCTCAGTACTCCCCCTTCTAATACAGATTAAGAAGTTTTTATTTGATGCTTGTGTTATCTGTTTGATCTTTGGTTTCATCTTATCCTTCTCATCTTCGTTCCTGCACATCAAGTGCCAAAGGCATGGCCTGACTGTTCTGCACTTTAGCATAATGGCCCCTGGAGGCATTTACAAACCAGCAGATTTTAGAGCATCCTTGAGGCGGTGTTAAACTTCGCCAGAGGCTGTAGTGGCCTTAATATTATTAAGAGATCATGACGATTTCTGAAAGGCATCTTTTTCTTCAACTCTTCTTTGCTATACTATGCAGATTTCTATTACAGATGGTGCACTAGCAGCTAGTACTTTACATCATGCTGAAATAGTACAATACAGATATTTCTCCCATAAAATTAAAAACACTAAGCCTGAATGAATAGAAATATTTAAGCATTAGTTTAAGAATTCTGTCAGGACCATTAGATCTCCTTAGGTGTTCTTGTCTTTGTACTTTTTATTTTCTTGTAGATCACAAGTTATCAAGGCATGGGCCATCTTCAGCAGCATGAAGGACTTAATTGGTACTTTACAGACCATGAATATGTTTTAATAGCAATATGTTCTGAAGAGAAAAGTTATGAACAGATATACACTACAGGTGTGCTCTACAAAGGTTCTGGACATTCTGAGGTGTCACAGAATGGTTGAGGTTGGAAGCAATCTCCGGAGGTCATCTGGTCCAGCCTGCAACTGAAGCAGGACAACCTAGATGTGCAAGATGCTGTGCAGACAGCTTTTGAATATCTCCAGGGAGGGAGATTCTACAAACTCTCCATGAAACCAATGCCAGTGCTCTGTCACCCTTCACAATGAAAAAGTGTTTCCTGATATACAGAGGGAACCTCTTGTGTTTCAGTTTGTGTCCATCGCCTCCTGTCCCATCACTGGGCACCACTAAAAAAACATGGCTTTGTCATCTTTACACTCTCCTGTCAGATATTTGTACACATTGATGAGATTCTCACCCTGAGCCTTCTCTTCTTTAGAGGCCTGCCTGTCCCAGCCTTTCCTCATATGAAAGATGCTCAAGTCCCTTAACTTTCTAGTGACTCTTCTTTAGATCTCACCAACTTTTCTAGGAGGATCTTATGGAAGACAGTATTTAAAGCATTACTGAAGTCCAGGTAGGCAATATTCACTGCTTTTCCCTCATCTACCAGGACAATCATTTCGTTGCAGAAGGTACTTAGGTTGGCCAGGCATGACTTTCCCTTGGAGAAGCCTCGCTGACTGCTCCTGATGACCACCTTCTCTTCCATGTGCCTGCAAACGGTTT
>JANZLQ010000050.1:7378121-7396768 GCA_026212715.1 Elanus axillaris | reverse complement strand
GGTGGGTGGGTGGATGGGTGGTTGGTTGGGTGAGTAGGTGGGCTTTTTGGTTTGTTGTTTGGGGGTTTTGTTTTTTTCTTTTACTACAAAGTCCTATAGTTGTGGGGCAAGGTGAGCTCAAGGAAAGCATTTATTTGGTCAGTCATTTCTTTACAGAGACATCCAGAGGCACCTCAGGTGTTTGTGAAGGGTACATCAGTTCCCCTTTTTCCTTTTAACTGTTCCCTTCACAGTGATTCCACATGTCTAATGCATTACAAAATTAGCAAACCCCTCCAAATCATATATTAACAGACGCTCTTCTTATCTGCAAAAGGAGGAAGAATATCCCTTCATTTTTTTCTCATGCTAGAGGTACTAGACAGCATTTCCAGCTTATTTTAATATCTTTGAAGGCACTGTTGCTCTGACGGTGAGGTGATGCACCTTTCTCGTTTTCACTGTGTCATGCAAGGGAATTGACTGTCTTTGTGGTAACATCTAATATTAGATTAGTTTGTCTGTACTATTTGGGTTCTCTTTCACTTTGATCTCTTTCACAGATCTTTTGTTTTCAATTTTATCTTTAGTTAAGATTCATTTTGTGGTGGCAAGAGTAGAACTTTCTGACATTTTTCCATATATTTCTACTTCTGTCACACACACATATGTCGCCAAGGTACAGGCAAAATTTCTATTTTTGCTCACTCTTATCTCATAAATTGCCACCATAGTCTTACAGAAACCTAAAAAATGAAATATATGAACAGGATCCCCAAAATATGAAACAAAATACAACCCCCCCCAAGGTCTGCAACCGAGCTTGTTACTTAATGCTAAAACGTAAGACGGGACCTTATTTACAACAGAGCATGGTTTTCTGTCCATACTTTCATGTGTTTGAGCTAACAAAAAGTTGCTATTTGCCATAGACAAATTTATGTCACAATATCTATATTTATACAAAAAGCAATCTCTTCATTATTAGGCCTTTTAATGTAACTGCTGCACAACTGAAAAAAAGAAAAGAATAGGTGCAGGGAAATACAAATGCGAAAAGCTTAAAATATTTAACATTACAATATGGGAATGTTTTAATAACACTGTTCATGTGAATCTATTGGGTAGATATTCTTCAGCTTCCCAGTCACAATGAGATTTGTCGCAGTCACCTGTCTTACTTTATCCAGGTTTTCTCTCCAGTCTTGTGCTTTACTAATCTTGGGTTGGAATTCTGCAGTTCTCCTACCATTAGTTCATACTAAATAATAATAAGATATAATTTCATTATTTATAAAATAATCATATATATAAATATAAAACATATAACATAATAGTAATGTTGCACTATATCATAATTAACATAATATTAGTGAAGTGTTCTATGAAAAGATAATATTTAATGCGTTCAATACTACTACTACTACTAGTAACTTATGACATAATTAGCATGATGCTGCAGATCACAGTGAACTCAGCTTGCTTTTTGCCTTCAGCAGTCTGTTACAAGTGGTCTACAGTGACAAGACTATTGATATTCTATATTTTAACATTTTAAAAATTAGGAAAAAAGAGCATTAAAAAGACTCATGCATGACTATCTAACCAACTTATTATTTTACCCAATTACAGTCTATAGAGATTTTCCAACTCTCCATATCATTTTTTAAAGATAATTTTAGAAAACAGCTCAGACTACTTTGCTTATCTGAATTCTTCAGGTATTGCTTGCAGTTAACTTTCTGAGGCATTCGCTAGGAAAAGACATAGAGTCATTATTTTTCTTTCACTTTTGTTTATTAAGTAAATTCTTACTAATCATATGTAAATACATGGATATGTGGAGAAACATATACATATATATATCAATCATCTCAATAACCATGTAGTGCAGAGTTTGCAAAATAATTGCCAATAACTCTGGAACAAAATTATCTGCTAATTTTTTTCTGGATACATTTTCTGCTGGATTAGTTCACTGCAACAGCTCACAGGAAGTTTTGATGGGTGGGAATGATAGCACAAACTGAATGAAGACAATGAATTATCTGGATGAGAGTGCCCCAGACACCCCTCTTTTAGTGTCTTGGTGTTATTAGATTGTCTTATCCTGTCTCAAGGACACGTAGTCCTGAAGGGATGGAGGGAATGACTCCATAGTGAGACCTACATCCTACTCTCTCCAAATAGAGCCTAGAGCTAGTTTTAGCTAGGCATGCCACTTTCCGAGTTCTAAACTTAGGTAAACTGAAACTTACTTTAAGTGTCTCCAAATAACACAGAGCTAAAAATAAAAATCTTCAGACTTCCCAACAAATACAACAGATTTGTATAATAAACATTCTGTAAGGTGTAAGTTACTAAGTCTTCTAATTATCTCTTTTGAATTTTCCTTATGATTTGTTTTTCTAAGTTCATTTTATTTTAATATATAACATCATACCATATAACATAACTTAAATCCCTAAAGTTAAAATGAGGAAAGTCAGTCTCTCTTTAAAAGGATAAATAATAAGTGACAGATAACTGTGGAAAAAGGGAAACATGAGTTTGTGGATAAAGTTTAAAACTGTTGGGAAAAGAGCATCATTTATTTCCCAGGTAAGCCGCTGAGGTTTTGAAGATTCTTGGGTAACATTTCTTTAAAAAACTACTGACTTTAAATACCTGAGTTCAAACCTTAAGGGCTCTGTTGCTAAGATTAGGTCCCTCATGAAGTCTGAACTGCTTCTGGAAAAAGAACGATCTACCTGGTGGCATCCAGTATCCAATAAAATATAGACCTGTATATTCATTTCAGGGTCTTATTTCTGCTTTTTTTTCCTTCTTTTTTTTTTTTTTTCTAGAAAAAAAACAGTTGTTACTGTATAAACTCCATTTATAAATGACTGGAAATGAAATTCTTGAAAGAAAGCGCAAAATCTAAGCTGAACCTTTACTTCTAGAGCTATGTAGTTGTAGTCTAGGTCTAGGATATTTTTTAAAAGCTGTGCCTGTCAAGTAATATTAATCAGGTTAAATTATACTTCATGAATATGTAATTTGTTTGTTCATTATCATGGGTTACACTTCCATTTATAAATAATGATCTGGTTTTTATTGCTACAATAGATAAATATGAGAGATATAATTTAAATAGTTTTATTAGCAACATTCTACCCAAAGTCTCCACAGAAATACATACATTTTTGTACCACCATTTTCTCTCATGCCTTTATTTTCCTTTTGTGGTTGTATTGGGATATGCTTCAACCGTATTAGATACATGTTAAACACTTAATGACTATATAGGAGAAAATTAAACATTCATTTGGAAAGTTGTATTTTTTTAAACACAGTATTTATTTTTATGCTAGTACTTTCACATCTGAAGACAAATGCTATAGTCCATGAATGCTCTGAATATGACAATTCTGCTGCTACCATTACAGAAGACTTACTGTTTAGCTCTTCAGACAAAAACATTGCTTCAGTTCTTTTAATTTGTTGTCTGTAGTTTAATGAGTTGGCCTTTATTTTCAGGTTATTCATGTGAAGGGGTTAAAGTGATAGCACTCAAATAATTAACCTCAAATGATATGTTCAAATGCTTTTCAAATTAAGATTCCTGAAAGGTAAGAAATAAGAGATTAAACATATCTTTAGCAGTTTGAAGACAGGAGTCAAGGTTATGTGTAGTATATGCTTTACCAGTAATTAAAGTTTCGACAACTACAGCTAAAAAGCCAAAAAATTAAGCTTGTCTACGCTACATTTCATTTCAAGATTAGACAGGGTGACAGTCAATGTTTCATTGATTGATAATGCTGACAAAGAAAAATCACTTTCCTAGTTATATTTGACAATCATGCACAGATGACCTGTGCTTGGGAAACCTGCAGACCCTCGGGATGTATACGTCTAGAGTCCTTCCCGACCATGCTTCAGAGCTTGGCGGAGATCGCCTGAGAGCTACTGCTGGCGTAGGAGGAAGAGTAGAGTCCAGAAATGTTGTGTCCCACTGCAGACCGGCCTGAGGACTGGAGAGGTGGCAAGCGGGAGAGCAGGAACATCACGCGCTTGTTACAGAGCTCCCAGCTGCTGTAGATCAGGCATATGGCATTGCTTTGTAATTATTTGTATTTCTTTAGTGCCTAAAGACTCCAGCTGGGATCAATGCACCACTGTGTAATCTCTTACTGTGTAAAAGATGGGCCTTATTCCAAAAAGTTTAGGATCTGAAGAGGCAAGGCAGAGAGATAAAAAGAATTGTTTTCAAGAAGAGAAAGAGAAGACATGGTTGGTATGAATTATGCCAATCTTAGGTTTTTTAAAAAAAAAAAAACATTTTTGGAGACTTTTAAAAAATAATTAATTTGGGGGATGAAAGACAGGGAGAGAGATGCAGGCAGAAACATCTAAATTGGAAGAACAAAAAAGGAAAAAGACATTGAAACAGGATACAAAGGAAGGGAAGAGAGAGGATAAAAGGAAATAGAAGACAGGAATATGGATAAAAGAGAGTTCATTCACAGACTTCTAGTAAGTAGTGAAATAAGATAGTACCCACTTTTGGCTAATCTTTAATAAAGTAGCTGATCTTCATTGCTGAATGTAGAAATGCATCTAGACATACCTAAAACAAGCTTTTGGTTCCATGTGGTTCATCTATTCTGATGACATTACTAGATAGCTTAGTCCAGCATAATTGTCTAAAACAGTGATGATGATAGTGAAAAATTATTGGAAATACTCGTGTTTTCCTGTTTTTCTACCAAGATCTACTGGGTATATGAAGTCACAGCCAACTAGCAAATGGGCTGAGTAGCTCAGGGTATTACTTACATTTTAAGTAGATTACTCATTACACAAAAAAAAAAAAAACACCAAAAAACAAAAAAGAAAAAAAAGATTATTCTCTCATGAGAACAAAATAGATAAACTACTGTAACAACAGGAGGTTATTTAGGTTCTAAAGGTTCCAATATGTTGTTTGCAGCCCTTGTTGACACTACAGTATTACCCAACTGCATTGCTATAGGTCCTCAAGAGTTACATGTATCAAAGCAGTTGGCTAGGCTCTAGTGTTACATTTCCTGTTTTGTGGGTTTTTTCCTTTTTATCTCAAGCAGTGTCTGCAAAAATGAAAACTGTGACATGCTTACAAAGACTTGAAGTCTATAGAACAGAAACAATCAATGAAATAAGATTAGATTGCTGTTTTCAAGTAACTTTCTTTTCTCTTAGTGTGTAATCATTAAATTAGCCAACTTACTAGTTTTTCCACCTTTTTCTTCTATGTAAATGAATTATTTTGAATAAAAATTGTTATTATTTACCCTTTCATGAGTAAAAAGAGCCTTGAATAAATGCTTCATGCTCAAATGATCTTATTATCCTTTCTTTATCAATAAAGGTTCTCTAATGCTGTTGGAAAACAGAATACAGTTTTGCTTTGTTCCTCTTAGATGAAACTCCAGTGTGATGGAAGGTAAACTTAGTGTCGTTAAGTATGACTGAAAAAATCCTAGTGTCTTATGTGAAGTTGCAATAAGTTCAGAACTGATTATGAGGCAGGATCGAAATAACAGGGGTAATCACGCTCAGTTACATCCGTAAAGGGGGTACTCAGTGTTTAAGGAGTAGTTTTCGATTCCCAGAAGCTTAGACACACACAATTAATACATCAACTGTGATTTAACAGTACTACTATAAATTGTCCAAGATGATACCTCATTCTCCATTCTCACTCAATCCCAAGTAATATTAATAAGAGGACCAAGGACAAAATATGGTATGAAAAGAGATTTCTTTTTGAATGAGCACATACAAGCCAAAATTAGGAGGGAGCAACAATTATTCTCTGAAGGGCAACAACACAAATAATAAATACAAATTTTGAGTTCTAAAAATGGGTTTCTTTATGTCAGGCGTGTCAGGATCCTTCCCATACCAGGCATTGCCAATCCTTTAAGCCATTTACACCCCTATAGAAGATGACTGAATCTGGCAGGCTTCTGAATGCACATTAGAGAATCAATGGGACAGTCAGTGCCACACAAGAAATTCAAACAGCAGAAGGTTTCATCATTACTTCATGGTGAAAATTCAGAGTGAAACCATCATTCAACTGGATTGAACATCTGGTAAATGGAAGCAAACACTGACCTAGGAAATGGGACAGTAGGAGGCAGACTGTATTGAAAAAAAGACCCTTCTGTCGTGGTTTAACCCCAGCCAGCAACTAAATACCAGGCAGCTGCTCACTCATTCCCCCCACCCAGTGGGATGGGGGAGAAAATCGGGAAAAGAAGTAAAAATTGTGGGTTGAGTTAAGAATGGTTTCATAGAATATAAAAAAGAAGAAACTAATAATGATAATGATAATGATAATAAAATGACAGCAGTAACATAAAAGGATTGGAATGTACAAATGATGCACAGGGCAGTTGCTCACCACCCGCTGATCGACACCCAGTCAGTCCCCGAGCGGTGATACCCCCCTCCACCCCACTCCCCCCAGTTTCCATACTGGCCATGACGTCCCATGGTCTGGAATACCCCGCTGGCCAGCTGGGGTCACTGCCCTGGCCGTGTCTTGTGCCAACTCCTTGTGCCCCTCCAGCCTTCTTGCTGGCTGGGCAGGAGAAGCTGAAAAACCCTCGACTTCAGACTAAACACAGCTCCGCAACAACCCAAAACATCAGAGTGTTATCAACATTCTTCTCATACTGACCCCAAACCACAGCACCGTACCAGCTACTGGGAAGACACTTAACTCGATCCCAGCTGGAACCAGGACACCTTCTTATAATAAGAAAATCATTTGCATTTTAGATAAAGTATTATCAACATTTATCATTTGAAGGATATATTTGTATGACTTCTTCAGAGAAGTTCTAATGTATTAGTTACAATCCTAGATTTTTTTAAAAAGCTGGTTACTTCATGTTATAAAAAAGCCTGAAGTCCACAATGGTCTTCTGGGTGCGTTATTTATACGCATTGTAAAAACTGACTAATAGAAGTTTACCCAGGAAATCAAGAAACTATATCATTCCGGTTCTATGAATAGTATATATTTTACCACTCTGCAATTCAGGCTTCATTTGAGTTTCTTGCTCCAATATGAATAAAAGAAAATGTAACCGCTGATCTGTAAGACCATTATACATGAGACTGCTCAAAGTCCCAAGGAATTAGGCTTGATCCAGGAGTTAACTGGATAGATTCTTCTCTGACCCATCATTCATGCTTACCACGTACACTGTGTACACCTTCCTGCAGCCTGGTCATCAGTTAATTAGACTACAGAAAAACATGTTTTTCTCAGCAATCCTGTAGAAAACAGTGGTACCACATTGTTGAGCTACCATTCTTTGTACACTGCAGTGTTTACACAGAAGGTAGTATTTTGTTATTTAATGTTGGTCTTGCATATTGAATTAATTTTTACATGGTTACCAAGAGATGGGGTTGCACAGGAGGTAATTAAGGAGAAATCCTGGAATTTGAATGTTGAATGTTTCTTGACGGTTTAATATCTCATGTAATATCATGTCAGCATCAAAGGATAAATTATAAATAGGAATAAAAACCCTCTCAGGATGGAGTCAGTGCTTCAAATAACATTTGAAATCAGTGTGTTTCCATTTAAGTTTATTTTTTCACTGAGGTCATAGGTAGAGGGAGTGGTTGTTTAACTAGCACATTATAGTCTCTCCAACACCATAGAAACAAAAAATAGAAAAAATACGTAACGGACAGTACTTTATTTAGGAGGTGATTATATGAAAAAGACAGGCTAAATTCCTTACAAGGCAGAAGAACAATTTCCTCTCCTCTCAACACCTATTTTGAGTTAAAGAATATTTTTCTGGAGTCTCCACATCCATAGTTTTCTACCATAGTAACAGAGGGTTTAATTCCCTTTGCTATGAAGCAGAGAGAGGTTCAAAGGACTGGAATCTCAGCTGTAATTCCCCAAAAGAGCAAGAGGAAAAAACATGTACCTATCCACTGTTTTACTAATGTCTTTCTCATTTCAAAAGTCCCTCTTTGCATACAGAATGGAAATAGCAACTGCCTTCTGTGCTACCCTATAGAAAACTGACTTATCTGCTCCACTTCAGGCCAAAAGTCTGAGTTATACTGTACACATATGACAATTTCCTAATAAATTCAAAGAAAATTTAACTATAAATTCTTCCAAAACAGGGACTCACATATGTTCTTTTTTTTTCTTTAGAGGCTCTGAGTTCTGGGTATGTAGCAGGTTTACTTTCTGGGCAGTGGAGGAGGTGAGGTGGCAGTCATCATCAGAAATGTAGCCTGTGAGTCAGTAGATAGAGAACACTGCGTCACACACTGACACTTCAACCAGACCGCTCCTACTGTAAGCATAAACTCCATTGTATCTCCTGTCACACTTAACTAGCTTACAATATAGTAGTGACCTGTTTAAAAGAAGCCTAAACAGTTGGCCAAAATTGGTTTGGCCTTTTCTTCCCTTCCAAGGTTCTATTTCCCGAAGTCCCCTCGAGCTGTTCAGCTGGCATTATCCGCTTCATTTTCAATCAGTGCTGGTGCCACCACTTTCCACCTTTATTACGGCTCTGTAGTACTATAAACACGCTGAGCTATCCCAGTAGTTCAGAGATGCAGTGAACAGACCAAGAGGCCTTGGGCTGCTAGAATAAAACAACAAAGAGCCTTTTATCGTTCCATAATGAAATCTGATTTGTTGCCAACTTCAGCTTAAACCTGGTGAAGTATTTTAATTATTTTTGTTCCTATAACAAAACTAAAATACCAAGATGTGTGTATGTATAACGGAGTAACTAATATCCTCATTAAAATGCCATCAGGTACAAAGGATTTTTTTTTTTTCAGCCATATCTTGCAGAACAGAGAATAATAATTTCTGAGAAATTCAGGTTGTTCTTTTCCCTAGTTTCATGGAAAGATATTTGAAAACTATTACTAGTATTTTAGTTCTCCATAGAAGATCATAGAGTAAATTTTCACCATCATTGGTGACGTCTTAGCAAAAGGCATCCATATACTATCAACACCACACAGCAGCTAACACCTGAATTTCTTGTAGGACTCTGTCCTGTACTCTTAAACAACATTAAAAGTGACAATACCTACTTTTGCTGATACATATGAACTTAATTTTGGATACAGCTTAATTTTAGTACCGACTTGTTCCTTGTTTAAAAACAAACCATATAAAACAGTAAAAAACGTAGAAGCTGAAAGTAAGCCCCATTTTTTTTTCTCTTTTTTTCTCTCTCTCTCTTTTTTCTTTTTTTTTTTTTTTCTGGGGGGGACAAAGCAGCTTGAGAAAACCTACTGCATGCTTGGTTTTTATGTGACTGTTTTAAATAATTACTTGATTTTTTTTTCCTTTAATGCAATCTCATTCCATCTTACCATACATGAGGGAGACACACAGTCTTTACTGCTGGCAAAGTAATTCAGAGTCTAAATGAGATGTGGATATCTGCAATGCCTCTGTTCCTTTAGTATTTACTTCCTAACAATTGAGATTCTTTTTTTCCCCTTGCAGGACAGTTGACAGGGAAGAAGAGAAGCAAATGAGACAGGTTTTTGTAGTTTATATGAAGTCCATGTTTCCTCACTGCAATTCTGTAAGACTTCTGTTTGCATGTGAAAATACATTGGTTTGGCGATCACATGGCTTTAGAAAGACTGCTTTGCTTTATTGTCTTTGATCCTTTATTGTCTCTGATCTTTTATTGCCTCTGATCATTACTGCTCCAACTGCTGATTCTTGATAAATACATCCCTCCTACAAAAACATGTGTGTGTGAAATAAATAAGATTGCCCTCCCCTGTTAATATATTTATTGTTTGCTGACCATTAATGGTTTGGGGACTATGTTATTTAGAAAGGAGACTTTATGACATACTTCTATTCATGGTAACAGAAGATTTCGGTCTTTCATAGATGTGTTATATACTCACATATTTTGATTTTCTGTTCTTTTCAAAATGAATCAATCCTTCTATAGAGTCTAAGCAAACCTTTCTAGAGGGAAATATAAACTCATATCATTTTTTTCTCTGAGTTTCCAATTTTCTCCTATTGTTCTCATGAACCACATTATTTTACCTGTTCAAGTTTCCCTTATATTAAGTTTCTAGGGCATTTATAAAGTTAAATATAAGAATATTTTTCAAATCATACTTGTTCTTGAAGAGCCAAAGACTATTCAGTCGAAAGATTCTCCTCCTTAAAGGACTAGACGTAACTGAACTATTCCAGCATACCATGAAGAAACTTCAAATTTAAAGAAAATTATATGAACAACCAAAAACTCAGTGTGTCAGGATGTTTATATATATATATTAAGACAATTATATATATAATTTATGTATATTACATATCTTTTATATAATTTATGATTTTTAAAATATAAATATACATAAATTATCCAGAGATGTTATAAATATGCATATATATACTTGTTAATAATTTAAGCATAGAGGTTTCAAATTCGTTATCTCCTTTAAATAATCAAATTAAGCTGAAGCACATAAAGCAAACTTCATAAAATGACACTCAAGGTTAGTGAAGGTCTAGTTTCAGTCCACCCTGTTTTACTGGATCATCTTCTACAGCTGAATGGTTTCTTCTCACCCCTTCCCTCACACTACCCTACTGTATGTGCCTGAGCGAGTCACTGTTGTTTATGTCCTATTGATCTAATAGCAGTGCAGAGGTAAGATCTCAAACCTGACAATAGTAAAAGATGATGCTTTTAGTTATTAATTGTGAGGAGACAGTGGGTATTATCTGTGTATTAGTATTCCGTATATTATACTAGGGGTTACAAGTCACTCAGGAAGTGTTGCTTTGCAATGAAGTTTCTGTGGAATGCCTAAAGTAACAGATATTAAACAGGTGAAGTAGTATAAGGAATATTATATTTGGGGCATTATCTCATGAAATTGATAACACCTAGTGGCATCTTGAACAGTGACTGAATTACTTTACAGATTTGCATTACAGATGTACATTAAAGATGCATGTAAGGATTTCCTGTAATTTCTTAAGGTTATCCTGGTTCAGCTCAAATTCTCATTTCTACACATTTTATTGACAATATTCTAAGATGCTGAAAACACAGAGTCTTTTTGTTCTCTATTATTTCTTCTGTTCCTACTGTTTATTCCCACCTGAAGTCAGAATTGCAGATTGTGGCATCAATCATAGCACAACAATGAAGAGTGATGTCACAAAGGAAGGATTATTATTTCAGGTGAGAGAAAGCAGCTAGAGCATATTAATTTTTGAGAAACAAAGAAATCAGGTTTTCATACAAATGTCCTTTGTAATACAGAATAATGGAAATGAAATGCAGTCAATATTTAGTGTGACTACAAGTAGATTTTTTTATTAAAGAGATGCTTTTCAAAGCTGTAACCTAAGAAGACAGTGATATTAAAGATGACTCAAAAAGAAACAAATGATGGGTGGAATTGCATCTCAATGGCATGAAAAAACAAAGAAGCTTGAAAGTTCTATTCCTTTGCTTGTTTCCACTTTAATCCTTTTATTGGTTCATTTTCCTTCTTTCTTTATTTTTTTTCCTTTTTAAATAATACATGGCTTGTATCAATGGGCAACTGAAAAAGTAACTGAATCGTGACATTAACAATTGACAAGAAAATGAAAACACAGAAATTTAAAAGGTTTTTTTAGTATGTTGACATTCTTTGCTAGTGTCTGGTTAATTTAATTGCCAGAATACGCAACAGTGAGTAGGCATCTGAGACTTACAAGTATACCAGTGAAATCAGTAAGGGTGAAATAAAGCATTATCCTTTTGTAGTAGAAGAAAAAATAAATAAACCCACCCACTTAAGAAAAACTAACAAAACCCAACAAAACTGAAACAAAAACAAAAACAGGGTAACATTTTCCAAGTGTCATCTGTGTATCAACAGAAATTATTATATCAAAATGGTCATAAATCTTATTTTCCTATTTCCTTTGAGGTATCACCTTTAAAATCAGACACACATTTCTGCCTGTCTTAGCTTTGCTAATGTTTTAAATTTAATATCTCAAATGTTTTGTAATGTGTTTAGAAAAATCAGTAGTCAGATGTATGCTCATATATTGTTACACATAATATAATTATAGATTTTAATTTCCTGAAATTAAAAGGTAACCTCCAAGAAAAGCAGTGGAATTTATTTTTCTCTGACAAAAATCTATAGGTATTATTTTTATACGTACAGATTTGAATGCAAAAAAATGTATAAAAGTGAAATCCTGGCCCTAGTAAAATTACTGACAAATTTTCACTGATTTCCCTGGGGCAATTATTCACTGATTGATAGTACCCTATGTTTCAGCTGAATTGCTCAAAGAGGTATCTACTCATGTTCCTTTCACAAGGAGGGCTCTTATAAAAGTAGTTTAAAAGTAGTAACTGAAACAAACCTGTCCTGGATGAAAAAATATTTTCAAAACAAACCAAATTACTAAATATTTTAAAGGGCATGCAATTAATTTCAATTGAATACATTAATTATATGCATATCTAATTTCCCTCCTTTACTGTCAGAACTGACTACAGTGATGAGATTGACTCACAGGATATTGCTTACAACAAAGGAAACATTTTATGTATAAGTCTAGTCTCTCATAGAAATCTAACTGTGGGTTTGGATCTGATTCTGTTCCTACCTAAATTAATAGACACAAGATTTCAAATTAATGGAAGACTCATGGAGTTTTCAGATGAGGCCCTATGGTATATGCTTATGGCTCACGGAGCCTGGTGTTTTTCTTTTGCAAGGGAAGTTCCTAATAATTAAGAGAAAGTTCGTCTTCTGTAGGTTGCTTAACTATAACCCCCTCCCAAAAGTTTTCCAGGAAAGCCTTTTCCAATTAGGTTTTAAATAAACTCTATTTACATATAGCAATACTCAGAACACTGAAAAAGTCTAAGTAAATACATTATTTTACCAAAGTCCTTGTAAATGACATAAAATCTGTGTAAATTCGAAGTTTTACTGGAAACCCTTAACACACAGGAGTACCTGGATGACCCTGCACAAAGCTGAAGAATGGTTTCATGTGAACCAAAGCCATGAGGAATTCTGGAAAAATATACCAAAAGTTTGTTTGAGATATACACTAACAGTACTGCATTTTAACAGCACACATTTTCACAGGAATTAAGCTTTAAACTAGAGCTAATATACAACTGCATTCCAACTAAATTATAATTAAAAAAAAATCAGTTTAAAACTTCACTCTAACATTCTCTGTTTAGAATGCCTCTTTTAATTTGTTTTAAAATTCTGCATTTTACAAGACCTTTATTTTTTTTCTCTCAAAAGTGCCAGAACAGACAGCGCAGTCCAGCATCAGTATTTAACAGCAGGGCCTTAAAAAAACTAATTAATTTGCAATTAATAATGGCTCACTTCAAGTTGAGGTCTCACTGAATTGGTTCCTCAACCTGTTTAAGTCCCATGTACAGTAGCAGTAACTGTATGTTAAATGTAACAGTAATAAAGTAGTGGACCTGTTGGAGTGCTAGTTCCTCCTAAGAGTCTCATTCAGCATAAAATGCAGTTATCAATGGTATTTTGGACTAAACCAAGTCCTTGCTGCAGCAGGCTGAGGAAGGAATAAAATAAGATGAGGTGGCCTTTTAGTATCATGCAAACTAGAAAGATAATGGACTTGCAAAGCAAGCTCTGTTTCCTTCATGCAATATAGATGAAATGACTGTGGGAAATGAAAATATGAAGAAATCAGAATTTTCTCATGTCTCTGCTCACAGGTTAATGTTACTGCCACTGATAAACTTTCAAGCAAGACAGGCCCTCACAGAACTCCAAGAAATCAACTCATTAAAAACATCAAATGGAAAAGCAGTAGCAGCACAATTTTTTTTTTTTTTTTTTTTTTTTTTTGTCTGTAGACAGTTTGGGACCCAGGAATTGCATGCAAAGTGGAGTAGGACTTGTGTGAGGACCAGAAATCATTCTTAATTTCTGAAGAGGTTTTAGGAGAAGGACTAGAACACACGGTGTAAAGCTGGGTAAGCCATCTTTCAGGCTTTTTTTTTAATGTTATGAAAGACTTACCTAGAAAGAAAGTCCTCTATCCAGAAAGAAAGTAATTTATTTGGAAAAAATCCCTACATGTGCAATATCATTCATTGCTGAACACAAAATCTCTGGTTTATGTTTATTGAGACATAAATATTTTGTGACTTAGCCCTCTTGTATGCAACTAGCAAAGATGGTGATAGAAGTTTCAATGAATCAAGCAAAATGAGGTTCCAAGAAATGTGAGAAAAATAAAAAAATAAATGTCAAGACTTCAGAAATTCCTTAATCATTATCAGAAACCCAGCAGGGAGAGGAATGAAGAAATCTTGAAACACCAGGAAGAGGAGGAGAGTGTGACCTTATCAAGAAAGGATGCATCTTAATTAAAAATCAATACCATTATTGTCTCTGGAACAATGAAGATTTCACATTTTCCTTTTGCTTTCACAAATCTTCAAACTAGCATAAAAGTGGATAATGAGAACAGGCAAGCTGAGAGACTTTTTCCACCTTTCTCATATTTATTATCTAAATTTTAGTTTATGTATTATGCATCTGTTTAGTCAGGTTGGTTTGTTCAGTTAAGCTACTTTGTTTGGAAACCTGCATTTTTATTTCCTGTATTTTTTGTTGTACCATGTCTTTTTCAAAGTGTATTTGCTTTGGATAATAGAAAGCCATGGCCTCCACTGGTTTACTTAAGAGATGGTTGTTTATTTTCTTTGAAAAGAATATCTTGGGCCTCTTGAATACAGTAAATAAAATAAGTAGTAGACGATATAGAGGTTAATACTGATGAATATGGAAATAGCTTGCAGCACCTATCCTTAAAGGTGGCATAGCAGTGGACAGACCCCCCAGCCGGCAGAAATTGCCTGGCAAAGCTGTTTAGGACTCTGTGAAAGGTACTGAACGTAAAGGTAAAGCCATGGAAACGCCCTTTGGCTCTACGTGGAGCCACAAAAATGACTGGGCTATTCGGAGCCCGTTTCAGTGCGAGACTGGGGTTAAGTGGTGCAGCTTAGCCGATATAGCTTTACGTGAGCTGCATATTATCTTCCATTTTTAACTCTGAAAGTCTCCCCAGGTGTATCCCAGCACAACATCAACATTGCAGGGCAGCTTTAGCAGTGATTTCTTTTTCTTGCAAAGCATGACATTCACAGTCTTTCACTAGGGAGAAAGAGATGGGTGGCAGGGAGCAGCACGAGCAGGGGGGCTCCCTGGGAGAGCCCAGGGCACCAGGAGCAGCGGGAGCTCCCCACGGCTCCATCATGGCAGGGCCTGGCAGGCAGGGCCTGTCCCAGCCAGGAGCAGGGCAGCCGGGGGCTCCGGGGCAGCCCCAGCCCCAGGGAGCAGGCACCTCCCTGGGGACAGGGGCAGGCCGAGGCCTTGGCTGGGATGTGGGCCTGTGGGTAGGCCCCGCTCGGTGGGGCCCATGGCCGGGCAGGGTCAGGCTGTGGGAAGCTGGAGACCGGGCTGGCCAGGGCGTTGCTGGGGCAGGGGCTGGCGGCCCTGGGGGGCTGAGATGGGGTGCTGGGCCGTGGGCAGGGTGGGGGGAGGTCTGGGGGTGGCAGGGGAAGGCAGGGCTGGCCGTGCCTCAGGGCCATGGCAGTGGGGAACACATACATTTTGTTTATGTGACATGGTAAAATCATGAGAAATAAACGATGCATTAGAGATACTAAAAGACCACCCAAAAAGGCAGGGCTAGAGAACAGGATAGATGCAATTTGACAGGCATTTGAGATGAACCTTTGTCAAATTCTTTGGTGGAAGGAGTAGGACATCATTTTTGTTTTGCTTACAGCAGTCTCTCTCTTCCATGTCTGATGTTTCATTTTACGCAGTCTTGCTCCCTAGGCTTTATTTTCAGATTTCAACTAGAAGGAATCCAAGGTTTCAAAAAAAAAAAAAAGCCTTATTAAAACCTACAAATCTTCTGCTACAGAGTTGTAGAAACTGACATTGGATAGATTTTCTGTCTGAGGCCATAAGTATCTTTTAAGCCTTACCTCCTGGTTTCTCAGGGATTTCTTCCTCAAACCAGACAAATCACAAAAGATCCTTTTTACTGTCCAATTGCTGTAGAGCACCTTAAGTGAATTGTAGAGCCCCCAACTAACATAGTAACTCATATGAACTGAGTTGCAGTCGTAGAGAAAGGAGAATGCTTCAAAGTTGGGTTGAAAAGAGCTGAGCCAGTTGGAAAGCAGATGTACAGCACACTTTGCCATTAATGCTCAACACTATTTATACATATTGTAGACATATAAAATGCACACAGACAGTCAAGGATATGGGGAGCACAAAACCATTTTAATTTCTACTTCCATGCCTAGAGAATTGCACAGGCATAAACAGTGTAAAGAAAATGTCCAGGCACAATCATTGATGGAGGTCTTAGCACTTACAGACAAAACTACATGCTGTGCGACAACTACTATCACCTTATGTTCAGAAAACAGAAGTTGTCTGAACTTGACTGCAAGCACAAAATCTGAGGTAAGTTGAGAGTTATTATAAATATATGGCATATGGTGCATGGTTTTATTTGGTCATAGTATGGCTTTTAAATTCACAAAGTAATTTCCACAATTTCAGTCTCAATAATTAGAGTCATAGTATTCAGTGATGGCAGGAAACTGTAACCAGCATTTGACTGTTCTTCCTGTCTTGGTTTATTTACCTGAAAGAAAAGAGTTACAAATATTCTTTAAAAATCCCAGTCTAACTTGCTCAAGATTGCAGAAATTCAAGTGCTCAAAATCTTCTAATCCTATTCCCTAAAGATTTGTTTCTGTTTCAGATTAATGAAAATGCATAACTAACAGATTAATGTAGTAATCTTTGCTGTAATTCTGGAAATGTCACTAAATGAGATTGCATTTGGTTTTGTGCATTTTAGAGACAACATTAACATTTTAATCTGGGCTTTTCATTTTTTTGCTTAGGCTATCTCTGACCTTCACATTGAAACAGGCTTATTTATAAAGGGTCCTCTGTTTTAATCAACAATATGATAGGAGTTCCTGCCTCTAGAAATAAACACTATACTATCCTTCCTAGCTTTTTTCCCCCTCCAAATAGCTGGTAGTCTATTTGTAAAGAGGGGAAAAAAAAAGTCCACTTCAGTTCTGAGTTCAGTCATAGTTTGTTTATGTGTATTGAATCTACTAGATAAAAATAAATAGAAATCGGCTGCAGCTTGGCAAAGCAGTTTCTTCAGATACAGTCTCCCTGAAAGATCTCTTTTCAGTTTTTTTCACCTAATGGAGTTCTGACCTCACTGACTTTTTAATAATATTTTCACTTTACATGGTACCTTTTATGTGTTGCACTAAGAGAACTTCCTGAACTTTCCCTTCTACAAGCAAAATACTTCATTACAATATGGAGATGTTGAACTGACAAACACAGAGTTGATATATCTGTTGAGAATTTCTTGTTAAAGGTAAATATATTTTACTTCATGTGTGGACAGAGAAACTGAACCTGGAAGAAGTGGTGGCTCTAGCTGTGTAAGATTTTTCAGGTGGAATGATTCCCAGTAGAGAACAGCTCTTTTGTAGAACTTAAGTTTTCCAGCTGGAACGTTGAAAAGATCATTTCATGTTTTCTTTCTGGAGATCAATTTCTTTATAAGACGTATGAAGGTAAGGGCTAGAGGTCAAGTCACTTACTAGTCCCTTGGATCCTTCAATACCTACCTCCACCCTGACCCTAAACCCTAAGAAATACATGGGACTGAGGCAGTCATCTCCTTCATCTACTACTCAACACGAGGGCTAGTGGAAGTGGTGGTAAATGGCTGAACACTACAGCATTCATCTCCCTGATGCCTACTTGTTTTTGCATGGTAAAACAAAACTGAAAAAAACCTTCCAGATAAGCAACCAAGAGCTCAAAGAATTCTATTTCAGATTTTGGAGGGTTTTATAGATTTTTTTTCCCATGGAAGATTTCATAATATTTCAGACAGCTTTTAGTGGGAAGAAATTTCCATTATTAAGAAAGCTCTAACTTTGGCTTTATAAAAAGCAGGCAAAATTAGAGATCTCAACCTACCTTGAAACTAAAGTCACTCGCAGTAGCTACAGGATCTAGTTCTTCACCTACTGCTTGCTTGTCCTTTTTCTACATCTCCACATGAAGAGGGACTGAGTATTTTTTATAACACCTAATTATGACAATTTTTCTAGACCTATACACTTTCACTTAATCTTGGAAATTTATTCTATTGATTTTTAATTAGAAAAAGTTTTTTTTCACAGTTTATAGGACTCAGTTTTAACATGTTCTCAGTTGCTGCAATTTCTTGATTATTAAACAACTCTGCCTTCAGTTGTGCTGTCAACTATATCTTGTTCACTTCTAGAAATACAATATTTCTATTAATTTTAACAGGAGTTCTGAATGAGGGAAAATCAAATATTATTCAAGGATATCTGAAATTTCCACTTTAATATAGAAATATTTTTTTAAACTTTTCCCAAGCAACTAGGACACCATCAGCCATTATGTTTATCTCACTAGTGAGGCTTTCGGTACAATTCTACACCTTTGCCCCCCCCCCCCCC
>JANZLQ010000050.1:7362954-7378021 GCA_026212715.1 Elanus axillaris | reverse complement strand
GCCCTATGAGGAAGATCTTATACCTGAAAAAAACCCAAACAAACACTTCTTTCACACTGTATTTTGAGTTTCTTTTCCCCATTCAAAAACTTTAATAAGGCATGAAAGCCAAACTACTTAGAAATTTAAAACCAGGTTTTTGTTTACTATAGTATACTTATCGGCAAACCAGGGTGATTTACCCCATAGTATTTTTGCCTTAATGAAATTCAGTTTTCAGAAAGAAAAAGAAGAATCTCCTCAAGGCAAGAGTGGACACTCATGTCTCAGATAAAATCAGAATGACAAAGTAACCATAATACTACTTGGATAAAGTTAACATTCATTCAAGCATGGCAGTACTTGACAGATAAAAATGCTGGGCAGAAAGCCACTTTGTGGTGCCTCAGAGAAAAGCATAAATACCACATATGCAGTATGTATACTCATACTGCTTTATAGACCTGTAGAAGAGTCTTGCAGTTTTCTAGGAATGCAGTATGAACATCTGGATGTTTTCATTTTGATATTGAGTAGTCTGGCATGTTTTTGGTCTTTTATTTTTTTTTTTTTTAGATCTCTTAATCTTCATCTTAATTTCAACAGTACTTCAGAAGTTCTTTTATATGAATTAACATCCAGAAAAATTAGAATGCATTCAAAAGTGTACAAAATTGTTTTTAAAGGTGTTGTACAATAATGTCTTATCTAATAGCTAGAAGCTTCTTTATGATGCTACACAGCATAGCACAACTAAGCCACTAGTTTAATTCCAGATTATCAGATCTTTTGAAGTAAGAATAACTATTCCACACTCTGAGGTAATTCTCTGTTCTCATTTTATCTTTTCAGTACATAGAGAAATGTCTCTAGCTTATGAGAATTTATTTTTTATCCATAGTATGTAGAATCAAATTGAACATCAAGTCTTGTCTTGTCTTTGCATATAAATTAAAATGTAGTTTGGCGACAACCTATGACAAAACAGTCTTACCTAGGATGAGTGCTGGCTCAAAACTAAAGGATTGTTAAAAAAAGAAAAATAGCATGATAAATATTCTTGAATTTTTCCTAACTCAGCAGAAGTTTTGGTTCCTCTCTTCATGGAAGAAAAGTCACCTTTTCTTTCTTGTTACTAGAAACCAAAAGAAGTAGCCTGAGGATCATCTTTTCTATCCTCAGCTTTGCTTGACAGCAGCCACCTTGCCGAGCTTTCCTGTATTACTACACTGAGGCACTAAAGTGTGCACAGAGCACGGTTGTACACAGTGATGCTTCAAATATTAAAAAAAAATCACATTTTTAATGTTATTAAAAGACTGAAATAACTGGTGTTTTAACAGAGATGGGAAAAAATGTTGAAGCAGGGTCGTAGTCAGAAACAAATGGTCATTTAACTAAGGCTTCTAATCTTGCATAGCTCAGGAGGATGCTGAAGTGAGCCATTTGCCAGGGAATGCTTCCTATAATAGATGAAAATATTGGATCTTTCAACAAAACAAATCAAATCAGATACCTACCCAAATTTAACTCTCATTAGTCCCAGGAACACAGGTATTACTCAGTCCTATTAAAGTTTCCAGTGACAATGATAAAATACCAACAGCCAGCAAGGGTTTGCAACTGTAGTTCTGTGATTTTAGGAGTGCTTACTGCTATTTTGTATACACTGTTATTTGACAATGAGCTGTGAGGTTTAGATCTCAAACAAAGGAAAAGATCATTTCAAAATCATAAGAAAATGTACAAGGGAAGCACTAAATATGATAGTCCTGGGGACAGTGTAGTGGCTTTCAGTTTCAAGAGTACAGTTGGGAAAAATTAAAGAACACAGTGCTATATACGGTTGATAGTGATGTAACAATAAAGGAAACCTAGAATGATTCTGCCTGAGGGTAATATATTTCACAGAAGATGACAGTGCATGGAAAGCTTTTCTTTGCTTTTCATTTGAGGATGGAAGTACAGTTGCAATTTCTTCAAAGTTGCACAGATTTCCTTGCCAGAGGTTTCAAAAAAAGGATTACATAAACTGTTGAACAGAGATTGGATGAGCCTATAATTTCATTATATTATTGAAATAATTAGAGTAAAAGAGCTTATAATTTCTTTCTTTACAATATATTTCATGAATTAAAGATCAATGTCATCAAATGCTTTTATCTATAAAAATATTTTTTACAACTTACTCCCTTGCTATAGTTTTGATCATGGTAGGAATATCACACCCATAACCTGGAGTCTTTAGAACATCCTTGCAGAATTCAGAGTAGGCTTCAATCTGCCCTCAGCAGAAATTATTTAAACCTCAATTTCCCAACTAAGGATATTCAGAAAGGCAATACTCTAGTCCTAATATTGTTCTACTCGCTAATTAGGTAACTTCAGCACTAAAAAACTGTGCCAGGATTACATGGCTATCCATTCAATGGAGATGATGTTTCATAAACTTGTCTAACATTGCTCTTGGTGTGGTAGCAGGAGAGCCAATAACACTGGCTAGCAAGCCGGACTCGGCCTCTGTGATATTGCCTGCGAGAGGCTTCAGGTCTGCCTTAGTCTCTTGTTCTGAGCCTGCTCTGAAAAACAGGGTGATTCTTTTACAATACACATGTAGGGGAGGCAAAAAGAATGCAAGCGCTCCTTGCTCTCTGAATACAGTAAACTCTCCCCTGGTTTTCAGTGCTGGGGGGTGAGGGGTGACTGAAAGAAGCAGAAATACACACCATCTGACTCATCAAACCTGAAACACGAAATCATTGGAGGACTCTGCAGAATCACTATATATTTTCCACCATTCGCCTTTACACTGGTTAAGGTAGTGGTAATAGGTTATCAACATGTTATTTTCACATTTCATTTAACATTTCATAACATTAAACAACGTCCATCCTAAGCCATAAAGAATCACTCATAAAAATGTAAAGTAATAAACATTTTGAAACCAAACCAGTGTTCAGTGGGTCAATAATAGCACATATTGCAATTCAAAGTCTGGCAAAAAGGGTGCAGGTGGAAATCAAAGCTATATTCTTGATTTGAAGTGTGGAAAGGGAGTATGGGAGATGCGGTTGTTGATGATGCAGAGAGATTTCAACTACTAGAAACTCAATAATTGTCTTCAATTTGAAAACAGCTTGGCTCATTTTCTTCAAATATCATGTTCTTTGCTTTTTTAGGAAATTTTCAGATGTAATACATTTCATAAGAAGGGCTGGGGAAATGTTGAAGCATGACTTCAGCATAAAGTTAGTAGCAACTGTCACTACACTTATACAAAAGTAGTTTTGAATGATCATTTTAAAACACAAAAAGTTTCATGCAACAGTTGAAACACTATTCTTTTTTGTTTCTAAAGTAGGCTGTCTTAAAGCACTAAGCTATTTAGCATGATGAAAATTAAACAGCCAAACTATGTGAATTTGTCATTACCAGCTGTGGCGTCACTTACATTTCATACTAACATATTAAAATTTACTGCCATATTTGAAACATGCAATCAAGTTGTAGCCAGATGGAGAAGCTGTTTTAAAGTAGATAAAGTTACAAACATAATCTCTTTATGCTTTTGAAATAACCTTGTTAAATATTCTGACAGACAGAAGCTGCAGTTCTCACGGCTATGTATCAGTCAGTTTGTCTGGTATCATAGTAATTTGAAGCTGCACTTCTAGGCCATCTCCCACAAATGGCAATAAAGGGTAGGGCTTATGTTTGCAGCATTCACTAACGGCCTAATGAAACATTGTAGTTTGAGATTCTGTTGTAACAGCTGCATAAAACAAATTTTTCTTCTTTTCAGTAGGTGTAGGAATGCTTGCAAATAACCTTTTCCTTTTTAAAGAATCTGAAGAGGTTACTGGAAAGTGCAAGACGAGAAACACTTGGAACATTCTACAAAGTGAAATGATGCAATGGTTGAAAGATTTCCTGAAATTAACAAGAATATATTTTTTAATATAAGAAACCATTATGTATAAATAATCCAGGAATACACTATTACTGGTGGTTCACATCATCTGGTTTAAGTTTGGAGCTTTAGTGCCTTTAATTTTCACATGTATCACTAATACATGTATACTTAGGCACCTGAATTTTGTTTGCATATTTTTAAAGACTGCATTGGCAAGTATTTGCTAGTGTAATGAGGAAGCAATAGGATATAATAATAAAGATTCAAGAACTGCTATGAAGACTCCATAGTAACATTATAGTCGGAGTAGACATAATCTTTAGTATAAAGCTGTAACGAAAAGTTACAGAGGAGAACAAGGAAAGTATGTTTCTAGACCATTATTTTATTGTCTTTGGAAACCATGGGAAAAGAAGCTAAAGTTTTCTCCTGCTGTATATAGAATTCATATGAGATGACAAGTGCTCTCATATCATTCTTATCCATGCAGTTTCTGAGCACTTTTCAAGAGATTATTCAGAAAACACAACTGAAACTAGACTGCAAACACCAAGTGAGACACAGAAGTGGCAGTAAGAACAGACCCTATAAAGATATTAGAAGAGAAACACAAAGAAAAAATGTAGTTTCATTATCCAATGGAAAATGACATTTGCCAAAATAAATAGACTCTGATCTTCAGATCCTGGGATTTTTTCTTTCTTCCTTCCTTTCTTTCTTTCTTTCTTTTGCTTCAAGACAAAATGGACTTGTCTTCAGCACAAAGGAGATTCATCTTTTTCATGATTTCCACCTCAGAACTAGGCTCAGGACACTAAACACTGTACACACTGAGATCTATCAACCGAGTATTATACTTTGCTGACTACTGTTTTCCTTTCCTTCTTCTAGTGCAGATTAGTCATGAAAGACTATGAGCTCTATGGTATGAAAAACATAAACATTTAAAGTTGATAGTTTGATGGATGTATCAGTCTACCCATAATAGCAAAAGGCTGTATTACAGATGGATTTTTTTTTCCCTGTGACTTCATTGTAGACATTTGCTGAAAAGAGGTAAATGCATTATAATACAGATGGGTGTAATCAAAGCTTCTGAGACCCACTAACTTATCAGCCATGGAGAAACAAAACTTGTGATGAAAACAACTGAACTCCAGTGTCCTGATTATAGCCATAATGCAAGAAATGCAATTTATTGTATGTCAGAAAAGTATACATAATTTACCACTGGAGACAAGTTGCTGAAGAACTTCCAATGCAGACATTAATACCTATGTGTGTGGAATAAAAGGCTACTACCAATTCAGAACTTTACACACCGTTTCCTGCATTTATCTCCCCTGGACAACAGCAAATGACTACCAGATGCAATTGAAACTAGCAGCTTGAAAATGATAGTGTCAATCTAAACTAGGTTAAAAATAATCTCCCAGCCAAAAAACAAGTGAATATCTAAGCCCATACTAGTAAGAAAATTAGACCAGTGGTTTTGGTTTAAAATCAATCCCTCCCTTTGTAGTTACTTACAATAAAAGATGAATTTAATAATGATGAGTAGTTTTTTTCTTCCTTTAGTAGAAATTTGAATATAGTGTTTCTTATTTAAAATTCACTCGTAAATGAGAGAAACTAAAAGTTACTGTTTCTAAGTATCTACATACCACAACTACATTGGAAAAGAAACTAGGATGAAATTTTGCTTATAAGGGAAAGCCACTAATACATAGTCTTTTTACTTAAATGTTGTGTCCTTTGGAATGTAGAATAATGACACACTGCCTTTGCAAATGCTGGGACTCAGTTGAATGAAAATATTTCTGTAAAACACACATACACACAAACATTAATCATGTGGTTGAGTGAAATGTAGATTACCAATGAAATGAATACGGATAAGATGAACTAATTATTCAAAAAAAGTAAAAGAAAGGAAAGAACAAAAAAGCATCTGGTGATACTGGGTGGCTCATGAGACAGCTAAAGGCTTTGAATTTTTCAGTTCTTAACTAGTGGAATTTTAAACTTGAACCTGATTACTCTTAATAAAAAATTTATTACAGTTTCATTACTTCCTCAAAGAGACTAAATGGGTTCCCTTCCAGTAAACTTACTGGACTTCCAATAAACAAATAGTCTTCAGAATTACCATTCTTCCTGGCAGGCTTAATGGATTTATGAATCCATAAATCTAGGTTTTGCTGTTAATCCCTCAATTAGTTCTTCTTGAATCACAGTCAGGAATATTGGTAAGGCAAAGTGAAAAAAAAAAAAAAAAAGAGATATTTGTAGAACACAGTTTTCTTGGATTATCAATCTGAAACATTTCATTATGAATAGACCATCCAAACAAATCCCATAAAAGAAAATAATTCCAAAACTCAAACCCACTAAAATTTAGGGTCTAGATAAACCTAAGGCATTGTATTTTAACAAACAGAACTAGAAAAACAATAGAAAATCAATCTGTGAACAGTTTGTGGCCCACAGAGAAGGAAATATTCATTAAATCATTTAACCCAAATTCACATTTTGTATGTCCCTTGCCATGCTAAGACAACTGTCATGTAAGATACGGTAAGATGCATATCAGTTACCCTCCTGCAAAGTGGCCTGGAAGTCTTTGTCCCTGATTTTGATCTTCCTTTTCAGTCTGGGCACCTGTATTTTCTTACCACAGAACAGAGGGTGGGTGAAAGAGAAAAAGTTATTATATGGCAACATAAGTTAGGGGTGCACCAGGATATTCATGACATCTAGACTTAGGATCTAGGAAATACTTCTAAATCACAGCACTATCTTAGGAAAGAGCCTCAGAAATATTTAAGAATGAAAGAACCGCTGAGTTTAAAAAATGAAACAGAAAATATTCCAGGGTACAGACTCAGAATTCTGGAAAATCCATGATATGTAGCACTTACAGTAGCTCCCATCAGTAATGCCATGCTAGAGAGACAGAAAAGTTCAGAGAATGTACAGATTAAAATATCACAGAAAAACATTCATAGAGCTAGTGTCCCAATAAATATGTCTCAATTATAATGGTTTTTAGGGGCTGAGAAGGTAATTTTAAGAATTTTAGCTGACTAGGGTTCATTTGAATGTAGAAAGAAGAACATCTCTAAAAATATGTGATGAGGTTTTCAGCTATGAGAATGTTAATCTCAAAGAAGCAGCTGATATTCAAAGCAGTGAATGGACACTCATTAGCAAATTCTTAGAAGCTCCAGTGATGTACTGGAAAACCCAGACAAAGTGGTGACAAGGTCTAGACTGGTTCTGCATACTTTTACCTTTTTCAGCACACCAAATTTGGAAAAAAAACCACCCAAAACATATTTGTAACCCACTTTCTCAGGGTGGCTTCCTTTAAAATGACAATGAATAAACAAATAGACCTTGCTGCTATGGAACCCTTTGCACTGTTGGGCAGCAGGAATTTAAAATCTTTCTCTTTTCCCTGAGTTGCATGGTTTCTGTAGCACTGTTCTTCCAAATTTGGTCACTTATTTCCTGATCTGTCCTTGATTTAGTTACACTGGAAAGTCATAAGTGTTCCCAAAGCCTTTATTAATTGTAAAGTAATTACTCAAGAGTATTTATTTATTGGGCTGTAGCTGATTCTGACCTTGAAATAATGCTGTCTGAAGGAAATACCATAAAATACATGCAGCACTTTGGGGTTTATGTATTCTTTTAACATAGTATTCTCCTAATGCCTGGATTTAAACCCACTCACCACATTCTCTCAAGCCATTTCAAAAAGTTTTTGTGGCTTTTGCCAGCCATATCATTCCTATTCCAGTCACGTCATTGAAATGCATGTTGGTTTAAGTTCACATCTTCATGGTAAATTAGCTAAACAGTATGATTAACAAATCACTTTCTGAAGCTATACATTTGCCTGTTACAAAAGAGAAAGATCAAGTTAAAACTTCGCTTTATTATTACTGTAACAAAATCATATGTGTCCCCATTGGATTTATATCTGTCATGTTGGCTTTTTGATAAGCTTGTTCAGATTTAAGAACCCTTGTTTCTTTTTCTCTAGTCTCCTGAAGAACAGAACAAAACGTTTTTCTTTTGAAGAACTAGGTGAATTAAGTATCTTAAATGTTAGAAAACTAAGGCATAGACACTTTGATAATGCTACTACTAATGTGTAGTACATACTTTGTGAAAGCAAGTAGCCACTTTGGAACGTGTTAATAGAGTCCTTTATCTTTTCTTTATTTTAGGTTAGTGTTCATTAAATGAGTTAAAAGAGAGCAATCCCACATGTAATCTAACAATCTAAGATTGAAAGGCTTTCTTTTTATCATAAGGAAGAGATTTTTGGTGAGAGGATGCATATGGTATGAAAGGTCATTTTTCTTCATCTCTGAAGTGCAAAACTGTATTTTGCCTGCATAGTACAAAGACTGGTGTCGACATCTTTGTTTATTCTAGCCAAAGATTGACTTTGCAAACTCTGATTCTGAATCAGTTCTAGAATCTAGGCCATACTTTTCCCTTTTTTAATGTCACTATCTGAAATTCAGGATTTTAGAAAGATTCATGGGAAAAAAAATTGCTTGCTTTGTGAGAAAGCAGGTGTGCAAGTCAACTGTCTTCTTATTGGCTTCAACATTATTAACTTGTGGGGCTGTAGATAGGAATGTGACATGGTTTAACCCCAGCCAGCGACTAAGCACCACGCAGCCGCTCACTCACTCCCCCCCACCCAGTGGCATGGGGGAGGGAATCGGAAAGAAAAAGGTAAAATTCGTGGGTTGAGATAAGAACACTTTAATAGAACAGAATGGAGGACACTAATGATAATGATAACAATAAAAAAAAAAAAAAGGTTTGGAATATACAGAACAAGTGATGCACAATGCAATTGCTCACCACTTGACAGATAGCCAGTTAGTTCCTGAGCAGCAAATCCTCCCAGGCCAACTCCCCCAATTTCCATTCTGGGCATGACGTCCCATGGTCTGGAATACCCCGCTGGCCAGTTGGGGTCACTGCCCTGGCTGTGTCCTATGCCAACTCCTTGTGCCCCTCCAGCCTTCTCGCTGGCTGGGCATCAGAAGCTGAAAAACCCTTGACTTTAGTCTAAACACAGCTCAGCAACAACTGAAAACATCAGAGTGTTATCAACATTCTTCTCGTACTGAACCCAAACCACAGCACCGTACCAGCTACTAGAATGAAAATTAATTTTATCCCAGCTGAAACCAGGACAGAACGTTATCTAATGAATTGTCCCTCAATGACTATGGCGTGTATATATTAACAGAAGTCAACATATGCAACTTTCTCTATGGAAAGGTTCAAATGGAAAGGCTAATGCCTAAAGGAATGAAATTGAAATATCAATAGTAAGACCTTATACTTTTTTAGTAGCACTGCCACTATTCTGCAGACTGGCAAAATGAAACGCAGGGGCAACGATCTGGCCACAGTTACCTAGGAGCTATGGCAGAGCTAGTAATAAAACACAGTGTGGAAGTCCCAAGACATTTAATCCATGGAGAACTGCAGAGGAGAAGAGGTAAAAATGTGAATGATATCATTATTATATCCATTTCAGTGAAGCAGCATAATTAGTAATAGTCCATAGCTTTTTTTCTGTGACACCACTAAATACACAGAATCATTATTTCTTTTTCTTCTCCTTTTTTTTTGTTTTTATTTTTTTAACCGTTTTTGTTTTCAATCTTCTCAGTAAGGGCACATTACAAATTTATAAGAATCCTTTCTACAGCAAACACACATTTTTAGATTCAAATTTTTATTTGAATCCTTTCTTTATGTATATCAATTTCTAGCAATAACTCCCAAGAAAGCTGCACAGGCAATAAACAAGGCTTTATGTCTTTATTTATTTATCTGAAACAAGAGTAAGAGCTGTATGAGCTGAAATGTAGAAGAAGATATGAAAATTCCATTCTAATTCAGGAATACAAATCACAAATATAACTACAACAGAAATCTTCATTACCTTGAAAGAGAGTTCTTCTAAAGTGCAAATTCAGTGACCACTCAGAAAGTGAAGTGCTGACCTACTGAAATCAACAGTAATTTTCTTATACATAGGTCAATGTGTGTACAACAAACTGAATATCAAACTATTTCAGGCTTGTGACCAAAATCTGCAACGCTCACGCCTTAAAATTCTATCAAAACTAATGGAGAAGCTTCATTAAAGCAGTAGCTGGAGAATACAGTACCAAATCTTTGAGAAAAGATAGTGAACCATTCCAGCTATGTGAATTAATGATTTATCATCAACTGTATTTATTATTGTAGACTTTGTAAAGAAATGCTGTTGGTAATTTTGTAATTTTCTCTCCATAAAACGTTGAGAAACAAGAAGTCTGGATGTTCCTTCATGTTCTTTTTCTGACCATTTTTCCTACTTTTACTGCTTCTTAATTACCTAAGAAATAAAGAAAATAAGGCATACCCTTTTGCATTCTCAGAATAACCTTTTCTGCTTGAAAGTCTCCTGAAAGACACAACCTCCTCTGCAGCAGGTGTAGTTTTAATGATGCTTTGATGCCATATGTCAAATTTCATCACTTGCTGTGAAGAGTGACATTTCTTTTGACAGCTCCTAGCAACAGCAATACCAGTTGTTGGTGGTCACCTCGCACTAGACAAATAATTCCTGCAGCAAGAACATTTAATTTCAGTTTCATGCCAGGCTGCACACAATCTCTGCTGCTCTCCTCTGTCTGTAATTCTTTTTAAAGTAAAATAAATCTATATTATTAATTCAATGCACACTATATTTGGTTTCACATGCACGCTCACGAGAGTACCACTACATTCTGCATAGAGGTGCTTCAAAGCTGGATATCCTGTCAGTCAAGAGAGTGAATACGTAAGCATGGTGCAAGGTACAGCTGGGGAGGACTCTCAAGAATGTGTTTGCCCACAGGTGCCAGGCAATCGACGTGCATCATTGCTATAGCATTAAACATACTGGTACATGAGCAGACATCCAGGTATGGGTCTTCTGCATATTTTCTGAGAGGCTTCTAGAGATGCACAGGGTGTTGGGGAATGTGACATTCCCCTTTGCTACTGTCCTAATCATTCTTTGAAGAGTCATGTAGATATTCTGATACCATTGGCACCTACAGATGAAGCAGTCGCTTGACAAGTCAACTTGATTTTCAAATGACACATTACATTTCTTTTTCTTCCAACATTACTTTCATATCAGAAGCGTATAATGAATTGCACTGCAGCTTTGCAAATCCAACACTATTGGTTATTGCTAATCAGTGACACATTTAAAATTTGCAAATAAATAAATGAAGCAATAATTCCAAACCTCATTATAAGAGGAAGACGAAGAAACAAAATGTCTCACTGCTGGGCAGAGGAGAAAGGGAAGCATAAAGTATCAACCACTGACTTTGGGAAGGGAAGCAATTTGAAACTTTCTACAATTCAGTCTTCATTTTAAAAGTCGCTGACAACTTTAATAGAGGAATACGAACTCAGGATACAACAGGGAACGGAAACATGAGACGTCATATTTACATATGTTAATTCCCCTTTAAATTAGGGGAAGCTGATGAAGGATTTGTGTTCAGATATGTTGTTAATGAAATCTCAAAACTGTCTGCAAACATCTTTAGGTACCAAAGAAATTCTAGAGAACTGGAAAAACACGAAAACGATTTGTCTTTAAAAATAAGACAAAGAATCAGAAAAGTATAGTCCTACCAGGTTAACTTCAGTCCTGGAGAAACAGTAGAACATACACTCTAAAATAAATTTGCAAATGTATCTACCTATCAGATTAAAAGAAGAGTAACAGCCAACATGAATTTGTCAAGAATAGATCATATCAAACCAAACTAATTTCCTTCTATGACAGGGTAATTAGACTTTGTGAACAGAAAGGAAGTGTTACATATCACATACCTTCATTGCAGCAAGCTTTTGCCATTCTTACATGGCATTCTCATAAGAAAGCTAGGAAAATGAGGCTGTTATCAGGTGATAATCTAAGTGGTAAGAGTCTTTTCCAGAGACTAGCACTCTCTTGAACTAGAATATATCAAATAATGTTCTGTAAACCTGGTACCACTGGATAAGTGGAGTGAAAGAATAAGGACCCTGATATTTAAAATCACAAATGTAACTAAACTATGACAAATTGCAAAAATATCAGGGGTCAGAAGTGTATAACCAATAATCTTGCAAATATGAGAAATTGTGTGGAAAAACAGGATTTAATCTAGAAAGGAAAAATAGTTTTACACACAATTAGCTGTGTGTAAAAGGGTGTAGCCACAGGGTGTGGAAAAACTGTCTAGGCAGCAGCATTGCAAAAATTGCTAAAAAGGTGGTGAATAGAGTTACAGTCACAGCGCGCATTAATCAACAATATTACACTAATGATGAAAACTCATTTAACTTAATGAGATAAGAACTGGACTATTACCTGCAAAAAAAACCCTGAAATCACAATTTTCTAAGTGCTAGTAACGTCTCATCTGGAATACTATCTCCAGCTTTAAGCATCTTAGTTTGACTCAGTGACAGCCCATGAAATAGTAACAAGTGTGAAAATAGGGCCTGGAAAATCAACTATGGGTAAGGTTGAAGAAAATAGCTTTATTAGGTTTAGACACATGATGATGATCTTTGAGTACATAAAAGATGTTAGGAAGGAGAAGGAATAATGACATTAAAGAACAGCAAGGAATAGTTGGATTAACTTTAGGGGAAAAAAGTCTAACAGCGAGAAAGGTTAAATAGGTTACTAGAACTGATATCATTTGAAACATTTTAAAATCTGGATAGCCTCATGAATGTCATTTTTGGGAGTGACATAGATGTAATTGATCCAGTTTTCAGTATCTACATATATTTGTTTATGAGACAATTGCTACTACACCCTGTTCTTTAGCCCTGGAGGCTGACTGCAGAGAGATATAGTTTAGCATAATTCCTGTTGGAATTATCATGGGTTTGTGGGTAATCTTTTACCTACTTAAGTGTGTGAATTTCTCACATACTAAAGTTTAAGATTACAAATCAAATGAAACCAGAGTCCCTCAGCTGAACTACCCGATTTTACATTTTCTTGTAGGATTACGCACAAGGTTGATTCCTAGGATGATCTCAGCTTGTGCAGATATCAGAATCCCTATTTTCTTCCTGAAGCGTGTTACAGTTTTTGTTTCTATTTTATATGCATGTAATATCTGCTGGTCAGAGGATGTAGGGGAATATTTACTGATTTATGGAATGTGTAAAATACTGACGTCCAGACTGTGTGTTACATGGCTGTGTGTCATCATGGACTGAATTTGATGACCAAAATGACCCCTTGTATATCTGAACATCTCTGCATTTCCAACTTCTTTCAAATGTTTTAACATGCATTATCCAATTCAGCACACAATAGTACTGCATTAGTATGGATAGTATTATACAATAGTATAGTATTATATATATTAGTATATTACACAATACATAGTATTGGAATAATTTAGTATTGGTCAATTACTATTTCTTCTAGCTTTTATTCAAGGAAGCTGAAACATGGACAAGACTCCATGAGACTTGGTGGCAATTTCAGGGATAAAAAATCAGTTGCTTCTTCTGCTGTTCCTTTGTCTTGATTTTTCTGTATCTTTGTCTCTTAGAGTTCTTGTAAAGCTGATATGGCCAGTCCATATTCATTCTGCAGGTTGATACCTCCATTGGCTGCATTGTTGCATAGCCTGCAGGCAACATGTACTGTGACTAAAGAAAGAACACTAAAAACACATGTAAGAGAGAACTTGTCCTGTGACAAAACCAACATAATGTGGAAGAATCCCTCCTGTAGCACAGATACTTTGCTTTCCATGTTAAAGCAAAAATACCACTATAAATGTATTGTTGTATTTCAAAAATTATACTCACTAGTGTAATATCTATGTCTTAGAAAATATTTGGAATGTTATAAGTCATTATTAAGAAAAGGAGAATTCTTAAGAAACTTTAATAACCAACAAGCATGATGTGTTTAAATTTCAAAATTATTAATTATTTCATTTTAATTTCTTAGGATATCCAGTATTCAGAAAGAAAAAAGGCCAAATAATGAAACAATATAAAAGAACCCTTATCATTTAAGGTTCAGTAATTATCACATGTTATGAGGCATTCTGAGATTCAAAGAGCATGTAGTCTAAATAGACAAAAGAAGAAAGAAGGTGGGAATCCAATACACAGAAAGAACTGTATCAAATTTTCAATTTGAAAAACAGGTCCAGCTTTTCAAAAGCTGCAAGTATACAGATGCTGGCTGGGATTTCTGCATTCTAAAATTCATCCAAAAACCTCTCAGGAAGACTGCATTAGACCAAATGGAAATAACCTCAATCCAATCAGATGCAGCAACTTCTCTGGATTTGAAAAAAATTAAAGTCATTATTAGTAAATATTCAGTACTATATATACCAGAGGTCTGTTAGTCCATTATACTGCAATGACAATCAGGATCTATGTATTAAATTTTGGTTTTACATCTTAAAATAATCTATTTTACTTAAGAAAGGACTATAAATGAAAATATTTGTTCTTTGTACTGTAAAGGCAGCCTTGTCTTTCAACTATAACTCACTATAAAAGTTCTTTTTTTTTTTTTTATAGGTCTTTTGTTATTTCCTTTAGATGTTACCAGTACAACATCTCTCTCTGTCCACCAAGGAAAGTATATTAAATGGCCTGCAATGCTCAGTTTTGTCAGGTTACATTCTACTCTTCCATTATTTTTGAACACTTTACAGCAAACAGAGCAAAAACATATTTGGGCTTTCTGTAGGGACCTAGAAAAATCAGCAGGAGTTGTGCCTCAGGCATTCCTGGGAGAAAAATGGGAGGGGTAACTGCAGTCATCTCTGGTGGACACTTTTGAGTCAGTACATATCCATAATTTATACTTTATTTCTTCTTTAGTAAAACCTTTAGCAGAACATGTATTATTATTTATGTATGTATTTATTTATCTATTTTTTATTTACCTATTTATTTATTTATTTATTTAAATGTCTATGGTATTTGTAGAGGTGCACAGGAAATCCAACTGAATCTAGCTTGAACAAGTCTTCTGAAAAGTTGGGATGATTTTTAAGTCCTCAAAACCCAACCAAATAAACAGACACCCCCCCC
>JANZLQ010000050.1:7308264-7357087 GCA_026212715.1 Elanus axillaris | reverse complement strand
GGGCTGCGCCAACTGCCTGTGCCAACTGCTGCGCCACGCCCTTCCTGATACACCACGCCCTTCCTGATACACCACGCCCTTCCTGATACACCACGCCCTTCCTGCTGTGCTCCTGTTTGCCGTCGCTCCTCAGGGCCATTGAAATCCCCTGCAGTTGCCCCTGTCAGTGCCCAGGCCGCCTCAGCCTCTCTCAGGAGAGCTGCCGGCTCAGGACAGGCCTCTCTGCTCTGCCCCAGCTCTGGGAACCTCCTGGGAACCTCCTTTTCCACCTCAATCTAGTGCTTAGCCACCAAACTTACCATTGCTGCTGCTAGTCTCATCGCCAACTGCGGATTAGCTAGTTAGTAGTTGCATACTGAATTCGGGTAACAGAGCATGGCTTTGTCTAAACTTCTATCACAAGTAGCTTACAGGCTTCACTAACACCTTCTGCCGAGCCCAAAAGCATTACCACTGCTGTGCCCCTGTCTGGGAGGGAATGTTTCTGTCTCCTAATACGGTTTTCTTTCTTATTCTACTGTCAATACCTCCTCTTTGTTCTGTCACTGGAAAATAATCTTTTTTTTTTTTTTTTTTTTTTTTGTAAGGGAGTGGAGAGAAAGTGTATGCATGGTGTTTATATAGAAATATTATACCTCCTGTATTCTACTTTTTCCCCTGTTTTGGGTTTGAGGGGTTTCAATCCTTTTCAGTTAGGTTGTTCTAGTCAGTCTCACATTCACAGTTCTCACTTCCTCTTTAAATTCTCCTTTAAATATTTAACTGAAAAGGTGCTCATTATTTTTTATTTCAAGGTCTAGTCAAGCGTCAGAAATAAAGGGGAGATATCTACCAGCTCTGCAGCAGCAGATGCCAATTTATTCCTACGAATATTATTCTCAATCTCTATTTTCTCTTTTCAAGGTATTGAGACACCTATGCCACATAAATCCATCTTACTTTCACCAAGATTTTCTTATCAGGGCAATGTTGCTGACTGTATGAATAAAATAAGTGAGGGAAATATGCAGTCCACAATGCATGAAGTAACTTGATCACAAACATCTAGGTTTTTAAGACTTCAAAATTAACAAAGCAGTCTGGTAAAGAAAAAAATAGATAGGTAGGTACAAGTATGAGTTATTAAATTATTTTGAAATTGTTATGAAGTAATGCAAATGTAAAAATTATTTGCTTTCATATACACTCCTCTCAAGAACCCTTTCAGTTTGTTTGTTTGTTTGTTTGTTTTATTATGTAAAGAAGGTAGATGGATGTGTTCAAAGAATTTGACTTCAAGGAGATGGCAAATGAAAAATATTCTCCCTGATGTCAATGATGAGCCTCAAACTGGGCACTCTGAAGCACATTTTTCATGAACATTACTTCTCTTCCCCTTTCTGGGAAGTGTATGACCTTGACCTCATATAAAGGCTGTGTGGTCTCAAGACCTCAAGAGCAGTGACAACAATTTTTCTGCTCTAATGTCTTTCAAGGAGGTTTTCTTAAAAATTAAGTATTAAAAGAGACTTAAGCCAATAAGGGAAAATGGCACATAAAAGAAATCTAGTGAGGAACCAAAGAGAGAGAAACCAAGTACCTCTTGGCAGATAATTTCCACTATTCCTTCCAGTGGTTCAGGAAAAGATGGAATAAGCACTGCAGAAGACTTATCAGCTTGTACTACAAAAGGTCAGCAAAGGGAAAATACACTTTGACAGAGTTTGGATATAAAAGACAAAGACTGTTACTGTCATGAGTTTCTGAAATTCCATTTCAGATTCTTTTCAGTGTTTTCTCAGCTTAGTGATTGAAGTCCTCAAATCACGATATTCCCTATGCTATTCACATTTTGAACTGGTTTAATATTTTGTTTGGCCGTTGTCGCAGCAATGCTTAAACTTTACTTCTCTATACTGTCTCTTTGTTACTTTGCTTTGGTTACCTAGCAATCTTCCTGCTTCATTTCGCTATATCAGCCTCCACAAATGTGAAAATGAAATAAAACCCTGAACATAAGCGTAATTTATGATAATAATGATTGATGGTGATGATGATGATAATAATAACAATAATAATAGAATGAGGATTTTTATGCTTCTTTCTATTCGATCTGCCGGCTGTAGGAGTGTTGTTTGGCTGTTTGCCCTAGTGGACAGGTAAGTGGGACAGATGATCAGTCAAAAATTTCTTTCTTTTAGGCTATACAACAAAAGTCTTCTGAACGACACTATGATTCAGTCCAGCTCTGCTAATATCCCATGACTGGTGAGTGATGATGATGCTGACAGCCATTTTAGTCTGTTTCCAAAAAGTACCTTCCCAGACAGAAGCTGCAGCTGAAGCTGCCACTAACCTAGTCGGAGTCCACTGTGGTCAGGTGCCAGTTTTCTGTTCGGTCCAAGAGACTTTAAATAACCTTTATTTACTCCCTGCAGTTACTAATTTCCTGTTAAATATCTTTGATCATTGCCCTTTTTGAACTATCCATCAGAACTCAGGCAGTCCCAAACATGTCTTTTATTTAGGTTTCTCAGTTACTTTGTATTAAGGCTCAACAAACCAGTAACCATGGTTAATACACCAGAATTAGCATCTATGGCTGATAACTTTCCTTTTCTTTATATTTTTATTTCCTGACTTTTTTTGAAAGCTTTCTTTAGATTGTTTCTTTTTTCCATATCTGCTCTAAATCTCCTTCTTTAATACTAAAATTTTTGTCACTAAGCTTCCTTGGGGACACTCATTGTTCCTAGAAAGCAGTCAGATACATTTCACACAAATCAGCCTAATTGACTAAAAGTATAACAACATTCATATAATTAACTACCAACCTTCTGTTATGAAGTATCTCTGGCTTTTTTGTTTCTTTTTTTTTTTTTAAAGTCTGTTCTGGTAAAAGAGTTTTTTAAGAAGACTTTGCAGTTCTGTACAGATAAAATGCACATAGAACAGTCATTAAAACACACAGATTGTTTTGAAGCTATAAACATATATAATAAAATATAATGCTTGCAAATAATTTGGTAGAGTATTTGAACTACAGTTTCTGCTTTCATTTTTGTCCAAGCTACACCTGTCAGAAGGTAACCTGTCTAGCACAGACCACAGGTTTGTCTTTTTCAACTCTGAGATCACTCAAGTTTTTAACAAAATCCAATCTACAAGAAATTATATGATGTAAATAAATTATTATAAGTAATACAAAATGATGATTTTTTCAAAAACATGCACATATATCTTAATAAGTGCTGAAATAGTGTTATTCAGCCTAAATAATTTTTTTTTCACTTTAAATGTCTTCCCTACTAACTCGTCACATTACACTTCAGTTTAGTAAATTTTTGGACAAATCCTTCTACACACAGGCACATTGCATCAACTCACCCTATGTAAAAAAAATATCAGCAACATGGCAAACATGAATACAAGCTTTCATTTTCTTCAATTTATATTGAAATTATATATGCAATTCATATACTTGTTCATTCTCCTCTTTAGTTTGTCCAATAGTTAAAATATCGTGGAATTTTTTTGTACAGAAGGGATACATTTATCTTCATAAGTGAAAAGCATGAAGGTTCTTTCTGTGTCTGCTTTTAGATTCAGTGATTCACACAGAACTAAACTGGAATTCTCTAAGTAGCAGCCAGTATTATAACTTTTCCCTTAGATTTGTGGTTCAGAGTTGGGTCAGCAGGGCTGCCGTCCGTGAATGTGCTGCTACCTTTCAGCAGCAATTTGTTCTCCGTGTTCTGCCACCTAAACAGTGCAGGGGGAAAATGAGAACCATTTCTCCATCGTGAACCAAATTAGTAACTTCTGCTGCAAACAGACTGTACTTACAGCCTGTGAGGAAATAAAGTACAGCAGAAAATGCATGAGGATAATGTCAAAAAGTGTGTTGTTATACTTAATGTGGGGGATATTCATTCAGATAGCGTTTTCAGAGTGCCCAATGGGCTTAAGAGTCTGACCTTAAAAAATACTGTAATTGTTGCCCATTTTACTTTTTTTTCTTTTTTTCTTTGTGTATACATACTCAGTCTAACTTTCTCATGAGGAGAGCTGTAGAACTGTTAAGGTACTGGGTTTAACAGTCTTTCCACTTCTTGCTCTAACTTGAAGCAACCTAGCATTGCTAGAGAAGACAGTTTGGTCACTTATTCCATTTCACAACAATTTTCTGTGCTGAAAGAACTGTCTACATACAATTGCCCTTATGCTCCTAAAACCTGTCGCCAGAGAGTGTGTTGGGTCTTGATTTTCTTCACATTTTCCAGCTACATACATGGCATATATCTGACAACAAACTTTATTATTTAAATATAAATGTTTTATTAATGCAAATAGCTGATTTTTTAATGTATAACATGAATAACTGAAATGCTGAGGAAGTTGGAACATGCAGGTCAGTAGAATGGAGTTATCGTACTTTTTCCTATGTTCCACTCTTGTTCAGGTAATGTGCTATTACAGAAAAACTTTTAATAAATCAGTAATGTTCTTGGAGGAATGAGTGACTCCCATATGTATTATCACCATTATGAAATGAAGCTTAAAGTCAGCTGTACAATCACGCACACAAGATGTCAGTTTTATTATTCTTCATATAATGAGTCTTCAAAGTCAGCCTGCTTGTGAATACATGCATGGATGTTCCCCACCATATACACACTTGAGAAAATATTTCTTTATTTCCAGAATTCAGCTACTAGAAATAGTGGTGTCGATTTGAAAACTTTACTCTTTAAGGTTGTTTTGCTTGCTTTGTGCCTGACAACACCTCTGACTGTCACATCGTAACACTCTGCATATTCACCATAGTCCACGTTCTGTTAATAATGTGATTCAAAGGAACAGTTTGGTAGGTATCAGTGAAGAATCTTTTCACCATGTGTTTAAAAATGAGGTACATTTACTAGGTTTTGACTCAGAATTGATTAACAAAGCCATACTTTTTTTTTTCCTGTGCGTGTTACAGATGACAAAAAAATGAAGCAAGCCTTTAAAACCTTTGTGTAAATAGAAAAAATATTTTTCTTTTTTTCTTAAGTTATTTTTTGAAACAAAAACCTGCCCGGTCTTCAGTGGGTTTCTAAATGTTGAATTTCATGCTAAGTCTTCATGCCTGAAGTATAGCTTCTGTGTTCTTAAAAAGAGGAAGATCTTAGTTGTCATAAGGCATTTGTCATTCTTTTGCTTATTTGCTGAAGTTGAAGTTCTGTTAGTGTTTTTCCTGATCTTTTTATTTTCTTCAGGGCTGAGAATGACAGGAATGCAACAAAGGGGAAAAAAAGTCATGTCTGTAGCCAAGATGCTCAGATGAATGCCCAAGGATGGGTCAGCTGTGAGCAGTTCAGAAAAAAACCAAACCAAACCAAAACAGAAAACAAACTCTCTTTTTAAAGAGATGGTTCTCATGACATGGAGCACTTCAGCTTCTCCCACAGAATTACAGTTACTCTTGAATACCTGTTGAAGCTAAAGAAAAGAACACCATGGAGCAGAAGGCAGCAGTGATTTTTTACAAAATCTTATAATGAAATTGGGATGAGGAAAAGATGCTTTTACTCCAAGTTCCAAGGTTGTGTGCAAACTACAGCAGCTGACATGTACAGTGCCAGGAAGAAGGTACTCCATCGGTATAATTCACTGTGCTGAAATCTCTAGCTCTTTTCACAACAGTTTGGCTGCATATGGGCTCACATTTTGAACGGGAAGCTCTGAAAGATATACACAAAAGGGTGTTTTAGAGCTTTCAGGATATAAGCTGCTGTGCTTATGAAAAGCATAACCTCTAGAGCACTGGTAAATGGCATTTTAAATAATCATCAAGCATCATAAGCCACTTTAATTGGTTTCCAGGAGACAATGCACAACAGAAAAATGTTGTCACTTTTTTCTGTCACGAATGATTTGTAAAACAAACTGCAGCTTCTCTGCATCTACTTTGTCAATACTTCTTGGTGATGCTTTTTCCATGGCTCGAGTTTGTGCAAATGTTTAGTCCTTTAACTTCCAGATGTGTTGAGTGAACATACATGACAAGTTTAGGTATTCTGAATGAATGAGTCTGACTCATGCAATCAGGCTTTCAGTAAAAATACTGGTGAATTCAAATTAAAAATTATTTCCCCTGAGTATCATATACCATTTCTGTCAGAATTGATATTCGCAGTGGTGGACTGATCAAGACCCCCTAATATTTAGCTAGTTATTTCCTGGCTTGCTTTCACGTCAGTGTCCCAGAACTAGTTGAGTTTCCTTCCCCTGGCTCAGGGTCCACCACTTCTATCTTGCACAGAGGAAAAGAAACAGGCAGCAGTGGGTTTTGCCTTCTCTAGGATTTAAAATATCTCCCCTCTTTCATGTAGCCCAAATCTTTCTTCAGACTTAGTCATGTACTGTAACCATATTTAGGTCTACAGAGATTCTGCATTTACTTATCCCTCTTAGAGTTTGGAGCAGTCCCTACTTAGTCACTCTCCTAAGTCTGAGAAGATTACTTTCTTAGCTACATGCATGTTTCAATTCCTGGGTGACAAAAAGACGAACTGAAGAGGTTTTTTAATGTTATGGATACAGTGGGTTGAATGAAGGTGGTTGAGCAGGCCAGTCGGCACAGCAAAACTTACTGCTGGTTTGGATCCCTTTCACACACCCACGGTAAGAGCAAATGTGTATGAAAAGGAAAGGCTACGAATATGTCTTATGAAGACATCAGGGGTGAAAGCAGAGCAAGGGAAAGAATTAACTGTCTGATGAAGAACTGAAAATCTCAAGACAGTATAGGCCAGAAAGAGAAAGGGAAGAGGGGTAAAGAGGAGAACAGAAGGTGCCAAGATTCAGCTACTTGGGAAGAAAAGATTGCCACACAATTTTAACAAAGAACGGGGAAATAGAGAAAGAACGTAAGGAACAAGAATGCATACTACGATACTACAGAATACCTAATTCTGTACGGGTACGTAATCCCAAAGAGCATTACTAATCACGTTGACGAGATGTATGTGGGGCCAGCAACGCCCTGCTTCATTACCTTCATATGGCACCTGTCAGTAGAACTGTGTGTGAGCCACTACTGACAAAACAAGAGTACCATTTGGCCATATGGCTCGCATCTCATCGCAGTGTTGCCTTCAATCAGCCCGGGTGCCAGACAATTTGTGATTGCATCCTCTTGTCCACCCACCTGACAGCACTAGTCCACTGCCATTCAAATCTGCCTTGTCCCCGACCTCCCGGCTGCTGCTGACACACTGCTCGGCTTTGTCATGTTACTGGTCTTCCTGGTGGTGACTGCTCTCCTCTGGCCTTCCTCCGACTTTGTGCTATATTCCATCAGATAACTATATTCCATTCATGCTGTCTGCCCCTCTACGGACCGTTACGTTGGTGAGCACAGGATTCATGTGAAAGCGATGTAGCCTTCTGTAGGCTGGCTCCAAAAAAATCTGCTTAAGAGATAATGCATCTTCCCCAATTCAATCAGTTCCTAACCTCAGCAATTCCATCGTTCGGTCACAGACACAGGAAGGATGAGGGCTGCGGGCTTTTCTACTGCATTGTTCAGGACTGCTTGGCACAGAATCAGTTTTAATGCATTTTGGTGAAACTGCCAGTCATCTTCCAACCTGTCTTTAATTAAAGGACAAACTTTGATTAAAGACAAGCAAGTCTGGCAATCAGAGTTTTTTGTTTTGGTTTGGTTTTTTTTAAAAGTATTTTTCTTAGTCTTCCAACAGATTTTTTTTTTTTTTTTAATGCTCTGGATGTATCCTTAAAAACCAGCATCACGTGGATTATGTACAAACATGAAAACAAGAGCCGATTTTAAATATCAACACAAAGTGGCATTTCTCACATTGTGACCTGACAAACCACAAGCACCTCCTAGCCCACATCAAAGATAACTTTAAAAATTGCTCAGATAAGGCAAATCTTTTTGCTGCATTCCCTAGGACTAAACAAACCTACTTCCATCAGGATTAATCAGTATTAAAAAGGCTACTTGGTTTAATCTATCTTGTGCGCTGCTGGCAAAGATAACCATATCCATAATCAGCCTACAGGTCAAACCATAGAAAAGGCAGTATTCATCTACCTTTGGGGCACTGACAACATCACTTATTGCATTTTTTCTACCTTCAGTAGTGGTTTTGTTTTGTCCGTCACTAAATGAGAGCTGTTAGCAACAGTAGAAAACTGTGATTCATTTACAGAAACCAGGAGACACGTGTGTAATGACAGGCAGTGGCATAGGTTAAGTTCAAATACATTTAATAACTAAATTTCAATAGTATATTTACTTCAGATAGTTGCCAGGAAATCTGAGAACTCACCTCACTACAAAACTAGAGCATGCCATAGAGCAGCAGAGAACTTTCTTTCAAAATATGTTGACTCACGCTCTCCTCAGAAGATCTAATTTTCCTTTAAAATGGTATTTCTGAAATTATGAGCTAGTAAATACCAATGGAATAGCCTGGCTGAGGAACACACCTGTGTCCTCTGTTTGGAGTCTGATAATAAGATGGCCTCTTTTTTATTTATATATAAATGTCTATTTATATTTATTTATCTATGGCTATTTGTCTGTAGATAGGGTATATAGTGTATCTATAGATAAAAATAGATGTAGAAATATTTTAGCAGATCCAGATCATAAATAGATCTCGATATAAAGAACTAGATGGATAAATAACTGGAGATTTATTTATAAATCTATATAGTTAATGATTTCAAATGACGTAAGTCTGTGGTGAGTCCTTTCACTCTCTACCATTTGGATGTAATTTAACATTTAAGAGCAGACAGACAATACTGACCATAATAACACACTGGTATCATCGGTCTTTTGTGACCTGATTTTTCTAAGGTAATTGAGTTGCATTTAGTTAGATCATTTGTTTTTCTCATGTGAAAAGTTCATTAATCAGATAAGCCATATCTTTCTCCCACTTAGATACATCAAGTTCTGTAAACTTTTCTGACCAAAACATCACATAACAAAATAGCATGTTTTGAGAAATGTGTATTACTCATTGCAAGAAGTGTCTCTACCTTCAAATAATTATTGGTAGAGAAAGAATGAATATATTTAAAGTAACAGTTCAGGGCTTATTGTTTTCTTTCACTGGAGTTCTAGTGTGCAAATTTTCAAGGTTTTTTTCTGCAACTACGAACAAAAGAAACCACCCTTCTAATAAGCAAAGATGTATGTTTTCTTTCGAGCCTACATCTCCCGAAGCAGTAATCATGCTACACCATGAAAACTAATAATGTGATTCATGTTGGACTGATGAATATAAATCATTTAGCCTAAATTTTGAGTGAAACTGAGGTTAAGAATAGAGTTTAAATGGCATATAACCAAGCAAGAGTGTTCCTCATTTCTGAAAGAAAATAGGAAGAGCAGTGGAGGTGGTTAAAAAACTTTCACATTTTCTTCAAAGTCTGGAGCTATTGGCGTACTTGAATTGATAAAGTCCTGTATATTTTGGCAGTTTCACAGCCACCAGACATCTGTATTACATTTCAGTGGGAGCACAAAATCATATAATAAATTGCTATATCATCTTTCAAAAATGTCAGGAATATTTCAGTGCATGGAAGAAGACCATTAGCGATAACATTTCCTCTTTAAAGGAACCTGACTGGCTGGCTAGATCAGTTTATTAACATAGTAAAACTAAGTGTCATGAATTTGAGCAGTAAACAGGTGGACTAATTAAAGATCAAATAGCTTGTGTGGTCTGACTGATAACTATGTTAATAAGAAAATAAACATAACTTTGCAAAGGGACGTGTTGGTGAACTGCACTTCCCAAATGAAAGTGATAACCAGCAGGGAAGAAATGAAGTGCATGTAATTAAAAATGCCTGCAGAGAAAATGCAAGTGTAAACAAACTGCAGAAACCACATTCTTGGTACAAAGCATAGGGGTGATTCCTATATATTAGGAAAGTGTCCAGCAAAAAGAAACACTGAGAGGATCAAATTCATTTCTGTTACAATTACCAGCGGTTGTCAGGGTCACATAAGGTTGATGATGCCCGTGTGATGTTACACGGGTCAACGTTCTCCGTATCCTTTTATACACTGAATTTACTCCAATTTCCAGCAGTCATTTGTCCAAGCCAAGTGGAAAGCAGCCTGCTGAAGTCCGTCTGTTTGCTATGACGATGCCACAATTTTTAGTACTTGGAAGCCTTTCACATTTTGTGTAGTAGGGTGAAGGAAACAGCAGAATCCAAATGAGACAGAAAAGTAATAAAATATAAAGCTTATCAAAGTAGATTTTTCTTTTCTCTCTCTCTTCCCCTGCCCCTCCCCGCCCCCCGAAGCTTAATGGACTTTGCGGAAGGGTGGAAACGTAGCAGGGATGTGGGAGGCAGGGACTGGCCGGAGTGCTGGTGTTGCTGGTCCTGCTGCTCTCGGGGGGCTGGGAATGGGGGAACCACCTCCCTCCACCCAGTGCCACCACCCTCTCAGTCTGATTTCCACCTCAACACTGGCTATGTAAGGGGCCGGTCCCGCTTTTCTGGGATCTGATGGAGGTCACACAGGCAAAGGTGCTGCCTGCCAGCCGTGCCTGCTCCATTAATACCGGATTTGCTTTGATGGGACTGGCGAGTAGCTCCGTGAGGAAGCAGTTCCCCAGCAGACGTGACCACTCTGTGCAGTGATGAGCAAATGATAGCGGTGTGCGAGAACCACTGAGAGTTTTACTCCAGTGAGTACGGAAAAATCACTGCTCCTGCTGTGTACTACTACAGACTAAGCCCTAGTGTGGCCGTCAGCCCTTCCACAACGAGAGACTCAGATACTTTAAAGTGGTCTTTGTATCCTGTAACAGGTTTCAGAACTGACTTAAGGCGCTGACTTCGGGGCAGGCCCTGAGCCGGAGCCCAGCTGCAGCAGCGTATGACCTATAGCAGTGCATCTCCAGTCGAAGACGCAGCTCAGAGCGCCCGACAGAGAAAGAAGGTCTTGGCTTTATTCATGACTACTTAATAAAATCCCAGAAGGCTGGTTCTGCAAATTGTAATTTCACTGCTGTTTAATATTCATTAATGCTTAAAGCAATGACAAGAACTATGTACATATTATAAATATATAGATTAAGATGGAGAATCTTTTATGTCCATTAATTTCCTTCCCCAAGGACATACAACCCAATTCTGTAATGCCTAATGTTCCTGAATACTTGGAAACCACATTAACAATTTTCAGAAGGGCTTCGATGTTAAACAAGTTTAAAGAAGTTTTACTTTTCCTGTATTGCCATAAGTCCTTGTTAAGAAAAAAAAAAATAGAAAAGTAAGCTCATTTCATTTTGTTTTCCTGACTAATGTTTATTTTCTTATGTAAGAATATGTTTGTTCTTCCGTCATCATGCTGTATCTGTTGTGCTGATTAAAGTGCAGAGTAACAGTCATACGGTAAATTTTTATTTCAGTAAATACATCCGTAGATAAATAGAATTTTACTATCTATATATACACACTATATAATCTACAATATTTACCAGAATATAGCAGACAACAGTGACAGATATGTACAAAACCACTAGCCTTTTCTGCACTAATTAAATGTAAGGAAGTTCTGCTTCACCCTTTTGGCTGAACAATTGATCCTCACCTGACTTCTAGTTGCTGTTGCTACTAATCACTGGGTTGCACCACTTTTGTTTGACCCTTTGCTAAGAGCATAACCTGGTAGTCTATGAACTAGCTTAAATCATAGGTATGTCTCTGAATAATCTGCTCATTGTACTGTGTTGTGTGCACCCTGTTGCCCTTCTGTTTACTTCTGTGGAGTATGCTTTTACTAGAAAATTTTTTTAAACAAACAAACAAACAAACCCCAAAGAGCTGGATGAAGTGGGTCTGCCTGAGATGGAGTTAAATTTCTTCATAGCAGCCCGTATGGTGCTGTGTTCTGAATTTGTAACTCAAGCAGTATTGATAACAAACAAATTTTTTGGCTGCTGCTGAGCAATGCTTACTCAGTGTCAAGGCTTTCTCTTTTCCCACTCGACCCACCAGCGAGGAGGCTGGGGGGGGACAAGAATTTGGGAGGGGACGCAGCTGGGACAGCTGATATGAACAGGCCAAAGAGGTATTCCATACCGTGTGGCGCTGGGCTCAGCAATAAAACCTCAGTGGAAGGATGAGGAAGGAGAGACATTCATGCTTATGGTGTTTGTCTTCCTAAGTAACCTTTATGCTTGCTGAGGATCTGCTTCCCTGGAAGTATCAGTTTTTCAGAAAGTCATCAACAACAGTGTACATACTGGTTCTCGACGATACGTTTCAAAGCTCGCATCTGGACCTTGGCTCAAAAGTTTCTAAAGTCTGTGAAGTCTGTGGGTATGGGTACAGAATCACCTGCTGATGGGTAGGAGTGAATAAATTCCTTGTTTGGCTTTGCTTGTGTGTGCAGCTTTATTTCACTTATTAAACTCTGTCTAAATCCACAAGTTTTCAGCTTTTACTCTTCCAATTCTCTCCGCCATCCTGCTGAGAGGGGAATGAGCAAGCAGCTGGGTGGGGGTTCAGCTGCCAGCCAGGGTCAACCCACCACACTGGAGACCATTAATAGTGCTAACAGACACTTAATGTTTGGCATTTTAACATTCAGTATACATGTCAAAGTCAGGCCAAAACCGGTAGTCTAATTTGCACTGAAAATTACTACATGTGATTATGCCATTATGATAACTGCACTGCCATAAATTATGCCACTGAAACTTTATATAAAAAACGTGTTGCACTCCATGTTTTAAGAATGGGGATAACAACCTGGCAAACAGCTAAACCTGTCTGGCTTATGCATTACTACATTTTGTTATATGGGGCTTCCTGATCAAACCTAAATCCTTGTTAAAATACTCTCAGTGAAGAAACAGACAGTCCTAATGAAACGGGGAGCTTTATTTGCTCGAGCTTTTAGTGAATGAGATGGCTCAAGAATGCTACCTGGAAGTCAGAAGCAAACTTCTGTTAGATAAAGGATGTTAGGTATATCAGCACCACCAGTCTAGGGGGGCCCCAAATAAGGGTTACCTGTATACTATACAAGTATTATATAACTTTCACTTTCTCAACACAAATTCAGGAATCTTTCCGTCTTTCCTACTTAGAAGAGCTCACAGTACGTAATAGTTCCTGAAATATTCATTTGCAAAGACAGGACAGCCACACTGTGTTGTCTGATTAAAGGACGGAAGTGGGATAAGCAGCTTGACAAAAGAATTGTAAATGTCTGTCTTTAATTATTATGGCTGTTACTTTCCACAGAAAGTGCTGAAGTAATAGTGCTCTGCTATTATAAGGTCCATTTCAATGATCAGGACAGTCTGTTAATTATTTATATAAATTACATAATAATGGTCTTAACTTGGTAGGGATGTCACTTGGTTAATTAGCCAGTGATTAACTGAGATTTATTCAACATCGTGAGCAACCATTGGCAATATTTTCATTTCTCATGTGCTGCATCAAGAGTAGCCAATGACTCAAAGCCCTGCATAGCTGTCTAATAATTTCAAACAAATATTCCTCAGATGCTTCTCTAAGTGAAGAGGCCATTGATTACAGAGTAGAGCTGGTTAAACTGTGCAAACATGTCAAAGCAGAAGAAAGAAGCAAAGAAGGCTGCTTATCACGCAGTGCTCAGTTTGTGCTGAGGTTATCTATCCTCTTTTGAAGTGGTCAAATGATATAATTGAGAGTGAACTGCACATCTCTGACCACAGACGTTCAAAGAGAAGCAAGTAGCACCTTCTTTCTCTGGCTAACAGGATTATCTCACCTTTTCTGAACATCAGCATGGTTGTAACAGCTCGGTTTTGTCCTGTCTAGGGTGGTAAGGTAAACTATTCTTTTATCTGCAGTAACTGAAAGACATTTCAACAGACTACGTAACTTCTGGTAGAGTAGGAGAATTTGAAGAGAAGCAGAGCATGGCTGGAAAGAGCATGTTGGTACCTGTAGTCCTCAGTCCGTAGACACTCCTCCTAGGTCTTGACCCACTGAGCCAATAACACAGACTGTATTACAGCTGTTGGCTGGTTGATTGGTTTGTTTGTTTACTGCTTTTGTCACATAAAATGTTAACCAATAGACTCAAGTATGAACTTGGTAGAGGTAGAAAAACAGATTAGAAACCTGAGCTCACACCTTAATGGGACTCTTCAAGGGCATCGCTGGCCCCAAGGAGAAAATTCCTCCTCTCAGATCAGTAAAGAAATAATAGGCATACAGCTTCGTCAGGATCCATCAGCAGTGTACATACTGATTTTTGGTGATATGTTTCAAAGCTTGCATCCGGACCTTGGCTCAAACTTTTCCAAAGTCTGTGGGTATGGGGACACGGTAGAATGAAACTTTAGAAAACTGACAATGAAGTGGTGAAGAATGTTTAAAAATTAGAGGTAGGATTATCACCAATACTAAATTATAGCTCTTTATATAGATATTATTTAATAAACAGAGGTAATATTATCTATTTGGCCATTGCGACACACTAAATTTATTTTTCTGCCTTGGCCAACAACAAAAAAAAAATGTATTGTCATCAAGAAAAAGTGTATTTATGTTCTGTTTTCATTCTATGTCTCACGGTTACCAATACCTTGCCACACAAACCCAATACACTGTGCTTGCAAGAATCATCATCACACAGAATAAAGTTCACAAATTTTAAGGTAAACTTTTACAGACTTCATTCACAGAAAAAAAGAATCATTATTACAGATTGTTTCATGCCTAAATAAATCAGCATTCTAATGCAATAATGATTTTGACAAAATACTGTAGTTTCTTTTTCTTTCAATTGCTACATATGGTCACCATTTTTTAGCTGTCTGTGTGACCTACAGCATCACAAGCAGCTCCAGATTAACTGATGACTGAATAAGATCATGAACACAGCATTTTACTAATGTATATTTTCTTTCCTTCAAATGGTTACGTATTAACTACAATCTAAAAGAAAACTAGATAACTGCGAACAGTCACTCTGTCCTTCTGAAGTAGGTGTGAGTAGTTTACGTGTTACTGTACCTAAGATGAAGAAAGAAAATACAAATATTCCAATAAATGTTTCCCAAAATAATGGCATGGTGCTAACATTGAAAGGTGGTTTTAATGCATTATAAAATTGTCAGGAGCTCTGGGAAATGGGAGGAAAACAAAGTATGTATTGATTCAGAAAGTAATTTGGGATACTCTGGAACAAAACAATAGTATGCTATGGCAAGCCTAAGCATTTTCCACAATAGCAGTGTCTATTAAAAGTGTTTAAGCTTACCATTGTTTGTAAAGAACAGAAGAAAAGGAACTGCAGTGTAAGGTATTGATTGCATAGGATATAGAATGACTTCAATATTTCAAGCACACTGTGTTAACTGTTGGAGTTAACAACGAACATTATTTTGATACTAATTATAATCTAGGATTAGTTCTAGAATTAACTTTGTAACGAAAATAGTTTTGGGGCTACCAGCATCAAGAAGGAATCATGTCAGAAACATTCTGTGTGGACTACGCTGTTCTCCAGCAGCTGTCATTTGTCACAGTTATGCATTTTATCAAACCTTAAAAACATCCAAATGTCACTGAGTCTTTTCAAGCAATAAACAGTCTGTCAAGAATTACTTCTAGAAAAAGACAGGTGAAATGGTATTTTAGTTTCCCCTTTCTTTTGAACAAAGATCATCTTTTCATAATCTTACCCCAAGATAAAGGTATTAAAACCAGAATAGTCTATCTCTATGCCTTCCAATACAATGCAAAATTCCCAATTGTCGTTGTGAACATAAGAATCTCTCCCTCTAATTTAAAAAGACTAAAATAATTACTGCTAAAAAAGATAAACTTAGTAAGAGATAAGATTAAACAGCTGTCAAACCCTTTCCCCAGCAAAGGAGTTGCAATAACAAAATAAGAAAAAAATTCTCAAAAAAGTTCTAATTCATCTTCTTAAAATTTAGTTTTGCTGAATAAGCAAGTGACAATCAAACTGGGTTGCCCTTTACCCGAGGCGTGGAATTTTACAGATTTCTTCTCTAAATAACCATCTGCCAATATAACTGCTAGATTAAAAATATTTTTTTACCAACATTCCTGTGAAGCAATATTTTTAATAAAGGAATAAATCAGAGGCATTCGGGACATAAAAATATCAATACGCTGTGCTGAAAGTAAAAACGTTTTCTATATATTACATTCGTAAGTTCTCTAAAGAGACAAAAGCATTTAAGAACTATATGTTGTCATTAACTTCAGTTGTCTTTGTCCTTTCTTACAGTGTTAGAAGATTGAACAATAAAAGTCCTTTTATCTGAAATTCACTTTTCCTCTAGGGTGGTTGGGAACCAATGTTCACCATGCGTTAAATGGGTGATATAATAGAAGTTCTGCAAACACCTTGGGAACTGTTCCTAGTTTTGGAATCCTCACTGCTATTGCCTAGCATGTATTTCCTTTGATAATTGGTCCATACTACCAGCTGCACGTGGAAAATTATTTTTTCCAAATAGCTAACTGTCAAGTAATGAATACATTTTTTATTGACAAGATGGATGTTCATGCATATACTGCTTCCTGGCATTAGTAATATAATGTGTTTCATTGACGTTAAGAATGCAAATTTTAAAAAAGAGAAAAAACCAGAAAAGTTGTATGAAAATATCGCCTGTTGATAGCCGGCCATCTCACTAGAATTCTATGGTCTGCTCTATGGGGATCCACATCACTGATCCTTATAGATGTTAAAAGGCTTTAATCAGATAGCCCTGCCTATCTCAAAGTTGAATCTCCTGTTCAAACTTCCCAAGATCCATAAACTGCCTACTCACAGATCTCAGGTACCCACTCAGGTGAGCTTGGGTGGGATTTACAGCAGTCCAAGGTCTACCAGTAAGAAAGTAAAAGACTGAAAGTGAAAGTCACCAAGAGCTCAACTGAGTTCTCTCTCCATTCACAACCTCCCGATATTTACATTCTTCCCCCAGATTCACGGCACCCTTCTAAGCCCCCTGTACACAGAAGGCAAAGGCTATCTCTGGAAAAAATCTGGTGGCACGGGAAGGTGAGGAAGAGGCCAGAAGGATGCCTTAGGAAGAAGACATACTTCCTCTCCAGCTGCGTGAACCTTTCTCTGGCTGTTCTCCAATTACTGTAAGAATAGCCTCTTTATACTAATAATACCATTTTCAGAACTTTTTAACGAACTTCCTTTAGCAAACTTTCAGCATGGTGTTAGCCTGCTCGTGTGATGCTTCTAAGCTTTCGCTGACCACCTGGAATCAATCACTTGGACTTCATTTTACGCACCTGCTTTCTTATCACAAATGCATTATTTCCTCAAATAGTGTAACACAACTGTGCTGCAAAAGTTTTGCTCCCATCCCTTCCCAAGCTATTTGGCTTCCTGTTGATTTAATCCCTGATTTCCGTGGATATCACTTTTCCATTCAGTGAAAACCAAATTGTTTTCCTAAACCAGATACATTTAGTGCAGTTTAGTACAATGGTTGACACAAGCAAAGGAGAAAGATAAACTAACAATACGAATTACTAAGGCTTAGTTTGTTACAGAATAATTCCTTAATTGGAAAGATACGGTACAATACAGATCCATAAGTACTGTCAGGACAACTGCCAACATACCAAGTACGCTTTGGTTGCAGGGGGGGTTTAGGTGAGAGAGCTCATTGTCTGCATATGTAACCCAAAGGAGAAACATCCTTCAAAAGTAAAATGTTTTCCTCGTTATCAGGAAAGGAGAGCGAGGAGAAAGGTCCTCTAGCATTTTCTACCTGCCAGTGGGAGATACTTTTTATAAAATATCAAAGACAACACAAGACTCTTCAGTAACTTTACAGCCTCTCACTCTTTTCTCTGGACAAAAAAAAAACAAAAACAACAAAAAAAACCCCCATAACTCTGGTTTTGCATAAAACTCACTAAATTGTATTCCAAAGGCTTCTTCATATTTTAATTTTTTAAAACTGTCCTCTTGGGATACTATTATTTTCGACTCGAAACATGATTTTCACCTATTGTGGCTGTTAACTGGTGTTCTCTCAGTAATCTATTCCCTCCCTGTTCTACCTGTCATAATCTATGACTCCAACCCTGTTCCACTGTCCAGGCTGTCAAGCTTTCCTTTTTTCCAGCGCTATTGCAATCCATGCTTTTGCAGCAGATTTCCACAGTAGCTATAGCCTTCTTCTGATTCTGATTTCTATTTTTATTTCTTATGTATTCTACAAAGTTTTGTATTTTACTTCAAGATTTTTAAAAGTTTATATAAAGTAGCAGTTACTTAACTCTAGAGAAGAATAGATATCATATACAGACACTTAGAGAATTTCATTGTTAAGCAGTGATCAGATGGCTCATAGCTATTTTTATATTATTCCATGCTATGCAGTAGGAGGAAAAAAAATGAAAAAAAGAAAAGAGTGGTATTTCTGTTATCCTCATCTGCAAAAATGAGGTCCATTATTTAGAGAAAATGTCATCTTCAGATCTAATACTAAACTGTAAACAGCATCAGCACAAGATAGCACCTCTTTACAGCAACACTAGCACCCTGAATAAGAAAGAGAGCAACTAAATATCAACAGAAAATCAAGTTAACAAGCAATTTGCAGCATGATGGATCCAGTCTACATACATTCAGTAATTGGTGCTTATATACCTATACGTCACATTGGTTTTAGTCTTAAAAGAGGTATGAGGAAGTCCGATAAGGCCGTTAAGTCTACCTGTAATGTGCAGTTTTAAATGGTCATCAAAATAATACATGGAGAGATATGAAATTACTAAATGAAATTTTATGGCCCATATTATGCAGGAAGTCAGACTAGATGATCATGATGGTTGTTCTGAGAGCAAAATTTACAAATCTAAGAAAAAGAATTTATTGGTTTGAGCATGAAAGGGAAATCAACTGATAAAAATCTAGAACTGACAGAGGAATTTCAAAAGAAATGGGCTCCTAAGTCTTTTAAACTCATTTGGAAATCTCGACTAATGCTCCATGCCAAATCAAATCACTGTAATTGATCTTGTTATCTTACCCTAGAGAAAAGAGCTACTTTTAAAGACAGGTTCAGAGACTTTTTGGAGGGAGCATTTTTTTGTAATCTTCCACCTCTAAAACTGTCCACTGCATGAGGATAAAAAGGAAAAATACATGAGAACAAAAGCATGTGAACAAAAATTTGTAGCCTTTGGAGGATACTGAAATATAAATGCTCTGACTTCCAACGTTTCACTGCTAGAGGTGAATAATGCACATTCTCTTTACAATAAGCCTTTTCTGTTTGCTGGTTTTGTTATCTCATATTCTTGCATTTGTTTAGAAATGTACCCTGAAACACAGATAAGTTTCTTTCAGTTATTAACAATTCCTTACTTGGAAGAAGAGGGCTGCCTGAAATGCAAAGAAAAACAAATAAAATAGATTGATGGTTGCTCAAAGCTGCTCAGAGCTTTGTAATGCTAAAATAAGATCTAATTTTTATGATTTGAAGTATATTTCAATGTAACTACATTCAGAGCCCAAAGCTCTAAACCTTGGAGTATTTCTACACTCTTTTCCAAGACATACCTCCCTGCCCTGTAGTCACGTATCGGCATTAGCACAAGTTTCTGTTACGGAGCCACCTATGCGCCAACAGCTTTGGAGCTCTCATTTCTGTTTACAAATCTGAATTACAGCTAAGTAATTCATTAAAGTTTGATATTTGTATTTATTTTTTTTTTAAATAGAAGGCAAAGGGGCCCAGCTGCAGGTGTTGAGATACTATCAAAAGAAGTAGCCATATGTGACGGTTCCTATTTTTAAAAACAGCAGTTGTTTTATGAATTCATTTATGCTGAAGTTTAATCTGGGAGTGATATGGAATCCCTGATCTTTTTTTTTTTTTTCAAAAAATGCATTAGTGTGTTAAAAGACCAACTAAATTCTGATTGCCAAATGCTGGGAAAAATTAGGGTTCTTTAGCTCAAAATCTGTTATTCATAGAAGTCTGTGACATATCTGAGAGAAAAAGATGGCACATTCTTAAATTAAAACATTTATATGAGTCTTTAATAAAATACATTTTTAAAGTGCTGAGTGAATTTGCTTTTGCTGTGGGCAGATTCTGGATATACTTTTGGTGGTTTAATTCGTTAGCCACAGGTCTCTGCCTTCTGCAACCCAAAGAGATTTGGCTCCTTGATATCACATGTACCCATTCTTTAAATTCAAAATCCATATTTTTTTAGTGTTCACTCTCTTTTCTCCATGGCAACAAGCATGCTTGTGCAAAAAAACCAGGAAAATATCCTGATATTCAAAATATTCTTCTTTCACTGAGGGTGGTTTTTCATCCTTTGGCATTCTACATTTTGAAATTTTTATGGATCCCATCAGAGGAATTTCCATAGATTTCTAAAGCTGGCAGAGGATGTATCTACTAGAAGACTGGTAATTCTCCCAATTCCATTATGTCAAACTTACATAAACTGAAGGAATCAGGAAATGCAAAGGAAAAAGAATAGCTTTAAAATAGCATTTTTTTTTTCATAATACTCAAATTGCATACTTTTTCCTGTCATGTCTCAGATGGACAGTGAAGTATCTTAAATTCAGTAGAACTTATTTAGTGAATTACACAGGTTGCTTTATATAGATATTTCACTTTGTGAACAAATGAATCAAATTTCATTTCTGAAATAACTTTACGCTTTCCTTTTGAAGGAGAGAGAATGAGACCAGTTGTTACATAGGAGAAATCCATAAATGTTATTTCTATAAGGAAAAAAAAAAAAAGCATGGGAACTTGACTTTGGGAACTAGATAAAAGTCTGTTTTACAGATGTATATTCAGAGGTGACTATGGGAAATGATATTGCGAAAGACTCAAATAGTCTGTTGCTACATAGCCTTAAAATAAACCCACAGGCAGCGTTATATTTGCCTCAGGAATACTGTGAGAAAACAGATGCTACTACAATAATGGTTTAGAAAGGAGAAAAATGATAAAAAAGAAAATGTAAAAATAATAAAAAAATAAATATAGAAACTGAACTTCAGAAGAATTTGAGAGGGGTAACTCAAGTGCTCTACTTCTCAGTTTTTAATAAAATAATGTTATCTGATGTATTAGTAAAGTGTTAATGAAATATACGTCTCACCATAATAACAAAGCCTGTACAACGACGGTGCATATATGAATGTGAATGATTGGGATAGATATGAAATGGGAGGTGAAGAACATTTTAGCTCTCTTATTTGTTCTTCTCTTCATTGCTTCATTAGATATACAATTAATTTGATGAGATGGAAAAAGTGACGTAGAAAATGATGTAAATATTCACCTTCTTTCTAGTAAAAGAAATGGTATTTGGCAAGGATAATCAATTTATGATTAATCAAATTTCTATTGTTCAATTTATCACAGCTCAACAAAAGATTCTACAAAAGATCAGAGCTTTGACATTCATGCAGATGAACTTGGAAATATAAAAAAGTAGAAATGGAAAGAAAATATTTAGTTCTTTGTCATGTATGCACTTCACCTCAATGCACTGGTTTTCTTTTCTAATCTGCTCCTTGTGTTTGATATTAAAAATATGCTCTCTAGCACGGTTAGTGAAAAAATGCTTCAAGGGAGAGATTGTAAATTTAGAAAACAGCCTTTTGGCCACATTTTTCTCCTGGAAAAAAATATATGTTGATTTCATTAGGACTGCATTACAGCAGAAGTTATCTAAATATCTAAAGGAAAGAAAAAAAAATTCTCAGGGGGGAGAACAATGCAACAGAGAAATTGATACCTAAACCGAGGTTATTGTTCTTAGGGTTACAGTTGATGTAATATTGAAGACAAGTGATGAGTTCCGTCTCGTGTCCTTGAAGGGTGACAAGGAACAGCTGTTGTCCTTAGAGGGTAGCAACCCTTAGAGGTTTATAGTTAGACCCTTGTCCTCTAGTTGGCCCCAAACAGACCACTGGTGTTTTAAGGAAAATGCGGAAGAAATGGTTTCAGCAAAGAATAAGTAAGGAGGCATGAGGTCTGTGTACCGTTATTGGACACTGGCAGAATTAAAGAAGAAGGAATAGAAAATAAATTCTAAAGTATCTGAAATTTCTACTCCGGAATTATTTTTTCTCCTTAGTATGACAAAATGATAGTAAGATTGAAAAAAAGCTAGTGATATCAGTTTAATTCCAAAGTAAAACCAGGAAGTAAGCCCAGTCATGACATTCAGGTAGAAACCAGAGGTACTGAGAATAAAGAAGCAGAAGCGTACAGACCTTTTGGTGGATTTCTTAGCACAAAACTTCTACTGGAGCAAAACAAATTCATAAACTTTCCACAATATGTAAAGAATTCATACATTCAAGTGAGTTTGCACAGCCATTTCATGAATGTATACAAACAAGGAAGCAATATGAAAAAGTCATACTCGGATTAAGAATGGTTCTACAAACTGAATATATTTTCAGAATTTTTGCACAAGTCATTATATTCAACCTTTTGCCTTTTGCCTGGACTGTACAGAATGCTGACAGAGCTGCAAATACAAACCAGACCATGGCCTGAAAGCATCATCTCAAAGATGAAAGGGCTTTTTCTCCAGAGCTGTGCTAAATCAGAAGCGAGATATGTAACTGCAGTAAAATAAAAAAAGTCAGTAGACTATTATGTCTTTTCTGGAGACCGATACTTATATGAGCTCAAACAAACAATTCTCTGTAGCCATGTAGCTTTAATAAAATGGAAGAAAACAATTGCAGCTCTGACACCTACCTTCTTTACCAGAGGATGCTTCATTAATCTCACTTGCCCTGCTTTAGCAACTGACCGGCTGGAAATAAAAAATCCCAGCTACCACTTCTTGTTTTGGAAATTGTAATTGATCATGCTTAACATATTACAAATTTTATTCTTTTTTATGAATTAGTGAATTCATTTTTTTCTTTCCTAATAATTCAAGATTGCAAAATTTTGCTATAGAAACTTCAATACTTTATTTTAAAATCTCTCAAAGACATCTTAAGTAATTCAGAAGTTTATTCTGCACAGCCTAGATTTTATTGAAGTATGAGCAAAAGGCTTTTCAATGCAAATGGAGCTTGTGGTGGGAAATAATTTGGGGGAAAAAATGTTTTGATTCTAAAAAGTTTATTTGAATTCCTTTGGGAAACTGTTTTCTTGCATATAATGAGCTCATTTTAAAAGAATTTAATTTTAAGATGGATGGTTTGACCTTTTTTTTTATGGTACTGTTGAAGAATTTGCTCCTGTGTTCACTCTGTAGTGAAATAACACATTTCTTTTTAAATGTGGGGTGCACTACGTCACTCTAATGGCATTTTTTTTTTAAAGAACGCCTCACATTGTTTCCCCTTTTTTCTTCCTACGGAAGATGAATCGATTTGATTGTAAATATACCATAAATTTACCTATCAGTAATTCTGGAACTGTTGTGGATGTATTGCAAAATATTCTGTCAGATATTAGAAATATTCTTTTAAACAAATTGCAGTAAGGGATAGACTTACGCGTGTGTAAATAGACTTGAGGTGAATCACTGCAAGTTCAATGTAGTGATACTGATGCTGTGTGTTCAGTTTGGACTCCTTTTGTTCAGCCCTCATTCAATTTCATTTTCATTTCTGTTAGTGTTTTATGTTGCGTCACTATCAAGTAAGCATCAGAAGAAGAACAGAATACAAAACAAGCAAAAAAAGATAGGAGGGTAAAAGAATCTGTAGCAATAGTGGAAATACACTGATTACATTCCGATGGAAAAGTGAAATTATGAGATTCCGTTGATTGTTGATTCACCTACATGAAAAAATCTAAAGTAAATCAGCTGTCCTGAGGAAGACTTCCCCATTACCTCTGAAGTCAGACACACAGGAAATGTAATAACTTTAACTCCTTCAGGAGAGAAGTTATAATTTCATGGACTCATAATAAGATTACAGAGGTAATGCTTCAGCCAAAATAGGGATATCATGTAGAATGTCTATTAAATCTACTGTAATTAGTACGAGCAGCATAAGTTTACTCCACAAGGAATTGGCATGTCTAGATTTTGTGAGCAGAAACATTTGAGCTGGTTCTTCCTCCTCTGAGAACTCCAAACCAGGCAATGAGGGCGAGGGACAGAATTAGCTGGGATATGAAGACTTCAAACTTGTCTACAGATTATCCACAGGCAACGTACGACAAAACCAGAACATAATCATGTTTTTTTTGCACACAAGCTACGTTACATGAAGAAGTTGTCACAAGGGTTTCCATACAGGTTTCCATACAGGGGAACAGTCCTTGTATACTGTCAACATGCTCAAAGACTGACCGTGCTGAATTGCAGTTCAAGACTTGCAAACCAGCGTGTCAGATTAAGCTTGCCATCCTGTGTTCACAAAACTGAATTCCTTTGGAACCTGACCTTTTTTACCCTGACCCTCTTGCTCAGAGTTTGAAGGCAAGTGCTTCCCACAACACTCAGGTCTTTTGGGAAGGACTAAAGAGAAATTGTGTGGGATTCACAGAAGAGCTTCTAATGTCAGCACTCAATCGGAATCAACACCATCTCACAATTACCTTGTTATTAGGCCTTCATGCTAGTCTAATTCAAATTTTTTATTCACTTTCCGTAAAAATCTGTAGACTATTTTCAAGTAAAATCTTTTTTTTACTGTGGAAATTTTTAATGGTAAAACAGACTTTCACATAGTTTTAAAAATTCAGAACAAGTTTCTCAGCCAAGACATTTAACCAGTGAGTTCTTTGAGATTTATGATCAATTTTTCTTGGTGTTGGTTTTGGGGGTTTGATCACCTTCATTTATTCTCTTCCTGGCAGTGATTTAAAAGCATGCAAGTTTTAATAAGTAGTTGATATTTGCTACTGTCACTTGCTGTTTAGGATCCACTTCAAAGTAATGTCCCTATTAGCTGAATATGCTTTGCTACCTTTCAGAATAAGGCAATATCCACTGCTTATTGTCTATAAGAATAATTTCTACAGGGGCTTCTCACTTTTCATGTGGTAAAGGAAAACCACAGAGTCTAATTCTCCATTACCTTGTACATTCTTCTCTCATTACAACAGATGAGAATGAAAGGATGCTTTGGTTTATAGTAAACTATTTAAAGAGGTAAAATTAATCACACAAGATATAAATTTCTGTAGAACTGAGACTGAGGAAGTCTATTTTTTTAAACCAAACCTGAAAACATACTATCCAGTCATGAGAAAAGTGACCATATTAGTACTTCAGAAAAAATACTCATCTTGCCAAAAGTTCTTGGTAACTCAAGAACAACAGAGAAAGAGATGAAATAAGGATTGAATTAATCTTTTTAAGAATAAAGATGGAATAATGTACCTTAACTGTTGATGTAAAAATATGCCCTAATATGCCCTGCCATAATATTTTGAGACTTAGCGTTCGAGGAGACATTACTAAACCTCATGAAATGTGGAAATACTTGCATACCTGTGATTCTTCTGTATTATGATGTACTTTATTCATCTGATAGTGATGTCAAAACACTTGCAATAGGCATAAAGAGTGCAACGGTTCCCTACCTGGATGCTCTCAGAATCCCTTGGGATTTGGTTAACTTCAGCTTTAGCAATGGTACTTGAAACAGATGTTAAATCTTCCAGAGAGTTACACAGGTTGCTAGACAGCCTCAGGGCCCTACCATCTGACATGCATGTTTTGGTCTGAATATATTTTAGTATCCCAGTCATAGGGCACCCACTTTCTTCAGCATGAAAATAAATGGTAAACTTTGCCTTAGGAAACTTTATTGAAAACTTTCAGCTTTACAGACTAAATCATTAGAACAGTTTCAAGGAGTTAACTCTTTTTTTGGTCACTATCATTAAACCAGGTTATGTTCATAATTTCTTGAGAATGAAGCTTTGTGCATTCACACTGCGATGAGCAAGTGCCAATAAACAGAGGACAAAGCTGTAGCACACAGTTCCCAGTAATTTAGCACTTTGATGATTAAAGGCATGAGAAACTGTTAATTATGCAGTGTAAGTTTCCATGAAAAACAGCTGCAAGTGACAAATTCTGCTTCAGGTCAGAAAGCAAATAAATATCGTAGGCAATGCCATGCACAGCACAAAAGAAGCTATCCTCCACTACACACTGAATAAAAGAGAAAGATGGAAAAAACCCTACGGTTTTAATAGTTTGTTCCCCTCTGTCAAGAGTACTGTAAGAATTCTTCTTTTAATACATAACAAGGTTGGTCAAGGGGTGAAAAAAAAATAGGAAGAGCTGATGTCAGCACCTGGGGGATGAAACAAAATATAACATTTTATACACAATTTAAAGACAAATATTTAAATGATCTGTTCCCCAGATTCACTAGAGGTATCCAATCTTGTTTTGTTGATATTCTGGACAAAAAGACATTATTCTCAATATAATTGTGCCTGGGCTTATGTTCAACTCATTTTTTACCAAAAGAGTACATAAACAAGCAAGCAAAGAACATCTGTAGAAACGAAGCATGAAACAAAATAGATGCTTTAGAAATTTTACACTGTTGATTAAGAAGTGAACTTATTTTACCCTTCAGACATACAGGCAGTTAAGTATTACAAATATCACAATTTTTGATGAGTGTACCTGTAAATTTCCTTAAAATCATTTTCAGAGCCATTTGATCTATTTCACTTTAAACGAGAGGAACCTTTGGAATAATTGCCTCAATATTCTTAAGCAGCCAATCACCTTGAAAATTTAGGAGTCTAAATAAAGGTCAATGCTCAATTCTTAGAGAAACCGAGTGGCTGAATTACAGAGTGAAGTTTAATTCTCTCAAATTTCTGGGGCATTTTTTAGACTTATTTCCAAAATGTAAGTCTTACTTCTTTCACCTTTTTTTTTCTTCCCATCTTCCCACTTGAATTTACAGCTGCAACACCATCTTCATTTGTGTTTGTAAGAGAAGCCAGAATAATTTAAGAGTTTTTAACAATGTTTCGATACATACTTCTGGGCACTTAGAATTGACACAGCCAGTTCCTTCTCTTGCAAAATGGAAGTGTCCATCCCTCCACTGAAATAGCATCATTTACAAGCAGCCACAAAACCTGTTCTTCATTTTGTGCTGTAGTGTTTTGCTGTTTTGCTTTAATATTTATGGTATATTTAGGTAATGGTACTAATCTCTTAACTGAGCAGAATCTTCTCAACAGAACTGTTCAATGTCTTGTCTACTCGTTGACATCTTTTATATGCAACATAGCATCAATATTTTGTCAGTATGTCTGAGAAAATGACAAGGTTTTCGCATTCATGTAGTAAATCACAGTTTTTTCTGTACACTGTGCTCTGTATGAGAAAGGGATCAGTGATTTCACAGAAATCTTGACTAGAAATTGAGAAGAGGAATGAAAGGAAAACTAGTAATGCTATAAATGAGGGAGATGTGCTTAAAAGAAAGTATAAAAGCTGAAGAAAAGGAAGAGTAATGCAAGCAGTGGCACTATAAAGGTATTCTATCAGTTTAGCTACTCTAACATCCTTTGACTTTCTCTTCATGAAATGTTATCATCAACATACGTCTCCTTTTATCTCAGTAATACTCAATCACTCAATCAAAACCAAGAATTGTTATGCATGAATGCTCTGCTAAAAACACCTTGGGGCTTTTGTTGTTGATGTTGCTTCGGGGATTTTGTGGGTTGTTTTCATTTGTTTGTTTGTTTTAAAGCAGCCACTATAAAAATATGGAAATCTATGTTCTATTACAAATTAAATGCAAAGTTATCGCGATACTAATACTAAAAGCTTTGGATAATAGATCATAAGAGCACTGTCAATAAAAGGTGAAATAAGTGTTATAAATACCTAAACACAGCAAAGCAGGGGACTACCTGCATAGATCAGCCTGTATAAAGCTTTGGCATCACTGAAGAGTAAACCAGTTGCCATATGCAATCTGTCGTCTAGGAGAAAAATCCTGACAAATTTGCTGTCAAGAGCATATAACCAATTTACTTCATGTGACCCTTGGCTTTATACCATGTTAATGGAAACTAAAACCAGTCCAATAAGTACACATTTTGAAGTGCTAAATTCATTACCGTGGACACAGGTCTGTTGTGTGATCAGAGGCCTTTGCTGACGTTTGAAGTGCCCTACAACGTGCAGCCCGTCTTTCTATAGCTACCAAGGGAGACACAGGCTCTAAGGGAGACCCAGTCTTGGCCAGTGACTGGAGACCAGATACGATTTCCTACAATCTGAGACATAACTCCAGACGTTCTTGTGTTGGCTGGCAATCAAGCTTGGTGCTGACAGCAAACCCTCTGCTTGTAGAAGCTTTGTTCTCGTTCCTGCAAGTAACATTTCAAGACCAATCTGCAGTGGAAGCCATCACTTTCTGGCATGATATATGGGTTCACAGAATTTTTTTTCATATACCTAAATGTCATCGGCCATCCTTTCCTCCCCGCACAATTACGAGCATGCCAAATATATGGACGCAACAAGAAATAGGCCACCAATTCTTCTTGAAATTTTGAAGTAACTAGCTGATTTTTAATAAACCACTGAAAATGGTGTGTGGATTTGTTCTTTCGCTCTGATTTTAACTTCAAGTTGTTCTAACTTAAAAAATAGATAATAATTCTGTAGCATATCAGCTCTTCCTGTTCACAGCAAGATGCCCTCTTCACCAGAGGCTACAGAAAGATGATGAAAGAATAACTTTTCTTGCTGAGGGAATTCAGAGGTTGACATATAGCTCCAGAGTTCACCTAAAGACAAATGTTTGTCTTACTCAAATGTCATTCATTATTTTGTTACCCTGAAGCAGAAGAACATCCTTTCTTGCACTGGAAGTTTGAGAAGCATACATAAAATAAGTAAACCCATTTGCTGTCAGCATTTGTGAGATGAAGAATGAATGAAATTCCTGAAAATAAGCAGAAGATCAGTAATGCTAAATAAGCAGTGCAAAAAGTTACATTTGATTTTTACAATGAAAGACTGCGGTACAGGACTCGGATAGTGAAAAAGGCAACCCTGTGGTTTGGTGGGTTTTTAAAAATTCTAGTTAAATTTCTTAAGTCTCTAAAGAACACTAAATAGTAGGATATATTAATTGCAATGAAATCTACTTGTGAGGAAAATGCTTAGTAGCAGATTACTCATCAGGCAAGTCAGCCAGGCAGCTGTTCGTTTTGCCAACAGATGTTCATTTTTCCAGTCCTGCTAATCTTGCAAGTCATTTTTCCCCAAAGTCCAATGACAAAATCTGTGAGATCCACAGTTAATTCCCAAAGGCATATATGGGTTGAAAGACTTGCTGGTGTTTGATTAGAAAGGAAGAGTAACAAACAGGAAATCTACTGTTGTAGATTGAAATGTTTTCCTAGCACGTACTTTGATTTGGAGAATTCCTCCAAGAGAGTTACTGATGTTTATATTTTCCTAAAAAGTAGGTGACAGTAAAAAAAAGTCAAAGAAAACATGCCTGTCATGCAGGCTTAAAAAGAAGAAGGGTGTATTCAACAATAATTTGTTCTAAAATGTTTATAAATTGTTTTTAAATTGTCAGATTTCTTTTTATTTTACCTACTAAATGAACACAGGAGGTAGTCAGTTGTGCTAAGTTCAAATATTTAATTAATAGGAAGGCAATCACATGATTACAGAAACAGCTAGCTTTTGGTCATATCTTAGCAGGCAAATCAAAGTACCTCTGCATATCCCGATGATGTCTCAGACATAGGACTGATACAATAGTTCAGCACGGGTGATTATCCAACTTACGCCAACTACATATATTGCCAACAGAGATACTGTTGTGTAAAAAGTGTTCATTGAACTGAACCTTTAATAAAAGCTTAGTTGTAAAGACTATTTATGTTTCAATTTTAAAATAATTATCTTAATGATAATGATTTGACAATAATTATTATTTTAATAATAATAATAGCAACAACAACAACAACAATAATAATAAATTGATTTTTTTCCCCCCCGTTCTGCTTTCTTTTCTTCTGCTTTTCATTTCCTCAAGAAAACTGTTTAGAGCTGTACATATATTTTCTTTGTCTGGGAAATGTGCTGACTCTTTCTGTCCTAAGTTTGCCATTATGCAGCTTCTATGAATTTATCAAATCCCCAGGCTGAGCTGCAATTTTCTACTTCCTTCTAATTTCTAAAATCTCTGCTTTCCATATGGTGTGTAGTCCTGAAATTAACAGAGTCAGGTAAATGGCAATTCACGTTGCAGTGGCAGTTGAGTTTTTAAATATTCAGATAGGGTCTAAATCTGTAGAAAGGAACTGCATCAGCTATTATAGAATGATTTGATTACAGATCATATCCTTCCTTTATATTAGCAGCAATTCCCCCCTAAAAAACCTGGATCATTCCACTTCCCAGGAATTTAAGACAGTACTCCATACGGATAGTCTCTGGCTGTTAGACACTGACAGTCTCACCGTTGTCCGTATTGACATAAACTGATTTAATATGAGACAGCGTAAGCTAGCACAGCTAAGGTGCTTGAACAGATTCAGCCCGAACTGGTTTGGGTCTGGGAGCAGACTGGTGAGTTCATACAGTGACAGGCTCCTCTAATCTGGTTTAGTTCCAGATCTATGGGGCCTGTTGTCTAACTTTTAACTGCTTTTGGAAGCAATGCCTCACGGCTTCATTTCTCATTGCATGATACTAACCAGCACCAGCTGGCACAAATCAGGAATTTTTCAATCAGAACTTTTCCTCAAAACTGATTTATTTGTTGGAACTTTTTTACAGAAATACTCCAATGTCAGCAAAGCTTTAATTAGCGTGTAATGGTTCTGTATATAATTCCTCATAAATAAGAATGGACCTCTCCAAATAACTAATTAAGCACTTTATGCCCCTGGTTAATTAAGCTGCTGGTTTGGCGGGGGGGGAAGGGGGAGACAAAACCAAAAACCCCAAACAAACAAACAAAAAGCCACCAAAAAAAAATTGGTCCGGGGCTTAAATCCATGGTGTGGTCCTCTCACTAGTTCTTTGCAGTTTTATGTAAGGATTGATTTCCTACTTTTATTTCAGTCAGGTGGGTAATGTCTCTCTTTCTTTTCTGTTTAATCTTGAAATGTCATGGATTTTGAAAAATCCTTTCCCATTTAGTTATAATTTAAAAATTCTTGAGTTTATTTGGAGAAGGATAACATCTCTTTTATTTGTCTGGCCAGAGTCTGGGAGAAGATTTTTACTGTAGCACATATTTATATAATACCATGCATCTTTAACTTCAAAGTTTTTTATAAAATTCCCATTATAAAAATATCTATTTACAAATTACAATTTTATACACTATTAATTAGGATTTGTAAAAATAAGATTAATTGTTTAGGCTCATTTAGGAAAGATACACACATCTAGATATTACCTCTGCTTTTCAAATTGCAGCATACCTTTACTAATAATTCTTTGGACATAAACTGAATTTTTCCTTTTTGAATTTTCTGCCTGCAGCCAAAACTGGGAGAAAACGTCTTAATTTCTTTAAATTGCTCATTCTGCTACGTCCAAACAACTTATTGTGACAATTGTATGATCTGGAATAGTGTGTACAAATCCCAGTCACAACCAGATTCTTAGGTGAAAAGTACTGCACTTACATGGAAAATTCTAAGATGATAATCTTACAGTCCACGTAATCGTTCTGTATCTTAAAACCCAGCGATAATGAAAAAGAAATCCAGCTCCAGAAGACTTGTGACATAACTATGCACTCCATTTTCCAGTATGTCCAATCACCAAAAAATTCTTTGTTCAAAGGCACAGTCAGCCCTCATGGCCTTTGCTCATTTGACTCGAGTCGGAATGATTCCTCTGCACACTGGGGAAGGACTGACAAGAAAAAGAAATTCGATTCCTATCCAGATACAACTATTCAGGTTTCCTATTTTACTGTATTAAAGTCTGATATTCAGAGCAATGGAGCCAGGCCCCAAAATACCTGCTTTTAAACTTGACTGATGAAGAGCTGTTGGGGAGTGGAGAGGAAATTAATCATTTCTACATCATATATTTTTCTCTACATATTGTCAATATAGTCAAGATTAGCCTCTGATGTTCAGTTAGAAGGGCTTGGCTTTCAAAACCAACCAAACAAACAAAACCTCAAACAATGAAACTGAACACATGGTGACTGTTGGTTTTAACTTCCTATTCAACTAATATTGATGCATCATTAAAAGAAATTCGATTTTCTCACACAGCTGGCCAAGTCACAAATTGTTTTATGGTCAAGATTTACCTGAGCTACTGTGGTTTTTACTTCAAGTCATTCGTCTGTTCCACTCCTCCATTTTTCTTCTTCTGATTTCTTCACACCAGTAATAACAATCTAGCTGTAATCCTTGATATGTTTATGATGAAGATAAGTTCATGCGCTCTTTTGTCACATTTGAAATTTCAGTTTCCATCCACCTGAAACCACAGTAACTATAAGCTGGACGTTTTAAACTAGGAAGCCTAGTAATGCTGCTTTTAATGAAAGCCAAGTATATTGGCCCCTAGGTCTAGAGCTTTTAAGTAAGTGCTTAACATAGCAATATCCATTTATCACCCGTAAGAGCTGGCAGCTGTGGAATGTGTTTCAAAGGCAGTAGCTGTAAATATTTGCTAAAAGACCTTCAGAAAACGTTATCAAAAGGTATAAGAATAACAGAGCTAGGTCTCAGCTCTGAAGTAGGCAGGAACATGTGAAAATATGATGAAAATATATTATTGTAATTCAACCCAATGAGAAACGTAGGAGAAAAATAACTGAAGAACTTTGACATGAGATTTTTAATATAGCATATTGGACATACACCAAAGCTGTCCAGTAGAGCTTATTGGATCCATTTATGAGTTTAAAGTTTTATAACAGACATAAAATATAAGCACCATTATGCAGTACTTTATGTTTGCAACTCTTAAGCACAAACTCTGCAGTAGCTCCATGAATTAGGTGAATAGTATCAATGGAAGAAAGCCCACTGACAGCAATGCAAATAAATGAGAATAAAGGAGAGGGTAAATAGCACAGTTGTAAACTGTTTCACAAAGAAATCTACTGTTCTGAAAACTAGTTTATTTTATGTAACTAAATAAATCCTGTGCCTTCTTGTAAGTCTTTGGGGTTGCATTGTCAATCACATCAATGCTACACATTTGCATACAAAATGTTAACAATGTAGTTTAGTTCTACAAAGGGTTTACCACTGCAAATAGTGAATCTACTCATCTCTCCTCAGAAAGTTCATAATCAGAGCTGAGCGAGATGTGAAACATGGAAGTGACATAATCATAGTTCATATATTAGATCTTTATTTAACAATTAAAATAGCATAAGTAGGACATTTGAAATAAAATTCATCTAACAACATGAGCTGCAGCAAGCCCTGCCTTTCCACTGTCCTTACCCCTCTGTTTCACAAATTATTTTTCCCCAGAGAAAATAAGTATATACAATAAAAGTCTAGATTTGTATCTCTATTAAGGCTTTTATAAATTATAAGGTTTTCTTTGAAACTCACTGTACAGTAAAGCATAATTATGGCACGAGGATCACACTAGTATGACTGTATAAACTGAAAATTTAAAGTAACAGGCTTTAGTTTATACTTCCTTTGTATATTTTGGAATTGCTATGCTTAAAAATAATTCAGAATAAATAAAGCCAGTAAAACCTCATGGGAAAAAATGTAATCATTTTTGGCAGGTACTGATTAAGAGAGGGAGAAGTAGTATGATACTAAGAGAGTAGTGTGGGAATGGGAAACAATTCAGCATCAGCTTGCAAATGTTATTAAAAATAGGTAAGACTCCCACCTACTTTTCTTTTGGATAGTCTTTTCCTTGGATTCCTTTCAGGACCCATTTACACTGTCTGGATTAATTGTTTCTATTCTCCCCTGTGTTTTCTATCATTGTTTTCACTTCTCTCCTTCATACCCAAACAAGTTATCTTATTGCTCCCCAAACCAATACATCCTGATGTCTGCAGGACACCAAACTGTTCATGTTCACAGTCAGAGTTCTTTTCTTTGAACTTACATTTTTGTACCATAGTTAAACACAAATTACATTTTTCAAGAAAAAGATAATTATTGCTCTGAATAGATTGTTTGGAATAGAATTGGTTTTAGTATTAACTTAAATAACTTTCAGAGTATATGTGATAATAATGTTCACACACTCGCTCAAAAAAACCCAAACCTCCAGAAACCACATAAAACAAACAAACAAACAAACAGAAAAAGATAAGAAAATTCTGCTTTTCAATGGCAATATATGGAAAGTCAAGACTGTCGCTGAAAATCAGACTCCCTGTTGATTGCTGATTATAAAATTTCCGATTAAAACTGAAAAGGGGATTTCCCCTCCTAGTTTCCCCTACAAATGCAAAACATGTTTTCTAATTTAAATTAACATTCTAGAGAAATATTTAATGCATTATAAATATAATGTAATATCAAAAATTTAGGCTGTATTTTCAGCAAATGTCGATTAGTGGAGATCCAGTGATGATGATACCTGTTACATATATATAGCAGAAGGATTAGCCATTACTTGTATCTCCCATAAATTGCATTATCCTACTCTATCATCTGGGGAAAATTTAGAAAATATCTTTTTTTTTTTTCTTTTTTTCTGCTGTCTGAAGCCCCAATGTTACTTTCTTCCAGTTGACAAAGGAGAATTTGCAGGTTTGAGACTCAAACTTAGCGATTAGATAATGCAGATGTGAAAGGCATAATTTTGAGAGAATTCTGCTTTAAATGGTGACTTACAAACAGGAGATAAAAGGCACGAACACAATGAGCACAAGTATTAAAACCTTCTGGATCTCTCCAGTAGGGTTGTGAGAGTGGTTACAGTGCCATTGGATTTGCAGAGTGTTGGCTGCCTCCTGTGCAACAGCCTTAAGTGGGGAATAGAATCCTTTTTGGAATACTCCCCTTGCACTAAAAGAGACATTATTCTGGTCTAAATGTGCACATTTACTTTTACAAAATACAACTACACTGTTATGGCTAGATAAGTTCACTTAACCATATGTGCATGTCATTTTATCCTGCTTAAATACTACATGTTTCCAATCCTTAAGAAGCAGGATAATCTCATGGAAGACTCTAAATTATTCCATTTGGGGAAAAGTATTCCGCTTTTATATATTTTCTTTTTAAAAAAAACCTTTCAATTACAAGAAAAAGAAGTTGTGTGGAAGTTGTCTTCTCTTAAGAAGTATTTACAGGCAGAATATTACTTGTAACTTGTGTAGTTTTACTTAGCTGTTAGATGACCTTTCAACTCAAGATCTCACTGATGTATCTTCGCAAACATAATCTACCTGGTACAAATCCTGTACACCTCAAATATCACTGCTTCTTGGAAATAGAGAGATAAACCATATCCTCAGATAACCATTTCAAAATTGGGTTCAAGAAATTGTAATGAAGAGTGCACATTCTCCTTCCACCCACTTGAGACCTAATCAGGCTTATGAATATACATGTAGTTAGTTGTATGTGAAAATCCGGAATTAGTATTTTTACTGTGCTGGGCAACACAAGATACTTATCTTCCAAATATTTTACTGTTTAATGGCAACACAAACCCCAAAGAAGGTAGTGAACTAAAAGCATGTGACTAAAGTTTAAAATTACAGATTCAGAATACCTTAGGTCTGAGATTTTTGGGGACAATTTGAATGTCATAAAGAAAAATGTCATATTTTTGTGGAGGATAATTATGGTTTGTTTTAGAAACATAGCCATTTTATTTAGAAAATTAGGAGAAAGGGGACGTGATATAACTCCATTTCAAATCAGTTTGAGCTGTATAGTATTGCCAATATATCTCTGGTGAATTGGGGCGTGATGAAGTTAAGCGAGTTGCGTAAGGCTGTATGGTAAGACAACAGCTGACATGGGAAACAAAGGTTAACTTGTCAGCTGAAGTCTCCATTAACACTGTTCCTAACTCCATTTCCATATCAACCCACTGTGAAGCAGAAAAAAGGATTACAATGTCTACTGCTGAAAGAGAGCGGCAAGGCTTTTAAAAAATAGGAGAGGTTTTGTTCACAGAAACATATTTTGTATCTGTGAGTGGCTACCGAGAAAATACAGTAAGAAATTAAATACACAAAGACATCAGAGTAGGGAAAATGGCTCAACTGTATCTCAGGTGGCTGCATGATTCGGTGGATGGCAAGATTTACAAATGGATTCCCTTTGCCCGTTTAAACTTTTCTCCTCTATAAATATACTTTCTTTCCTTCATGAAGCCCCGGTTGCCCTGAGCCCACCTGGGCGCTCAGGAGCCGTGGGCAGCCCTCAGCCAGGCTCTCTCCTCGCACGCCAGCTGCACCTCTCTGCCGGGACACCAGCTCCCAGGTCTTCCAAAGACGTGGCTGGTTGGGAGCCCCATCCTGAGCATTCATGATCCCTTCTCTCACGGTGCCACATTCCTTGTCTGCCGCCAGCTACGCCAGAGCTGCCCCAAATACTGTAACTCGTCTGTGCAGAGGTATCACACAGCCCCTTCTACTGTGGCCACGTAAGGAGCTTTGGCGTGCGCTCTGCCACAGACGTTTGCTGTGACAGAACACTTAAACCAGCAGTTTCCACCCCTCTTTTGCTTTGCTCCCCGTTATCTGAACAGGAGGACAACGGATTCATTTTTTATAGGGCTTATAGGGGGGAAAAAACCCCTACAAACTACACGCAAAAAACAATATCCAAGAAAAAGAGTGTGATGTGTGTCACGTAGCACAGAAGTTTGTCTCTATGGCATTCTGTCCCTTTCTCTGACCTTATCCTATTATTTTTATATCTTCTCCTTCTAATTTAGATTCACCCAGTCAATCAGCTTGCATACCTGTCTAGACTGCTCTAACCACACATATTCAAAGCTAATACTTGGAGAAGGCAGAACATCCGAAGGGAATGAGAAGGGAATGCTTTCTCTCCCTGTGTAATTGCACGATGGGATTCTGGCCAACTTGCACACAAATAATAGAGGAGATACCATTTTGCAGTGTCAGCCCACTAATAAATCGGAACAATGAAAGATTCCATTAAATCCATTTCTGAAAGTATGCAGAGTTTCAGAGGCCTAGTGCAAGTGCATCCTCTAAACACAATAGTACAATTTTGCAATCTCCGTTGCCCTCCAAAGTTTCTTTCTGAAGAATAGTAATTTGTCTTCAGTTTTCTAGGACACACATTATATGCCCACTTATTTATTTTAATTGAAGCACAGACTAAGGGTCTTATCTACTGATTGTTCATGAATAAATGAATGATTAAATGTAAGCGTGTAGTTCATACAGAGTAAATATTAGTCCAAGTCCATAAAGCAGAATCTCATTCTGCTCCCGATGAAGCTATATGTCCTCATTTTTATTGTGTTCAAACAATTACTATGAGTATGATTCCCTGAAAATGTGCATGCATGCACTGTTCCTAGACATATATACACAATGCACAACACTAATGGAAAGAGCAGACATGACTGACTCCTTGAATAGAAACCATAGATTTCCCAAGAAGTTAAAGGGCCAACTACTAACTTCAAATACCACTTAAGAGACATAGGACCAAATTTGTATTTAGCTGATAGGCAGCAATGTACTGTTTTCTTGAGTTAGTTCCCCAGAAAGATGACAAAAGACTGGATAATGGATAGATTATTTTTATTTAAGATACCAGTGGATGATCTGTTCCCTGCTGGAAAGAAACAGGCAATTACTTCCAGATTTACCTGTGTCCCAGCTCTCTACTGACAGTGCCAGACAGAACTGTGTCTGCCACTGTTAACGCTGGCCAGCACGTGTGCTGCTTTCGTGCTTGGCTACACCTAGAAGAGGTTCAGTCCACGCACTGTAATTCATATTTCGAGTAATGTGCTATCACAATAACTTTCTGCAGGTAGATACCAGAGTTAGTTATTCACCTCTGACTCTACCATTGCCATGCTGTTCTGCGTAAAGCTGTATTCCGTTTTAAATGTGAAGCTTCTGCTGATCTGTGCTAACAGAGGAATAACCATAGAATTTTAAGGTTCCTTTTCTGACAATACCCTGTGATCAGTGAGAGACATGGATGTTCATTAGTTCTCAAGACTTAGGTCTGAGAGTCTTCTTGACAGACAAGTCACAAACCACCCCCAGTCTGTAAGTCTAAGTATGGCAGAGTAAGGGTGGTGGATCATACGCAACTAGCCAGACACTACTAACTTCTTCCAAGACTACACACAGAACTTCTTACAGTATCCACCTGCAATAGCTTATCCCTTGTGACTGGTATCTTTTATCAAGCTCAGTATAATCAACATTCAGCAATATGATGGCAGACTTAGTATGTACTACCATTAACCCTCTGGCTCAGTTCGCTTTGCAAAAATAGGTCTGAGTAAGTGTAATCAGAAGCATTTGTGAACTGCTGTTAATTATGTTTGGTGTAATTAACTCACCTGAGGTGTGCTTCTAAATATGGAAATAAATGAGAAACAGAAAGAAGTGGCTGAGAGCAAAAAAAAGGAAACTGACCACTTGGAAATGTAATCATATTTTATAGACTTGAGCACACAAGAAGTGCTTGATTCCCATCATAATTACGGTTCCAGGTGCCTTTTCTGCTACTGAATCACCATTTTTTTTTTATTGCCACCAGGTGAGTAACATTATTCTGTAATAAGATACTCAGACTTTATTCATCAGCATCAATTTTTGTAGTCTATACATATAGTGTCATTTCTCTGATGCAGCCCCAAAATAGCATAATTGAATGAATAATGAAGAATACATAAAGTCATCTTTTTATTCATAAGGCACTGTATTTACATTGGAGTAGATATTTAGACTAGAATCCGCTGATCGCCCTTGCTAACCAGGAAGCTGGTGATTCAGCATGGGAACGGACTGAAGCTGTCATGGTCAATGAGTTACTGTCGGTTAGCTGAGCTGCTATAGCAGATTATCTATTTCCTTGCAGTACATTTCAGTCAATCAGTTAAATGATTTTAGAGTAACAGAATTTACTTCACAGCTGAGTCAGGCCTGCAAATTAACCAGGCGTTAAAGGTGTTATGATGGAGTGTCTACACTTACCTTTAATTATTTTTCATGGCCTGATATTCCTGATAAAGCCTTAGTCAAATGTGTCTCAATATAATTTCGTTCCCTCAAAATACCAAGTATAGTCTTTTGGTTCAGACTACCTCCTTTTAAAAGTCATAAAAGTCAAGCAAGGCATGACTTTTCAATGAGAAACTGATTTTTTTTCTCATTGCATATGTTGCATTTTCTACATTTTTTTTCTTCTTTTTTTTTTTTTTCTGCAAAGGAGGCAAAATAAAAACAAATTCCTGCAATTTCATGGGATCCCATAACTTCAATGAGGTATTAAGTAAAGTTCATTGTAAGATTAGATTTTAAGTCCATGAAATCTCTAAGAAAATCTATTTGACATTTAATGAAAGTGACTTAAATATTCTAGTGGCAGTTTTTTGCATTTGGCTTTTTTTTGCATGTATGTTTTGGTAGTCATATCACTTTGTTCTTTGAAATGTAAGTTGCATATTAACAATTCTTGAAGTAAGGCTGGGTGAGACTTTTTAATTATTCTAAATGAGATATATTTAGTCAAACTAATTTTTGACCTTTCCAAAAAACAGCACAAAAATACCCCAAAACCAGACTGGCAAGATTGCATGTTATTAGTGTATGTTGAGCAGTGACCACACTGCCACTTCTAAAAGATAAAAACTTAGCCATATCCAAATGTAAATATGTTTTCTTTATCCTTGTCATTATAATATGAATAACAAAGACATCCTTCTTTGAATGCTATATGATAGTTTTACCTGCTTAAGAGAGCAATTAAATAGAAATTGCCTTTTTTTGGGCACAAATATATTCACTGCCTAAAATATGTTTATCTGGGTATATTTTGTTGTGGTGGCTGAACCTTGGCTCGCTGGCAGGTGCCCACCCAGCTGCTCTCTCACTCCACCTCTGCAACAGGACAAGGGGAGAAAATAAGACTGAAAAAGTTGTGGGTCCACATAAGGATACTGTTTACCAAGTACCATCATGATTCAAAATGGACTGAACTTGGGGAAAATTAATCTAATTTATTCCTAATTAAAATATTTTGAATGGTGAGAAACAAAGACAAAACCTAAACCACTTTTCCCCTGCTACTCCCTTCTTCCCAGGCTCAACTTCATTCCTTCATTCCTGACTCCTCTATCTTCTCCTCACCCCGAGTGGTGTAGGGCAATGGGGAATGGGGGTCCTGGTTGATCCACAACAGCTTCTCTCTGCTGCTCCTGCCTCCTCAAGCTGTTCCCTTGCTCCAGCCCAGGGTCTTTCTGACAGGATACAGTCCTTCATTAACTGGTCCAGGTTGGGTCCTTCCCATGGCCTGTAGTTCTTCAAGAACTGCTCTAGCATGGGTCCTTTCCACAGGGTACAGTCCATCAGGAACAGGCTGCGTTGTTGTGGGTTCCCCACAAGCCACAGCTGCTGCCAGAAAACCTGCTCCTGTGTGGGGTCTCCATGGGCTGCAGCTTCCTTCAGGGCATGTCCACCTGCTGTGGCGTGGGTTCCTTCACAGGCTTCAGGGTGGATCTCTGCTCCACCACGGTCCTCCATGGGCTGCAAGCGGATCTCCGCTCCACCGTGGTCCTCCATGGGCCACAAGTGGATCTCTGCTCCACCATGGTCCTCTATGGGCCGCAAGCAGATCTCCGCTCCACCGTGGTCCTCCATGGGCCACAAGTGGATCTCCGCTTCACCGTGGTCCTCCATGGGCTGCAGGAGAATCTCTACTCCGATGCCTGGAGTACCTCCTCCCCCTCCTTCTCTCACCTTGGTGTCTGCCGGGCTCTTCTACTCACATTTTTCTCACTCTTCTCTCTCACAGCATCTGCACAGTGTTTTTTTACCCTTTCTTCAATACGCTTTCCACAAGGTGCCACCATCTTGGCTGAGTGGCCCTGTTGTGCCCTGCGGTGGGTCAGTTGGATCTGGCTGGAACCGGCTGGAACTGGCTGGAACCATCTGGAACTGGCTGTTTCCAGCCTGGGGCAGCCCCGGCCCTTCCTCACAGCAGCCACCCCACAGCCCCCACTGCCAGCGCCTTGCTACGTAAACCCAATATATGTGTTTAGATATGATTTGTAATTTTCTTCCTTGCACATGCTTTGATCCCTGTGTATTAAGCACAACTTTCACAACTTTATAAACACGAACTTGAAATTGCAGTTTTATAACATATACTCAGAAATCACAATCAAGCAACTGTAAATATCTAATGTGTCTCTATAAAAATGTTATTCTAACTGATATCTGAAAAAGTAATAAATTAAGTAGAAGAGAGTTGTAAACAACTTGTTTAGTTCCAAATTTTAAGAAGGGTTGGATCAAATAATAAGATCCCAACACAAAAGCAAATCATGCGATATATTTGGAGGAAAAATGCAACATATGAAGGGTGAAATAGGAGTTACTAAATGATGCAGAGCAACTGCTTTAACTGCCTTGATGAAGTACAAGACAGTTTGAGAGCTGAAACAAAATAAAAGGAAGAATCTCTTAAAGTTTCATAGAATTCATTAAATAATAAGTATACTGTTCTTTAAGTTCATATTACAGATATCTATTTCTCATTTTAACATAAAACAATGTTATCAATTGCAGCTAAGCATGAGGTAACCAAACAACACACAGTTGCATCAGTAGGTTATCAGGATTGCAAGTTTCATTTTATTCCCTGTAGAGAAAAAATCCCTGAAGTTTTGACCGTGACAAATAATTGTTACTTCCCTGTATTAACAGGTCTGAGCAATAAAATGTGCAGCTGTAGTCCTAAATGTCAGAAAGGTAATCCCATATTAGCGATGCAGGAGACGTATTTAGTGTGAGCTTTAGGAAATTTTGATTTAGAAGAAATAAAAATCCTGATGTTTGTAATTATCAGTTGTGTTCTTCATTTATTTCTAGCCAGCCAAACACATAACAAATCCGACCTTATGTGTTTCCAACCTTAAAAAGCACTAAGCTTTCTTTGCTTTCCCCTTCCAATTAAAAAATCAAAGCATATAGAGAGGTAGGATTCTGTTGATACAGTTAAGAAAAGTGCATAACAAAATCTCTCATCAAATGCTTTTAAAGAAAAGAAACTGTTATGGGATAAGAAAAGAGTTATTCACATGAGTGAAGGAATTGTAGAGAGAGGATACAGAGGTTGCGAATAGCATGGATATGATCAGAGGAGACTCACAGGGGTTGTAGTGGAATCAGCTAGATGTAATATATTGAAAAATGCTCAGGGTGAGAGAAAGAGAGTGAAACAATGATGTTCCCATTTGATACCACATTTCTCAGGGTAGTAAAGGTGAGGGCTAGCTGTGAAGTACTGCAGAAGACCATCACGATACTGCGTGACTAAAGGGTGAATTAAACTCAACATGAAGAGATGCATATTTGCCAAGAAAGGAAACAGAATATTAAAAATTATTAGAATCAAAATAAGGGAGCGATACAGGAAGCATCATTCTGTAACTTTATAAATCTAAGGTGCAATGACATTTTGGATACTACCAGGAGATTTGTCCCAGACCTGTCCCATCTCAAAAAAAGCAGGTTTTAAAATTGGAAAATGACAATTGCACCTGTAGAGAAGTTTCACATGAAGAATGATTAAACAGAGTAGATCCTTCAGCCTGAAAAAGAAATGACTGAACAGATAACGATAGATATCTATAAAATCAATGAGACATACAGAAACTGAATGGCAAATTATTACTTACTCTCTCCTCTAATATGGTAAGTGAAGCTAGGAGGTGGTGGGTTCAAAATAAAATACCTTTGTGTCTTCACGGAGTGCTATGAAGCTGTGAAATTTCTTGCTGCAGGTTCACAGGCTCACTGGGCTGTTCAGGCTGGAAGGGCGCTCAGAAGGTCTCTCGTCCAAACTCCTACCTAAAGCAGGGTCAGTTCCGAGGTCAGACTCACCAGATGAGGTCAAATTTATAGAAGGAAATGATATTGTGGACTATTACACCCACCCACAACACCCCTTCCTCTCCCCTTCTCCCATCCCCAAACCCTCTGTGACTCTGGGGAGCTCAGAAGTGGTGGTGACTGTAAGAGTCTTCTACAGATGGATCGCTGTGTGCTTGCTTTTTTAATATTTCCTAGCCATGTGTTTTTGATGGAGACAAAAAATCTGCTATACGGATCTTTTCCTGATCGAGTATAGCTTCTTTCATGTTCTCCTGGATGTACAAATTTTCACTTTTCAGTAAGACTCAACGGAGAAATTGGTAAATAAATGAGCAATGTATTACCCAAATGAAAGCCTAAAAAGCTGTAATGAAGCACTAATGGGAAAGAAGTATACTACTACAAAGGTTATAGAACATATATGAGAACTAGGATGGCATTGCCAGTTTTGACACCAAGCTCCTGAGAGTTATGTCCTAACTGCCACTGAGACAGCATGCTGAAATAATTGGCTGTAACTGCAGATTCACTTTTTTGCCATTTGAACTGCCTTTTTTTCATTCTGGCACACTGCTTAGATCCGGTTCTCTGCAATATAATGTGAGGACAATTGAAAAAAGTCACTCCGCTGCCAGAGTTTAAACAGGTATTAGCTTTTATAGTGATTTTAGCTCAGTGTGGCTACAAATGAAGAAATGGTGACTATCTAACTACTGCCATTTTGCAAGTAGATAAAGACTTCTGTGGACCCAATCCTGTACCTGCTGAGTTTCAATTTTAATTTCTTTTGGTGCTCAGCGGTTCTCAGAAAGGGATCAGTGGGTCAGCATATATGTGTGTAACAATTATGCCCATCTATTTCCTCAAACCCAGAACATGAGTGAGTGAGATAATTCCTCTCTGCCAGGGGTTACCTCATTACAAGCCTTAGCCTGAAGGCAACCAGCAGTACGTGTGAGCAGCCCAAGGAGCAAATGTATATCATCAGACACACTGTAATTTTAATGTTGGGCAGGAACAGCATTCAAAATTCTGCTAAGAATGCTGCAGCGTAAAAGCAAAATACTCAAAAGTCAGACGTTACCAGAAATAATACTGCTTTTGTCCTTATTTAGCCCCTTTGTACATATACATTGTGTAATAATGTTGTACTTACATACGATTTTCTGAGTATCCTTGCCTCATTTGGGAACCTTTCATACTCTGTACTGTTCCTACACAACATCTTTATCTTCATTATTCAGTGTGTGGCCATACGCCTTGTTTGCTGAATATTATTCAAACTCTGCCTTGAAGGCAGAACTAATTTGTTTGTAGACTTTTCTACAGTATTTATCACTGATATTACATTGTGGCACAAACAAATCACTTGGTTTTTACAGTACCCTTGGAAAATAAAATGTTAATTTCCTTTATACAGGGAAGCAGAGGAAGTCAAATGCACCCATTAATTTGGAGTTCCTATTGTGGCATGATTTTTTATACCATGTGACATTATATGGAATTTCATCTATTCAATAAAAAGCTCTATTGCATTTGCTTCTTACTGCCCAGACTTTTGACAAATCAAATACTAAGACTCTCAGAAAGGGAAGGAAGGATAGTTTGGTGACCCATAAGAAGTTTGTTCAACATGACCTTCCCAGAAACATAGGACTCAGTGTCAAAAAGGAGGACAGTCTATTTCCATGTAGCACCATTTGCACAGCTGTGTGTAAGACTGTTCTTCCTCTCTTCAGTCTCTGCATTTCTTTATTCTGTTTACAACTTTCTGAACAACTGAAGCAGAATTTCTACAAACAGGAGTTTCATTACATAGTCTTTGTTCATACCTAGAGTATGTCTGTTCTTTGAACTGAGTAAGTATACGTAATGATGGATCAGGGATTACAAATTGAAGTACATATACAAAAAGCTGAATTGTTGCAGAAATATCTCAAATCCAACACTTCCTGAGTTTGGAAAGCTTTGCTATCATAGTTGGTGTGATGTAGGGTGCAATGATGGATTGAGGAATCACAGAATTATGGAACTGTTGAGTCCAGAAGGGAACTCTTGAGATCATCTAGTCCAACTCCCTTACTCACGCAGGGTCAGCTAGATCAAGTTGCTCAAGACCATGTCCAGTGGGGTTTTAAATATCTCCACAGATGCATCCTCCACAAACTATCTAAGCAACCTGCCTCACTAACTGACCATCGTCAAAACAACCAAAAAAAACCCAACAACAACAACAAAAATTGTGTTCAAATGGAATGTAATGTGATTTAATTTGTGTCCATTATCATTTTTCCCACCAGTGGGCACAACTGAGAAGAGACTGGTTGCCCCACTCTTCATTCCCTCCCATACATTGATAAGGTCTTGCTGAGCTTTCTATTTTCTAGGCTGAAGAGTCTCAACTACCTCAGCTTTTCCTCATATGAGAGATGCTTCAGTCCCTTTAATCATCTTTGTGGTCCTGTGCTAAACTCATTCCAGTAAGTCCATATCTTTTTCTGCACTGAGTAGCCCAGAACTGGTCACAACACTCCAGGTGTGGCCTTAACAATCCTGAGTCGAGTGAAGGATCACTCCCTTGACCTGCTGGTAATGTCCTTCTTAACACAGCATGCTGCGTTAGCGTGCAGCATCCCAATGCAGCATGTTGTTAGCTTTCTCTGTCTTGAGGGTGCATTGCTATTTCATGGTCATCTTGTTACGCACCAGGGTTCAAAAGTCCCTTTCTGCAAAGCTGCTTTACTGTTGATTTGGCCTCCAGCATGTACTGGTGCCTGGGGTGATTCCTCTCAGGTTGCAGGACTTTCTGCTTCCCTTTGTTGAACTTTATGACATTCATCTCAGACCAATTCTCCAGACCTTTGAGGTCCCTCTGGAGGGCAGCACAACTCTCTGGTGTATCAGCCACTCCTCCCAGTTTTGTATCACCTGTGAACTTGCTGAGGAGGCAATTTGTCCCAGTGTCCAGGTCATTAATGAAGAGGTTAAATAGTATTGGGAACAGTATCAACCCCTGGGGTACACCACTAGTGACTGACCTCCAACTAGGCTTTATGCCACTGACCACAATCCTCTAGGGCCAGCTGTTCAGCCAGTTTTCAGCTCACCTCACTGTCCATTTATCTAAACTCTACATTGGCAGCTTGTCTGCAAGGATGTTTTGAGAGACACTGTCAAAAACCTTATTAAAGTAGAGGTAAACTATGTCCACTGCTTTTCCCCTATTCCACCGAGGCAGTCACCTCCTTACAGAAGGCTATCACGTTGGCCAGATGTCATTTCCCTTTGACAAATCCATGCTGACTACACCCAGTCACCTTCCTCTGTACATCTTTGGAAATGGTTTCCAGCAGGATTTTCTCCACCCCCTTCCCAAGAATACAGGTGAAGCTGACTAGGCTTGTAGTTCCCTGAATCCTCCTTCTTGCCCTTCTTGAAGATAATATTGGCACTTGCTCTCTTCCAGTCTTCAGCAACCTCTCCCAGTCAACATAACCTTTCAAAGATAATTGCAAACAGCCCTGCAGTGACATCAGCCAGCTCCCACAGCACTTGTAGGTGCAACCAGTCAGACCCCAAGGACTTAATAAGTGAGGAAAGTAAAGTTCAATATAAACACCTGCTGATGACAGAAGAGTGGAACCTAGTACTTTGGGAGAAAACTCCTTCAGGTTTGGGATCATTTGCTCTTCCTCCTTGCCAAAATCCAGACATTGTCCTTGCTCTCTCCATAACCCAGTTCATCAGCTGAATTTTGTAGTATATATCTGAGCACCGCACAGCAGAATGACTGTTCATTTCAGTCATTGCAGACTGGTTCAGGTTTAGAACAGCTTGGGCTGACTAGAGCGTTCACAGTACATAGCAATCAGCTGCTCAGATATAGTCAGATACGCTTTGTCTTATGTGCTGCCCTTATGGTCTTGGTTTTTAAAAATATTTGTGGATTTTCAATCTGGAGGACTTGAAATAGCAATGCAGCTATGATGCTGCCTGCTAGAGTTTCTTTTTAGCATGGCTTCAGGTATTTGCTCCGAGTTCTCAGGCATAACCTGAGGGTACATGGATGTATTTTAAGGTGCAGAGCAAGCTGGAATCACGTTGGAAGACTAGTCTTGTCACAGAATCATTCCGACACAGTGTTTGGAGTAGATCCTAGGACAAAGATATCTCACTTGTGTCTGGGAAGGAATTAGTGAATTTACCTGAGAAGTGAGCAACTAGTATGCATTTATGACCAAGAGGAAATCAGGGCATAAGAGCAAAAAGAGGGAAGAAAATGAGTGTTGGACACAATTTCTGCTTCCTTGGTAAATGATTTCCAGTTCCTTCATAACGTCCAGCTCCACATTCCACATACTTCTGGCACCGCCAGTAAATGGTTCTTCCCATGTTTTGCAGGCCCAAACATGCTTCCTCATCTACTCTTCTTTTGCCCAGAAAAATCCAAAAGTTGTGTCAAATTCCTTGCACTGTGCAGGCACAGTGTTAATGTGTTAATCAGACCCCATTTCATTTTCAAACTCTCTGATTGAAGGTTCTTTATTTCATTGTTTGTGGCCCATATTAGTCAAGAACAAACGTCCCCAGCTCCAGTATTCCTTAAATTTGGCTCTGATAGCCTTCTCTTTCAGTAGTGCTTAGTATCAAATACAGAAGCATTATATTTCTTCTGGTAGCTAGATCCATCTCAGGTTGGGAACTGGAGCACATGAGGTGTGGACAGGGTCTTATGGGAGTATAAGACTAAGAAACTGCTGTGCTGTGGAGGTATGCAGAGTGGAATTGTTCAAAAGGTAGAACGTGGCACCATATGGTCAGATGTTTCCATAGATGTCAACAAACCAAATCTGTCACAAAGGATAGTTTCATGCCCCAAAGAACATAGATGTTAGCACCCTCCAGTGAAAGTTTCTGCAAGTTTATAATATTGACAAAAGGCATCTTTTCTCAGCTTTTCTTTCACATATGGCTGAAGTCTACTGATAAAGAGCAAATACTATGTATGAGAAAAAGATTTCTCTAAGTCAAATATCTGACAGATCTTTTAAGTGTAGATGTTTGGTACAAAGGTCTAAGCAAGTGAACATATTTTCTTATACAGTGTCACATAACTTTGACACTGTCATTAGATACACTTAATCTAGTCATCATGTGACAAGCTCCAACTGAGTTTTTACTTCTGTTAAAATAATGGCAAAGCAACTCAGGTACTCATCACAGTTAATAATCATTTAATATTGTTAAAAAAAGAAGAGTTAAGACAAAGTACACTGAGAATATATCAAAATAGTTTTGTATTTTATCAGAAGTTCTACAAAACATGATGTTTCTAGATTTTAGTCATCGTTACTGCTGTTGGAGATACAAGTTTCTTCCCTTATGAACAGAACTGAATAACAGGGTTAAATGTTTAAAACTGCTACAGAACACCTGGTCAGATCTTTTGGAACTTGTAGTAGTGTCAGTCACTACATTCATACCATGTATTTTATTCAATAAGAATGGCCCTTTACAGATAGAAAGATTTAGACCACTCTTTTTAGCTTTTGTTTCTTTCTGCTTTGATTACATTGCCAATCTGTTTCTTGAACCTGTTTTTTCTCCCCACTTAACCCATATATTGTGAGTAAGTAGATGATTAAATATAGTTTTGGTTTCCAACAGAAGTACCTTTATCTTTAGTTACTTACATTGAACATCAGTGTAGATTAGTTAAACTAGGATGATTGTGGCAGTGTGCTCCCC
>JANZLQ010000050.1:7285431-7308164 GCA_026212715.1 Elanus axillaris | reverse complement strand
TACCCTCTTTCAGTTTAAAGCCATCACCCCTTGTCCTGTCACTACATGCCCTTGTCAAAAGTCCCTCTCTGGCTTTCCTATAGGCCCCCTTCAGGTACTGGAAGGCTGCTGTAAGGTCCCCCAGAGCCTTAATTTTATGATGCCTGCCCAACATGGCATCAAGTTTTCCTACCTCCTATCATACGCTTTTCAAGCAAATGAAGCATATTCTCTAACTATGTGCTAAGATCCCACTAACTTTAAGCATACAAATAGTTCTAATGAAATTAATGGGATACACAATCATACAAAAATAAACCAAAACTAATTCAAGTCTAAAATTTTTCAGAAGCCTTAAAAAAGCACCTATTCTGCATTATGGGTCTCAATGAACATTCATGGCAATTAGAAAAAGATGGCAAACAATTACCTTAAAAGTGTTTTCTTGTTAGCTTGAATTCTTTCTAATTATCAACATACAATATTTTTATTAAAACACATAGGGGAAGGAATTTTTGTTCTTTTGAAAAGAAACACCCAAATCAAAAAAGTTTAGTACAAACTGAGAAAAAAAATGGAAATGAACAAACTTGTCACTATGCAAACAAGGAACTTAAAGAAAGAAAAATGCTACGAGCAATTAGAGAAGGAGGACTGAATGGCAACTGTAATCCATGCTCAACTGTAGCTGATGTTCCCAGCAGATAGATACTAGTACATTACTAAGTTTTAAGATAAATTTTATATTCCTCATTGCATAGGAAAGCTGGCTGATTCTATAAACTATAAAACAAGTATGTGAATGTCTATGAGCAAAATATTACATCATCAAACAGTATTCCATTCCACACTTAGGCAGTACTAGCAGAAATGACAGCTTTATTAATTTTTAATTTTTTCAAAGTAAGTGCCAAAATTGAAATCAAGCGTTGAACTGGATCATTTTTCAGTAGTGCTTAAGTTACATTTATCAGAATTTTTGGTACTTCTGAAATATTCATGCAGCTGAAGTACATTTAAAAATATGTGCCTTCACCACTATTGCAAAATCTACAGAACTACTCTCAAACTTTATTTAAAATAATTCTTTTAAGAATTTTACACAAGAGAACAAGTCATGATTCCTCTAAAATACTGTTAATCCAGCTGACTCATACACATGACTCAAGAGCTAGGTGCTGACTGCATGAATGTGGATGTAGTTTCTGCCTGTGTCCACTGGCATTTTAACATTCTCCAACAGTTTCTAACTTCCATTGCACTTACATGCTACAACAGAACTGCAGAGTATTTTCCCAGGGATTCAAGACTTAATGCCTGCAAGAAACAAACAAACAAAACCAACCAACCAACCAACCCCCCCTACCCCAAAGCACATCTGCAGTACGTTTTTTTGTCCAGCATTTCCAAGCAGCGCTGGTCAGTCACAGCATCTTTGCTGAGTGGAAAGCACTGGAGTCATCACACATACATTAATGGGTCTATCATGCAATCTAGACTCTAAGACAGAAAGGATAAAATTATTTTCTTCAAAATTCACATTATTTTTGCAATATTTGAATTAAGGGTTTTTTTTCTTGTTCCAGACACATTCCACAAATAAAACTTTTTTAAAAAAATTAGCATATTTAAGGATGCATAAGCATAATTCTGTTTTGAGATAAGCATTTCCAGAAACAAAAAGTATTTCTGACTGACCTTTACATTGCCTTTAAACACATCTGTTTCCCAGGATAAGCCAAGTGTCCCAACAAGAGGCAAGTGCTTCTTATTATCCTTCAAACTTACAACTGCGAGCCTCAAATATCCATTTGCAATGTCACCTGAAAATATTAACAGTATATAACATTATACTACTACAAATCAAACTAAGTACACTTAAATGTTCTCTGTTTCTCTCCATGTCTTTAGTTTCCTCCCACTCACCAATAAGGAACCCTGACATACACCAACAGCTAGATATCAAGCACATTATAGAGAATTCAAGTTGCAGTTCAGGGCTTTGATTCTGTGACCCACAGCAGAAGCAGCAGCTAAAAAAATTTGGTATATTTGAGTATAAAAATCTGAACGCTACCTGAAGGACTTACACAAGGATGCAGGGAGTAAATGCCATGTTCAATTTCATGCCACCAGTGCCTCCATCACTGGCCAGTCCTCAAAAGTCAAGTTCAACCCATAACATACGAAATAAATTATGAGATACCCCCTACCCTTTGATTTTTTTTTAAATCTCTCTGCTCTGTCTGGTAATTCAAATAACCCTGTTCAACAAGGTATAAGGATACCTATCAGTCCTCCCCAGAAAAGGATACTGCATCACCTAAACTGACAAGCAGTATGCCTTGATTTGAATCAAGTTTTTAAATTATGGATTTGTTCATTTTTAAACAGCTTTCCAAAGGCTCACTTCCATTTTTTGACAGAATTATTAAGATTTCTTTGTGATTTCTTTTATTTTATTACTACACATAACTGTATTTCTTTGGTATGTCTTTGTCATGGTTTAGGCCCAGCTGGCAACTAAGCACTACACAGCCGCTTGCTCACTCCTCCCCCTGCCCTGGTGGGATGGGGAGGAGAATCAGAAGAAAAAGGTAAGAACTCCTGGGTTGAGATAAGGTCAGTTTAATAACACAACATAAGGAGAAAAGAAACAACAATAAAACTAATAAAAATATATAAAGCAATTGATGCACAATGCAATTGGTCACCACCCAGAACCCAATGCTCAGCCTGTTCCCGAGCTGGGATCTGTCCTCCCCCTGCCCCAGCCAGCTCCCTCAGTTTATATACTGAGCATAACATCACATGGTATCGAATATCCCCTTAGCTAGTTTGGGTCAGCTGTCCTGGCTGTGTCCTCTCCCAGCTTCTTGTGAAAACTAACTCTATCCTAGCCAAACCCAGGATAGTATTCCTCTCCCTCTAGAAGAGACTAACTTTTTTAAAATGTTCTTTCTTTCCTTCCTGTTGGAGGAGGAAAGCTAACCAAGGAGTCCAACTGTCTAATTACAATTTGGGATACATCATAACAAACAAGATTTCTGACAAAAAAAAATATGTATTACATTATGACACAAGCAGATTTGTTTGTAAGACACCCCTTAAACAAATCCCCTTGAACAAGAGATAATTTCTTAAAAGTGCAAACAAAAGCACTAGAGACCTCAAAGGAAAAAAAAAAATGGAACAGAACTACGTATCTAGCACTCACAGGAGACAGACAGAAAGGGAGAGAAGGAATTCCCAGGAAAATACTGCTTGCCAGGATCCAGTAGCAGCCCCTGGATGGTAAGATAATAACTGAAGAGGCTTGTAGAGGTTTAAGATGCAAGTGGCAGAAGTGAAAAAAAGAGAGAAGTGTTCTGCCTGTGGTTCTCCTTCAATCAAGCCCAAGTAGCAGCATGAGGCCGAAGACAGAAGCAGCAACATCAGAAAGGCTGGCTTCAAGTTAAAAAGCTAAAGCCTGTGTAAAGAAGCAGCAGAAGCCTTTGCCTGGTGGCTGCTGAGGGCAGACAGCTGGATGCCAAGTGACAGAGAAAGAGAGCCCACAGTTTACCAGAGAAGCCAGAAAATTCTCTGAATTGGTACTGTGGGGCCAAGCAACTCGAAAGAGATGGTTGGCCACAAACCAATGCTGGAAAGACATCACTCACAAGCAGGGAGTCCACAGAATACTTACTGTGTGGAGGAAGCAGCCCAACACATGACAGAAGACAGAATCAGCAGGTTTTTCAGCACAGACACTGTCTGGAACAGGAGTGTGAGTGCCGTGAAACCAACATGACTATGCCCAGGAAATATTTAGTATGGTTGAAGGAAAATACATCACTACAGAATGATACCCACTGTCCTTGCACTGAAGTCCCAAGAGAACTCACTGAAGAAAATGTAAGCAGAATTCACTTTCAGGATCCAGCTCAAATTGCAAAAAAGGCTATTAAGTTGCCTTTATGGTTCAGTACCCAAATGGTTCAGTTCCAAACCTCAGTTGCCTTTATGGTTCAGTACCCAAATGGTTCAGTTCCAAACCTCAGTAAATCAAATCCAATGACAGGATTTCATTCAAGATAAAACTATTTTAGATACATAGTCAAGCTTTACTGAGTGAACATTGAAAGCCTGCATTTAAAGTTGAGCTTTTTTTATACGAGAGACTTTAAACAATATCAGTCAACAATCATTTTTTCCAAAGGACTATTCAGTTTTCTGCAATTCAGATTTGAATGGAAGCTACTATTTCTCTCGTTCATTCAAAACAAATGAAAAATTTAATGGAATAAAACCAGATTGAAAATAAGCATACTGCTAATAAATTAATGAAGCCCAGAACTTCACTACTATTGCATGGCATTTAACATGAACTACTGCATTGCTAGATGGGTCACCTGGCTAAGGTGTAAATTATAAATCCCCTATTGCAGTTACTTCTTAACTTTAAGCCAGAATGAAAATAGGTGACACAAATCAGGAATCTGAAGGCTAATTATTCTCAGGTTAGTTAATCCAGTCTTTAGAGTTATTTTTTTTTTTTAATATAAAAGCTCCATTGCAGTCCTCATATCCAGCAGAGAGAAAAAGTATGCCTAGAAATTAGCAAGAAGCTGAAGTGTTGAGTACTGAAATCTCCCCTTCCTCATCCCAGTCAGATGAGAACAGGAAATTAAAGGGCAGAGCAAGCTATGTTAAACACACCAAGGAAAACGTAGAGGAAGCAAACTGATCTAGAATTTGTTTCATTGTCCCCTTATAATATCTACAGTCCTGGATTTATGCAAGACATGTATAGCAGCAAAGCAGCCCTTTAATCAATATAGGTTATAGGGAAAAAGTATGTCCAAATACAGGGAATACCAACATAGAGAACAGATACCATATATACAAACCTCAGGGGAAAGAAACAAATAGCCCAATAGTTCAAAGGCACTTCTTCTAGATAAAAGCCAAACAAGTTTGTTTTGCTAACCAAGCCTTTGTTGCAAGTTCTAATTTGATTGTTATTTTCACAGGGAAGGCTGTACTTAACACTAATTCTGGTGGCAACAACCAGGCTTGCCATGCTGAAACGGTCATTTTCAAGGTCAAGCTAAAACATTTCAAACACATGATGTGGTATTTCACAAAGAAATCTGAAAAGCTCTCTAAACAGACAAAAATCACCCCGTTACATTTTGCAAGCACAACGCATCAATTTACCTCAACAAAGAATAATATTGAAAAGCCAAAGCTTAGACTACCATATGGCTACAAAGCTATGCTTAGAAGTTGAAAGCCTAGGTAAATACATTTCAAGAATATTTATTAAAAAGCTAGATCTAGTATTCTATGGCTTCTATGTGAAAAGCCTGTCACAGCTTCCTGAAAACAAGAAGTTTTCCAATACTTTCAGTTCACCCTACAGTATCTGTCAACAAGACCGTATTACCAATTCTGTTTAAATGGAAAGAAGCATGAAATAAAATGCTAAAACCCAGCCAAAACAAAGTGGCAAAACAGCTAGTTACTGCAGTGCAAGTATTAATAACAGAAAAAAAAGAGCTGAAGCCATGTATACTCCATCCACTCAGTTCAATGAAGTGTGATAAAACTTTTTAAATTTAATGTTAAGAATTTTGCAGAAAGAATTTAAAACAGAGCAGCAAAATGAAGCACAATATTAATGAACACTAACAAAAACCAGTCAAAAATAAAACATGCCACCACTGACATGTCTGTGGTGGTGTGCTCCCCAAGCCACAATGTGACCTGTATTTTCTGTAACCCTGCTGAAGCGATAACCACCAGTGGTGGTCATAATGGATGTGTCTGGTTGTGATGGCTGCATCCCACTCAAAGTGGATTCAGGGGAAGACGGGTAACAACTCAATAGGCAAGGGCTAAATCTGAGCAATGCACCCACCTAACCGCAGTGCTGGTCAATGTCTGACTCAAGCCAAATTTGGAAGAAGCTAACATCTGTAGTCGGTATGCAAGTAGGACGATAAGTCAATCATCTTACTCCTTAAATAGTGGACAGCCCAGAGCCCGCCGAGCTCTCCTGCATGGCAGCGGTCTGCACACCATGATCTCCCCTTGAGTAGGGACGTCTCTCAAGATTACTCCTCGAGGCTGCAAGATTCCTTGTCACAACAGATTCTCAGTAAGTGATTTAACAGCATGCTAAACTTTGAAATCTCAGCTAAGTGATGGAAAAGATCAATTGCACTTACATTATCCTTTAGACATAAACCATTGACCAAGTCTGGGACTAGGAGTGGATCCAGCTGCACCCAGCCTCCTCCCTGAGAAGGAGTTTAGAAAGCAAGGGGGTCCTTTCTGACATGACTCAATGGAAGGGTCTCCCCGACAGTTTTGTCTGACCCTGTCCTCTATGCAGTAAATATCAAGTGAACCTTGCCATCTTATCTTGTTAAACCACTGTTGCATTTACTATCAAACATTAAACCACTGTTTTATATCAATAAATGTATTGCTAGTTCTCTCTTACAGTGAAGTGTGTCACTGCATCCGTGGCAAAGATCAATAGCACTGTTGAAGTAAAGGGAGTTGTCTTTGTTAATAAGCAAAGTATCAGTTCAAGGCATTCACTGATAATGAAGTTGAGTAGCCAAACTAAAGACATTTTTCCAGCCTCTCCTAACCCCAGGTCAGAAGATTCTTAATACTGCAAGTACCAGCTGTACGTGCCACCTGGGAGAAGATGCTGAGGCTTCAATCTAATGGTATTCATTTTCAGGCAGGCAGAAGAAAATTTCTGAGAGCCATTGATGAAGCCAATGTATTAACTCACTGCAGATTGCCTTGCTATATACCATATTGCCAGTGCTTTTGCTAAGGACCTGGGGGTATGAGAGGGCATGACTCATTGACAAAATTCTAGCAACATCTGCCTTGCCTTACAAATTGTGTATAAAAATTAGTGTTATTTTAACAGACTGGAATTGGTCAACTGGAAAAGTAAACTCTGCACGAATAGGCCATTTGTGCCACAATGTAACCAAGTGCAACACTTTTATGAATTGTAAGTATTTTAATAATTAGTACAGCAGCTACTAACAACAGTAAAGTATAAATCATTACTGGAAAAATGGACAGTTTTATTGGTGTATTGATGCACAGTGAAGCATTTCAGGAACAGCTTATTTACCACTTTAATATTAAATTAAAATCAAGTTTTGATATTGTCAAGATTGATGAAGACTCTATTTCTTCCCCTGATGAGCTCAGCCCTCAATCTGATTGAAAAAGTTGCTTTCTGCATTGACCCAGTGAAGTTAGCTCTTTTGTGGGGCACATTGTTGCACAGTCTTTTCAGTTCTACACATTTTACAAACTCCGCTTGCTTTCTTTAACAATGAGTAGTAACAACAGATAAGGCAACTTCTTAGCTGGAGACAGAGTAATAATACCTTAACCAAGTTTCTCAAGGTACTCCATGCTGTTGAATGTGTATATCATTGTCATGAATGATTAAGAGTAATTTTCTATAACTATAAAGTCCTAAAGAAGTATGAAAGGGAAGGGGAGGAAAGAGAAATTAAAAAGATGATAAAAAACCTCTTAATATAGTGCTGTCCTTTTGAAAGGGGTAAATAATATTTGTGAACAGTTACAGGATGTCAGTCTGACACAAATCCTTAGCTGAGAACTGAAGGAGGATGCAGTTAATGCCATTTAACCAAGTCTAGACTTGTCAGAATAATTTAATTTTAAATTATAGGGAAAAACCAACAACTTAGTATTGGTGAAAAAAGTAAAAGCAATACCACTTAGGCTTCCATATTCCCAGACAATGCTTTCCAGACACTGTCTTGGTACTACATGATTTACCATATATCAAGTGAATTAAAGAAAAGCAGTGATTATTACATCTTGAAACCGGTTAGTTGACCTGGTTATAATCTTTTCAGCGCATACATTTCACAGAATCATTGCAGTTTTTTACTTTTATTAGCAAGTTTGCTTATATCAAAATTAATAACAGTGATTTAAGATTACAATATTTGTGATATAGATAACAAATAAAGGAGTATGTTAGAATCACTTTGCCTATTTTATGTAGGCAAACACAGGCTTAAAGAACAATGTTGAAGTAGAAAGTATTGTCAGAAAGGTTAGGATACATGACACACTTATTAGAATTTACTTTGGAATTTATGAAGGATTATGCCATGCTGACATTTTTAAAATCAAGACTTGATATTTCTAAAGATTCATTTGACTGAAATTACTGAAGCTTATGCAGACATTTAGAAGAATCTCATAGTATGTGTTTTGCAGATCAGTGAGATCACGGTAGTTCTGCCTGGCATTACATTATAAGAAACAGGGCCTGTTGCAACAGGACAAAAGGTAATGGTTTTAAACTAAAAGAGGGTAGATTTAGATTAGATGTAAGCAAGAAATTCTTCCTGTGAGGGCGGTGAGGCGCTGGCACAGATTGCCCAGAGGGTTGTGGCTGCCCCATCCCTGGAAGTGTTCCAGGCCAGGTTGGATGGGGCTGGGAGCAACCTGGTCTGGTGGAAGGTGTCCCTGACCAGGGCAGGGGGGTTGGATTAAATGATCCTTAATTGTGCCTTCCAATCCAAACTGTCTATGATTCTGTGATAATGCTCTTTTCACCAGCAAGATGCCCTAGCAGCAAGATGCTAGTGCACATTTAGTTAGCAACTTGTTAGTATTTTCTTTTTTTTTTTTTTTTTTTTTTTTGAGTTGCATATCCTATGGCTGATCTAGCAAGTTATTGAAATCCTCATGTGAAACTATTATCTCCCCAAAATTATTTCTGACACCCCTGATAATGCATTATCTAAATATTCTTGTGCCTTTCTTCTCTTTGTACAAAAATGCTACATTCACCTGACAAGAACGTTACGATATGAACATTTAAAAAATGTTAGTTATTATTATTAAAGCATGTCTTGATCACCCTAGTCAACTACCATGAATCTATTGTATACATGAAAAAAAGACAACCTCTTACAGAGTGACTATGAGGAAGAAATTGACTTTTAGTTACCTCAAAGGAGTTACTAATTGTCACCTCAAAGGAGTTACTAACTGTCATGGTTGGTCTCAGCCTTGAGAATTTAATCAATCCCATCTGCTACACAAGGCCCTGTGGAAGACAGCATTATGCACGGAAGGATGTTATGTAGTCACCAAAACTGTATGGCCAGGAGCTTCACATTTTACAGCCAGGAGTGGTTTACTAGGTGAGTACGTAGAGATGATTCTTAGTATGCTATGGAAGATAAATAACCTTTCCGCTAAGTTAGTAAATGGCTAGACAATCTCTTACCTAAGGAGAGATCGGAATGAGCTTTGGGGCAAAAAGATTAAACTCCAGCCTCCCTGGCGTGAAGACCGACTCAAAAAAGCTAACGTGCTCTGTTCTGGGAGAGATGAGGCATATGGCAAGTCTAAGACCCTTCTTTATCACACTGTCATAGGGAAACAGAAAATCAGTTAAATTATGAAAAGAGACACAAAACAGCATGGAAGTTTCCTTTTTCCTACCAATTTAATACCATTAAATTATAAATGGCCAAGTACAGAGACTGGCTGGAGGAAGCCAGAACTGCATATCGGGTTTTAGTATTTTTTATTGTACCGTATACAATCGAGAGTTGCCATTTTCTCTTTTTTCACGCAAACTGTACATTTCACACTGTTGCCTTTCTTGCTGTGCCATCTGCATCTCAAGGACATTCAATTACTTACCCACCTTTCATCTAATTTTTTTTCTTTGCCACGATTTGCCCACTAGGTGACAGTTCATTCTATTTTTTTTATTTTTAGTCAAGACCATGTCTCCCATTGCCTTTGACCTTTTCTGCAGCTGGAAGATGAAGGAGGGGAGAAGCTAGTCCTGCTCCCAGGAGCAGCGTAGCATTCACAGTCAACTCAGACCTCTTCATTTATCAGGTGATTTTGCAAAAAAAGAAAGTGTAGAAAGCAAAAAGAATAGTCCATCCCAAAGAGTGCTACCAGCCTATTCTTTCAGTCTTCTGTCATGACGGGACATATCAAATTGCCTTTCAACAGAAAAGGGAAGACATTAAGACTAGAAAAGGTGCAAAAAAAAAAATATTAATCAGGTTCTGAAAATGCATGTAATGGAAGAAAGGTGGGGAGCACATATGTGGCACAGATTAAGAGCAATGTACACTTGAGTTTAAATGCTAAGAATGTTTGGCTAACGTGGAGGGACTTTTTGTAGAATTTATCAATTAATTCAGCTCCATGTGTCCTTTAGCTTTCTGAAGGAAATTACTGGAAGAAGAAATAACCTGGAGAAAAGCTATGGAACTAGGAGGAAAATAAAGCTGTTTGCTAAAATATTTCTTATGTTTTAGTAGCTTTAGCCAAGCTGTTGCACTCTTTAGTGCCTTTTTTTTTAAGGAACAAACAAGTCTGATGTCTCATTTTCTTGATTTATATCTTCCTCCATATACCCTAGCTTCAGTTTCATAGAGATGAGCCCACTATTCTCCAAAATTATAGTTAGTTTTCCTCTGGGTCACAGACAGAATTCTTTAATCAGGTAAAAATCATTTGGGACAGAAGGAACAGAGAGAAGTTTAGTGGGTAATTATAATGAAGAAACACAAAAGCTACTGATAGCAAAGGTAGAAAAAAAAAAAGGAGCTCAGTACACACAATAATTTGAATTCTGCCTAAATTTTATTAGCATTACTTTTTCAGTAATGCTGTTTCTAGATTTTTTCAGTTAAGCTACACACTCCATATGTATTTTTCTGCCTGACTAATGCGTACTTCTTAGGAAGAAGAGAGTGTTGTCTCTAGTAAGTAGTGGAAGCTTCTGGAACTAAAAAATAAGTGAAAACATGTTAACTTTGATATAGTTCTTTATTATCAGTAAAAAAGTTATTATAAAATCTGATCTGAGAAATCAGGTTCCCTTTCAATTTTCAGTGAACAAAGCTAGCTTTTAATTAATTCTTTAGTTCATCCCTAGAAAGGGTTAAATAAAAATTATATAAACCAAAAGAAAAATGTAAGTCAACCATCTTTACTGCTAAAATTCAAAGTCATGATGAACAATAAGACAAATAAGTTCTGTCATGTTTGTGTTTCCTGCATGACAAACATGACAGATGTTGGGCATTAACATGTCAGTTAAAATATTTGTTGAAAAACAAATCTAAGGAACAATGTTTTACTGATTCAGTGTAACCCCATTTTTATTTACATCACAGTGTCAGAATGGATTTAAAGCTAACATAACCTTACAAATACACATGAGATATTTTAAAGTTAAAATGACTTACCCTTATAAAGTATCTTAGCAAAAGCAGGTATCGAAGGCCAGGTTAAAAAAGTTGCCAAGTTATCAATTTCTCACATTGCAAAGTTTAATACCTCATTAACAATCCAGTCACCTCCTAAATCAGTGGTAAATCATCCACACATCTTTCTATCTATATCAATTACCAAAGCTGCTAACTCACCAAAACTCACTAGGCCTTACTAAATACTAACTTTTCTTTTACTAATTCAATAAAAATAACAAAATACTAATTTATAGCCTCACCTCCTGTGTCTTGGAACCAAGAATATCATTGTTTATACACACATACTCTCTAAATTATTATTTTTTTTCTTCCAGGTCTCCTTTACAAATATTGCAGCTGAAAAGCAACCGAGCCTTCTGTCAGTTTAAAATGTGCTGTAGCCCAATTTGTTTCTGATGCTTTAACTTCAGGTCTCCAGCCCACAAAAGCTGAAAAGGCAATGCCAGGCCAGCTTGAGTTCTCATGAGCACACAGTTTCTTATAACATGCAGCAGCTGAGGTGTTGATAACAGCTGGTGGTTATTACGCTCCCCTTTAATTAGCTATACCTCATGCCTTATGGAGTTTCAATCACATTCATTTTTAGGGAAAGATACCAAAAGGAGAAGATAGGAAGCTGCCTTGCTTGCGTTTCTTCTCTTAATTCCTATTAGTTTCTAAGAATTCCTGAACTAAACTAGAGTCAATGAGAAATTTATAGCTGTGTGGACTCAGGGAAAATGCAGGTATTTCTTCTTTCTCCTAAAAGTTTAGTTGGAGGATTTCATACTGTGTTTAAAAACACAAGTTAATTGGTTTAAAAAGAATAGGTTTGTTGGATCATCCTTATTCACTGTACTTTTTACTCTGGTTTTCCCCTGCTTTTCCTGCCCTGGCTTGCATTGCTAAACTTTTATTCAAAGAATGAGAAATTATTTACTCTTTACAGATTTATCCATGGTCTTATCAGCAAGGTTTCCAGTTGTGTCTTTAACTCATTACCATCATTTTTGTAGGACAAAAAAACCCCAACTTATTTTCTTGTGTAACAAGTACCTTGTTTTTCTTAATTGAATTTGACAGGACATACGTTTAAATCCAAAGGTTTTAAAATTACTCAGGCTTATTCTGTTCTATTTAGGTTCTTATACTAGACCAGTAAATTGTCCAAGCATGCACCAATTTAAAATGAAACTAGAAAGATAACTTCTGTTCTGTGGAATTTCTTTCTTACAGCATCAATTGGTGAAAGAATATAGTCTTCCTAGTTTAATTTAAAGGAATGAATACTTAAATGTATGGTGTATACTTTTCCTTGTATACATGAGACCAATAATTCTCTTCTTAACACTACTTCAAAGCAGTTTTAAAGTGCTACTTCAAAGTGTTTTCTCTGTCAGTAAACAAATCCTCAAAAAAAAACCCCCTCAGATTATCCAAGAGCCTTACACTTAATAATCCACTGTATTAAAATTCAGAAAATAATTATATTGCTGTGGATCCAGAGGTATTATTTTAAAATAATTAAGACTCATTAACAAAGGAATAAAAGACAATGTTTTTAAAGCATTTCCTATTTAGTATTGCCTTTATAGTCAACTAAGAGAAATGAGACTGTGGGATATTAGCTAAAGAACAAGTATTACATATATACCATGGTCTGTCTTCATAGTCTATGAAAACTTATCCTTGCAATGAATCTTAAATCACAGGTTGCTTACTGCTAGCTAGGGAAGAAAGAAAAAAAAATAATAGAAGAACAAAAAGGAAGAAATATTCCCAAGTCAGAAGACAGTTTAAGTTTAAATAAGCATAAATGAGTAGCTATCACATGGCTGGAAAAAAAAAAAAACAGAAAAATTAAAGCAGCTATTTCTGTTTTATAAGGTTACCTAGTCAACATGCTTTGCTTCTTAAAATTTCAGGTTAGGAAATCTCTCCAGATATTGTGTGACAGAAGACATTAAACCATTCACAAATCTTTCACTTATTGGCCTAATTCCTTTTCTGACACTCCACCAGATCTTTCTCCTCTTCAGGCATAACGAATGTTGTCGACTTACACATTTTTCTTCTCTTTATCTTCTTCAGGAGGAAGAAGGAAGAGCGCTTACCTTAGATGCCAGAAGTAAATTACTACTCCCATATATAAAGTAGATATTCAAAAGAAAACTTCAGTAATAATAAGGCAATTATTATTGGAGTTGAATGATTCAGTGGTGCCCACTAACAAAGTGATAGCATCACAATTTTATATTTAGACTTCCTTGTAGACTGCAGCAGCAGCTTCTTTCCAGTGCACTTTTAAGCATAAAAACAATGCGTGTGCTTACTCAGAAATAATGGTAATTAGTGGCCAGCTGAAACTCATAATTTCCCCCTTTTGTGGTTTTTTGTTTTGTTTTATAAACCATGGACTTGACAAAGCCTTCCCAAAAATATTTTGATAGAAAAGTACATGTGTTCCTCTGATTGTTCCATTCTAGGTTTTTATTGTTCAGTTTGCAGTTGGTAAATGATGCCTTAACCATAATCAACAAATGTAACTTATACATCAGTTTTCTTATCACATAATGTACATGTTGTAGAAGTGAGGCCCATTTGTCCTAATTAGTCACAGTTTTTTAAAGAGGCTATATATTGTTCTAAGTGTGTCTGCACTGTAATTCATAAACTGTCAAGCAAATCTTTTTCCACTTTGTTAAGGTCTTTGCCCTCTCAGATTGTTTTATTGGAGAAGTACCAAATTGAATCTTGCACATCTGAAGTCATTTCAAGCAGAGGAGAAAGCTAGCCCTTTCCATAACTTTCTTTGGAATATTTGCTATAACTGTCTTCATCTTTATGAGAAAGAGGGAACATTTCTTAATGCAAAGAAATATGAAATATATGTCTGATGTGGTTTCTTTGAGCTTATTTTGTCATTATGAAAGAACAGGTATGGAACTGATTAATTTAGGTTCTAGTCGATTATTGCAATAAAATAATATAACCTTGAAAATGAGAGAGAAGGAACAGATTCTCTGCAGCAGCATTTTGTTTTGCTCTCTGAAGAGATAGCAGAAATAATTCTATCATTTATCTCTCTAGAATACAGGCATAACTGGTACTGTTGGTGTATTTAACTTAGAGTAACTATTCATTAATCATCCATCTTTCCAGAATTCCCACTATGAATACTTTTGTTGGTTTTGAAGTCCTCAAGTCAGGCCTTTGCTACAATGGTTTCCTTTAATGCCATCCCTATCATTATCAGTTTTATGCTCTCTGTTTTTAACCATTTGATCTTCAAGTGAACTGGTTGCAAAGTAACTTCAAAAGAAAGAGTTTTCTTTTAGAATTTTTTCCTTCCTGCATTTGCTTATAAGTTTACCTTCAAGACATCTTGAAAATTGAATTCATGGTGAGAAGCCAGAATAAACTCAGACATCATGATGTGTAAAATCTGCAAAAGGTATGTCTACATTATCCTACGTTTAAAGTTTGTTTAAAAAAATGTCCAAAGCAGCTCTCAGCTGCTTTGCAATATACTTACCAGAACTAACAATTACTCAAAGCTTCATCCTCTCCCTGCCCCTCTGCCACTAAATCTTATGGATTTTCAATTTACTGTTATTTACAAGAATGTAAACAAGTTTAAATTTAATTACAAGGGATGGGAATAAAGGGAAAGACAAAGGTGATTCAACTCACTTTAATCTTAGTGTAAGGTAGCTACATTTTAAAGCGATAAAATATTTCTTCTTCAACTGACTTCTGAAAAGCAACTTAACTCTAGGAGGGGGGATTACCAGGTGATTTTTGTGGAAGTTCATCTGCTGGGCACAGCAGAAGGCAGAAGACATTTGTGGTAACATTTAGCTGCAATGCAGTGTTCTTGCGGTCAACGCGTGCGACCTGATATGGTTACATATCAGAGAGAAATCTTGGATACTACTCAGTGCTACTCGAAGTGTGGAATGACGGCCCAGGTCAGATTTGCAGGGAGCTTTGACAGAACTCAAGGAGCTTCAGGACATTTCTTCCTGGGCACGTACACGGGACCACAGGATCATATAGAATCACAGAATGGTTAGGGTTGAAAGGGACCTTCAAAGATCACCTAGCCCAACCTCTCTGCCATCTTTCACTAGGTGAGGCTGCTCAAAGCCCCATCCAACCTGACTTTCAACACTTCCAATGATGGGACATCCACAACTTCTCTGGGCAACCTGTTCCAGTGTCTCACCACCATTATATAAAATTTCTCAGTGCTAGCGAATGGTCCTATGCACTTTCAGTTTGCTGCTATGGGCAGCACACTGTTTTCTCAATGCACAAACGCAGTCTGAGAATAAACAATGTTAGTTTAACAAAAATGAAAAACACAAGAAGAAACTCATGAGTAATAGAATATTCCACAGCAACTTTAGGTTTTCAACAAAAATGTAAAGATCAACAATGGAATTCTCAGTAGAAATAAAAGACTCCATTAAAATACTACAAAACTTTGTGAAAATACTTTCTTGTAACAATGCCCATTTGATATCATCATGTGAAACATTCTAGGACTTTTTCATAAGAGGTCATGTACCCCCCCCCCCCCAAAATGTTTCTAGGAATGAAAATAAGCTATTTATAAAGAATATACAGTATTCCAGAATTTTCTAACAGTATGATAGTATTAACAGGCAGATGTTTTATGCACTTGTACAAGATCATCAAAATTATGGTAAATCATATCCTGAAAAGACTACATCTAAACTGCATTACAATCAATATGCAGTCAGTTCCTGACCTTTTAACATCAAAAGGAAGGCTTTATGTTAGTAATGAATGAGTACTATTGATTTGATTTTAATTCCAATATAAATGTACTTATTTAAAACTTATATATAAGTTATTTACATTAATACTTTTCAAATTTTCATTGCCAGTTCTATTTCCGTGTTGGGTTTTATGGGGTAGCACAAACCTGCAGTTACTTACTTTGTGGCAGCCCTAATGACTTTAACTAAAATCAAATATCCCATTCTGTTAGATGCTATATGAACATATGGTAAGAAGCAACTCCTGCACTGAATATGGATGTTAAACTCTTTAATGATTGGCAAAGGCTTACTTGCATTATCTATGTCATCATTTAGTTTTTCCCTCCAAGGCTGTTGAGATCAGGAAATTAGAAACTCCCAGAAAATGGAAAAATGCATCTTAACAAAATGTCAAAATTTGTTCACCCCCGTAATGATAACAAGTAACACCAGACTTTCACTTAGATATCAGTGACCACAAAAATGAAACTCCTTGCCAGCAATTAACAATCAAGGGTATTGTTCTAGATATAGGCAGTGTTGAAATCAGGCATTATGTTCAAGGCACCCATAAACTTATTCCTTTTGAACAGACAGAGGCACCACTTTCCCTACAGTTCATGGACTTTCCCCATCAGCCCATATCAAAACCTTAATTCAGACAAATTCAGCTCGGAAGCAGCCAGTCCCTCTGCCCTTCTTTCATAGTAAAAACAAGTGGGAAAATTGAAGCTCAGTCACACTTAAATTCTAGAAGAGAGGAATTCAGAAAAGGATTTGCAGCACAGCTTGACTCTTGAAATCCCAATGTTCAGAGCTGTGGCTTCACGTAAGGCACAGAGATTGGAAAGCACAGAGGCATTACTAATACAGAGGCATACTGATCTGTTAGTGTATGTGTTGGAGCTTGATGTTTGTCAGAATGGAGCAAGTCCTCTTGAAACACATTTCTGAGCGCATAAAGAATAAGGTGGTTGGAACAGTCAGCGTGAACTGATAAAAGGTAAATGATGCCTGACCAACTTGATTGACCTCTGTAATAAAATCTTGGGATCTGGGGAAGAGAGGAGAAAAGTGCATATAATTTGTGTGAATTTTAACAGGACTTTCAACACTGTGTCCCACAGTATTCTTGTTTCAAAGGTACAGTCCAGGTAATAGACAACTAGAAGGGTAATAAACTGACTGGATAGTTGAACTCAAAGGCTCATGTTAATGGGTCATGTCCTATCTGGAGGCTGGTAACAAATGAAGCTCTTCAGAGATCTGTAGTGAGAGATATCCTGTTCAATGTCTTTACCAATGACCTGGAGGAGGTAACAGAGTGCATGCTCATCAAGATTACAGATGACACAAATTCTGGGGTGGGGGAGCAGTTGATATATTCAAGGGTGGGGATACAATCCAGAGGGACCTAGGCAGGTTGGAGAAATGGGTTGAGAGGAACCTTATGAAATTCATCAAGGAGAAACACAAACTCCTGCCCTTGGGACAGAGGAGCCTGGGCAATGACACAAGCTGGGGATGGACATGCTGGGATCAGTTCTTCAGGAAAGGCGCTGGGGCCCAGTGGGCAGCAAACGGGGCATGAGCCAGAAGTACAAACTGGCAGCAAATGCAGCCAACACCAGATCCTGAGTGATTATCCGCCTCTATTCAGCACTTGTTAGACCATGTCTGCAACAGTGTGCCCAGTTTTGGATGTCCCAATACAAATAACACATCCATAAACCAGAGTTCAGCAGAGTGCCACAAAGGTGGGGGGGGGGGGGGGCTGGAGAATTTGCCTTGTGAAGAGAAGCGGAGGGCTGTGGGACTCGTTCAGCCTGGAGCAGGGACAGTTTCAGAGGAACGTAACTGCAGCCCGTGAGTGCCTACAGGGAGATTATGGAGGAAATGGAGCCAGACTCTTCACAAGGCGCATGCAAGTTGCAAGGTGGGAGGATGAGGGACAATTGGCATAAACTAAACCAGGGGAGGTTTCATGTGGATACAAGGAGAAACTTCTTCCCCACAGGGACCTCTTCCACAACAGTGGAGAAGGTTGCCCAGATGGTCTGCGCAGTCTCCATCCTTGGAGGTTTTTGAGATCTGCTAGGTTAAACCCTAAACACTAAGGTCTGATCCTATAGCTGATCCTGCTTTGAGCAAGAGGTTGGACTAGAGACCTCCTGAGGTCCCTTCATGCCAGTTATCCCATGATCAGAAACTTTCATGTCACAACTCCTGGTCCAACTAGTGAGTGACAACACATGGTGAAGGTCTTTTTGTTTTCTTCTAGTAAGGTTCCATATTGTACTGGGGGATAAATGTGTCTTAATTTTGTGTGTTTATTTTCAATAATTTAGCATTCCATTACCATCTGCATCCAACATCTCCAAACATGAGGAAAGAGCCCATGTTTGTGAGAAACTAAAGATGAAATCATGGCTTAGCAGATAGACGGTTCTACTTAAGCTTCCCTAGAGTGAGAGAGACAGCATAACATACCTTACAGGGTAACAGAGCCATTAAATATGTCAACAAGTCAGATACCCCTTCCTCTGCAGCTCTTCCTCATGCAATTATGTTATTTTTCTAGCCCTTTGTTGAATGTCGTGTTTTATATTCCTTTCAAAGGTAAACAAGCATGATTTACTTAGATTTCATGCAATCCTGAAACAACAGAGCCCATTAGAACTTTGAATTCCTAAGCTGCACATAACTTTACAGGCTTGTCAACCCAAAAAAATAGTGTATTTTGATGGGGGCAAGGAAGTAAAGAGTGAATCTGTATTCCAACCCTCTCCAAATTCAGATCACCCTCCCCAGGAACTTCCTACTCTTGATGATACTCTTCTGCTGCAATGTAGCAAAGAAAAAGAAATTGTAGAGAGCTGTAGCATAGAACTGTTCATTTGCCCTAGCAGTTATCTTCAATATCACACTTTGGGATTAGGAATACAACTGCTCATTAAAGTCTTTATTGCAGTGAAGCTCTAACATCTTCAATACCAAGAAAATTCCACTCATTTCTTTAACAGCTACTAACCTTTTTTTCTTTAAAAAGAGAGTAAAGGAAAAAGAAAAATCAGTTTATTGCTCATGTGCTATGGCTCAATAAAGATTATTGCTTTTCAAGCTGCTACTCTTCCTGACCATTCTGCTTTTTTTTTTCCCTAATTTATCCTTTTTTTTACTACTTTCTATGGTGTTGTCTGCACATTGTCATGTGTTTTACAGTATGAAAAAAAATTTACATTATTTTTCCAAAAGTGGTAATTTGTGGCAAAATGTCCTGTACAGAATTAGAGGCCACATTCGGTTTTTGTAAATGTTGTGATCTTTTATTGTTTTACTATAAATAATTCAGGATGCAGACTCTGTTGGTGATGGTGTTGTTTTTCTAGTCCATGACCCCAAATCTACAAATGACATTGTGGAGCCAGACTCCAGTTTCCCACACGGATCTCCAGATTTCCCGTAACTGGGATATGAGGACATTGGCAAAAAAACCCCTCTGACAAGCAGAATCTGTTAAAAAAGAAAAGTCTTAATATCTGAAGATTGTTTCAGAAGGGAATTTGAATGAGTAGCAAGGCACTTTTTAAAATTCAGTAGGTAAGCTTTTCTTGTTTATTAGTTTTATTACTTGTGTGACCTTTCTTTTCGAAACAGGAACAGTTAGCAAATCCATGCAGCTTACTTCAGCTGAAGATTTCTAAGCCTTTCACTGAAAATCTGGGTGATTTTTTTCTGCTCTGCAGGACATTTTAATGTATAATTTGGCAAAGCAACTCTTAAATGTTTTACTGGTCACCTGCTGGTCGATAATTAACTTCATATCCTCCCCTCTGTTTAACGCAATATGAGAATATTAATTTGCTTATGAAGGAATGCTGACAATTTGCCTGACTCATCACCTATTTTTATGAAGGAATGCTTCAGAAAGAACAAAAAGTCTCTTCTTCCTGGTGTGCAAAAATTAGCCAGAATGACAAGCAGCCTGAGAGTTATAAAAATGTCTGCCACTCTACTTTCACTCGTACTTCAACCTTTTCTTCTAATCTGAATAATGTCTATTCTTCTCTTCTATCTTCCAATCAAGATACAAAATCCTGATCTTTCAGATTCTGGACAGAATGGGAAGGGCTTAAACACCTCAAAAAAGCTTTGAAAAAAAGAGCTTATACCAATTTTCTCACCTGCCTAGTACTTCAAGTGTTAATTTTTATGGTGTAAACTGGTGAGTAATTGAGGTCTTCCAGTACCTCCTCATATACAGACCTCTTTTCCTCTTAGATTTACTGCACAGAAATAAGCATATGTGATCACAAATTTTGAATCTAGTCTGTGCCAAAGTGTGGACAATATGACTAGTATACCTGGAAAGTATAAACTTTGAGTATACATCTTACACCACAGGTCTGTACACCTGTAGTAGGCTACACATCCCAAGAGGAGGCCTGGATAGAAAAGAACGTATGTGAAGGCAGATACATGGATCTGTAGTAGCCCTGTTCGTGCGGAGCTAAGTGAGGAACTTTTGTCCTTCCTTTCTCCCTTCAGGATCGCCTCGTTTGGTGATACGTCAACGATGGAGCGGACATGCACAGACCCGTCCCAAACCAAAGGTAGGTTTTCAGGCTGTGGGGATCAGCATTCAAGGGTCAACATTTGCAAGCTGTCCTATGAATGCAGTAGCCCTTTTATCATCCTATTATCTTCAATAAATGCAATTATTTGCAAATATCACTGCAGAATTACTTTCACTCTTTTAGATGGAATCTTGATTTTGTCTAAGGTGTTGGTGCTGAAAAGCTAAATGGAGAACCAGCAGCATGGTGCAGAGATGAGAAGATGTCAAATTTCCTGAATCTTCTTGTAAAGACTTTTCTTTCCCCAGGAGAGTTGCCTGTCTCTTATCTTCAACAAGTGACTCAGCTATTTCATCAGGAAGAGAGGGTGATAAGGTGTTCCTTATTGAGGAAAGAAATGCATGAATCTCTCTCAGTCCACCGGTAGGTACTAGAGTACATACCATGTCCAAAAGGCACCCTGCTACAGTATTTTCTATATCCAGTCAGGACCTCCTTTCTCTTTAGGCATTTCTTACACTTAATCTAGTCCATCATCTATTATATATAATTTCCTCCAGTCTTGCCATAAATGAAAACAGTATCTCAGAATAAACTGGAAGCTAATGTTATTAAGCTATTAGGTAATTCATACCTAGTGCTTTTAGTTTTTTAATTAAGAAGCAATTGTAAGAGCCAAGTTATAAGGAAAATATAGTATACTATCTTTTTTTAAGCACTAAGAATTGACTGATAAATGGAAGATAAACTACATTTTGAATGGTATTTTGAAACAGTTGAAGTAAAACTGTCCATGGATAACTAGAAGATGACTAGACGCTTACCACGTTTTATCTGACAAGTAAATTGATCTAAATCAGAAGATTTCTAGACTGATGTTTTAGGTTTCTGGGAAGTGTTTTAAAATAGCTTTGCTTGAAGACAAAGCTAACAGCTCATGTGATTAAATTAGAAGGAAGTTTAGGTCTTGAGTATTGATATATAATAATAAACATGGCAAGATATTATAAAATTATGTATTTTACATAAATAACACCTCCAGTGGAAAAAATGCATGATAGAAAAAAATAAAATGCTTCAGAAAAAAAGGAATTTAGCATAGAAAACCTGCTTTATTCTCAAAGACTATGCTCTCCAAGGCAGCTGTTCAGGGGAGGGGTGGTTTAGTTGTGTTTTCTTTTTTCTTGCCTTTTGTGTGTGTGTGTGTGTTTGGTAAAAGCCCACGCTTCAAGATGTAGTTCTTTCACATTACTTTGTCCCACCTATAGAGACAAGTTTCTGTGTGCTAAAATTAAAGCTACTGGGACTTGCTTCTCTCTGTGGTGAATTTCATATAGAACGTTAATACCAGCAGAGCAGGAAAAAAACTGGCACACATTTTCAGTACTTCTTTCTTATAGAATTGTTCATTGTTTGACATTTTAAGCTTATTTCTTTCCTTCCACAGCTGTGTGGTCTGTGACCATCAACAGAACAGATTAAGATTCCGTTTTTCAAAACTGTTTACAGGCAGTTTATATTGCATTATCATCTGTTTATACTGTTCTATTTTTTTCCTGCCAAGTTTATACATTCAGTTGTATCTAACAGTGATCTAGTTAAGTTTGAATAGTTCCAATGTAAAGTTCTTCTGAATAGAATATTTCATGTTCCCCTTTTTAAAATATCTTGCATACATTCTTAGTCTAGATTTTACAGTGTTACCAAGTAGTGCCACAGCTAACCATCTGAGTTACTTAGTACTAACTCTTTAATTATACTTGATAAAAGCAATTTGAATGTTTCTAGGCATCTTGTAAAGTTATTTATGTGGTAGTCCAGGCCAGACACTATTACTAAACTCATTTAAAAAATAATTAAAAAAAAATATTGTGATTCTATACTGAAAGTATCTGGTTGAAATGTTTGTATCCTGTTTCAAGGAAAAAGAAGCAAAGATACCATGCCCAGAACCACAGTCAAATCCATAACAAACCTAGAGAAACAAGAATACAGTTGGTCAAAGGAAAACCTTAAATCATCTCTACGTTTTGACATGCAACCATGTAGTTGGCTGTGTGTCCTTCCTTGGCTACTGGCCTACAGAC
>JANZLQ010000050.1:7271312-7285415 GCA_026212715.1 Elanus axillaris | reverse complement strand
AACAAGCAAAAAAACCCCCCAAAACAACAAGAACTGCCCCCCCCTCCCCCAACCTCTATATATTGTGGAAACTGAGCTTGCTTGTGCATCCACATAGTACATGTGCATGTGTGCAGGTGTAGATGTACATTTCAAGAACTGAACTGTTTTATCCAATGTGTTGTGTTATACAGAATCAGTCAAGAAAAAATACAGAGCTAGATTGCATATAGCAAAAATCCAACTTATCCTTTCACTAGCAGGTGAAAAGCTGACATACCAGCCATTATATGCTAATCTGGGCAAGTTTCCAGAAGTAAGAAGAATGCATTTCTTGGTATATCTTTTAAAAAACAATGCAAATATGCATTGAAATAATTGGTTAGCCCTCAGCTGAGCAGTACAGATTTACAGCAGCATTTCACACCCCATGGTGCAATTAAATTATTTTAAGTGCTTCTAAACTTAACATCAAATCACTTACTGAGACTAATTAAAGTGAAGACAAGCCATGGAATTATGTAACAAAAAGGTTATGTTGGCCAGGTAAAATATTCAGACATTTAACATGGTTTTCGTGACACTGCTTCTATAAAAATAAGACAAAATAGTGAACTCAAATAAGAACAAAAATCACTTAAAGACTTGTTATACTTGAGGCACCATTTCCTTCTTACATTTGAGTCCCTCAATATTAGATCTTCCACTTCTGGTTCCCTGAGGCTTACAGTCATGAGGCCTTCCTTGCACATTGAATGGGAAATTTTAATAGCACCTGGGAAACCAAAAATCAAAAGAAATGCGTATGAATTTTAAGTACCCCAAATCACGTACACTCCATGAATGCAAATATTAATTTTAGGAAGAAAATTCACCAATATTCAGTTACAAGTAATTTCTTTTCACTAAAAGCCTCAGAAAAGAACCACTACGCAATAAATGTGATCAACAGTCTTCACAGAAGTTTTTTACTGTGTTTGGAGATCCCTTAAAAATACTAAACATTGGCAGAAAGAATGAAAAGAAAGGATACAATCTTAAAACTTCCTTTTAGTCTCAAGTTAGATATCAGAGAGCAAGCAATAATAGATTTCTTGCCTAGTAATCATGAAAGGCTTAAGATTAGTTAAATTTAGGCTTTTGGCTAATTTAGGGGGAAAATGCATCCTATGAGACAAAAGGTCAAGAAAAGGCATTATAGCTCCAACAAGAGATTCCTTATTTTCCCTGAGACACAGGGTTTTTTCTTCTAACATCATTACGATTTTAATTGTTTCTGTTTTTCTAAAAATCTCTTCCAGCAAACTGTCTAAATGTGGAGGTGTTTCCAGCCTGTGTAGCTGGCATGTAGGATGTAGCATGAGCTGTTCTGTGCATGTTACTGTCACCTTCTGCTTAACAAAGGGACACCCTTTACTTTCAGGAGGACCTAGATGGGTGTCACCAAAAGGAAACAAGCTGCCTTTCAAATATTCTTCATCTTCCCCTGTAGCCTCTCTCCCTGATTCGTGCTCGCTCCAGCTACTGTGTTGTTTTCAGATCATTCTTGAACCTCATTCTCTCCACCTCGTACATCTAGTTTCATATCCTCATCACAAGGAGACAACTCCATTTCCATGGCCGGGCCACCACTAGACAGCCTTCAGATCATACAATCTCTTTGCTGAGAGGGTGGTCGGTCACTGGAACAGGCTCCCAGGGATGTGGTCGCGGCACCAAACCTGTCAGAAGTCAAGGAGCATCTGGATGACGCCCTTAGTCATATTACTTTGTTTTAGGTAGGCCAGTGAGGAGCAGGGAGTTGGATTCGATGATCCTTATGGGTCCCTTCCAACCCGAGATATTCTATGATTCTATGAATTTAAACACTTGCAGGCCATTCAGCTCTCCTCAAAAGTAGAGTCACTCTATGCCAGTCATTTCTATCTTTTAAAGTTTATTCTGCCCGCTCCTTGGATGATCTGCTGTCTGCTTCACATTTCCCTGGATCTCCTGGGAAATGATGTCTCAGAGAATCCTTGGGTTATATTTTGGCATGGGATTTGGACATATAATTTGATTCAAAGTGGAAACACGTTGTATTGCTCAAGTGGGGAACAAAAATCAAACCTTGATTCAGACTGTTATTGCTGCTACACAGAAGTCCACAGTTTTTCCATTTTGGTGTCCTCACACCTTTGTCTTCCTTCTTTCTACTTCATGGGGCCCAATGTCCATGTTCATTCTCATGATCTTGGTATTGCTCCACTATACAAAAATCACAACAAAAAGTAAAAGTAGGCAACTATTCATAGCCTAAATGGGTTAACAGAGCTGCATGACAGTGAAGCAGAGTTTTTTTAAGTGGATCAGATAAACTCATTTTTTTAGGGTAGAATATCTTGTAGTAGAACAACCATCTGCAAAGACAGAAAACTATGTCTAGTTCCTTTCTCTACCTGCATATATTTAAATTAGGTGTCTCCATTTCTCTAGAAAATGACCAAACACCAAGCTGCAGAGTATCCAGAACAATGTTACTTAACTTATGTTTATTCTTAAGTCAACGGTGATTTTTTTCAAGGAGTACCAGTGACACACATGGAATAAAGCCCAGGCACAAATAAGAGCTCTTTTTCATTCATCCCACAACAGTTTGACATCATTTGTTGAAAAGTTTGTATAAATAGTGGCAATCAAGAGATGCAGATCTTTGTCTACTTTTGCTTCTAAAACAATTGCAATTTCCAAACCCCAAGAAGTTGTTACAGTTCTCTCTGGTTTCAAGACAAAGGCTTCAAGCAGAAGAAAATATAAAATTAATTTAGAATATATTTCTGAAAGGTATTCTCTAAGAATTATGAGTTGTTTGCAAGAAGCATTTAATAAAATATTATGACCTACTTAGTGCAATGGGTCATAATAACCTTAAAAGACTGTCATAGAAACTAGGTCAAAGGGGAAAAAAAGAGAAAAAAATTCAAAGCTTTACAGGAGAAAGTTATGGTAACAAGGAGTAAATTCTTTCGTTTATTTTCAGGGCTTCTCACTGGCCGAAACGTTGGGCTTAAACCAATATATTTCAAAAATGGCACTGATCTGCCTGTTTAACTGAAGAGCTAAAATAAGCAGATGCTTGCCCATCTGCCATCTCTCTGTCTGCCAATGTCCAAGAAAGCACAGTTCAAAACAGCAGTGTCTCTGGTACCTCTATACAGCAAATGTTGGCAACTGAAAGCGTTTTCTCTGCAAATTTAGGAAATACACAGAAATCCTTGGTCTAACAGAAGCAATTAGTTGATTAGCAAAATTATTCACTTCATTCCTTTTTAAATATGTCATCTTTTTCAAGACTTGCATGGTGTTTCTTCCAATAACAATAAGTAATCTTCCATTATTGGTTTTCAGATGATGAAACAAGTGGATACTACTTACTGATGGGCATCAAAATCTAACATAAGTCCTTGTTTAGAGATAGCAACAAAATGTCATTTCAAAGAACAATAGATAGGCTCTGTAGCTGTATATATGGCACTAAAGCAAAAATATTATTCAGATCATTAGAATTTGAGACATTCATGGACTATTTTTATGTAGAAGCATGTCAAAAACAATTGACATATGATATACATAGAAAAAAAGAAAGACCGTTACACTATTTTGATAATGCTTGATTTGCATTTAGGTTTACATTTAGATTTGCCAGGTATTAATCTATTATTATTGTTAATCTATTATTATTATTACTATTATTATTATTAGCCATTTAAGAGAAATGTGCTGCATTTGATAATAAAGTATTTTAAAAAATATAATATTTCCTACCAGAAGAGTAATATGTGTCTGACAACAGAAGCAATATACTGTAGTTTTCTGGAATACCTGCAAGTGATAGGCATCCTCTTGTTCTTTGGACACTCCTGTTGAGTATAGCACTGCTGTAGTTTGAAAAGTGAGTCAGGGACAATGAAATCATGAGGTTCCATATTTATCCTTCTCTCAAAGCCTGCCATAATGCATCTGTTTTCTTTGTAAGAGAAAGGGTGATTTCTATGATTGTTACCGCTGCAGTTTTCACCTAAGATCTGAAAAATAAACCACACTCTTATCCAATAATCTTGCAGTCAGGGATTACTGGACAATTATGTGCTGGTGATGCATTAGATGATGGAAAATTATATAGGATAGCTTTGAATAATTTCTTTTTCTTAGCAACATTAGCAAAAGTAAAATTTATTACATCTCTGAAGTTAGAAAGTATTACTTTTAATGTCTCCTACTGGTTATTTTCACCATAATTTCTACAGCAAAATGAGCCCTACAAAGTTGATTTATTTTGCTAAGAAAGTTTTTCTAATATTATAGAATTAGATATGACAATATTTATCTTATTACTAGATTCAACTAACTTAATAGGTTGTGGTTTACAGATGTTTTGATGGGGACTTCTTTATTTCTGGAAATTTTCCTGAAAACTGCATAAAAAATTTTCACAAAGAATTCTTTAATCAGATCTTTTTAACAAAATAAATTGTTTAATTTTTGTTATCTATAATATGGTATTTTTCCTCTGTAAAATGTTGTGGTTGTCCCCTGAGGAAGAAGAAACATCATTACATTTAAATAGCCAAACAACCCATAATAACAAAAATGCTTAAGAAAAGCACTGGTTTCCTGTGATTCTGAGATCTATCCTCCTTTGCTTAAATGCTTTTAAGAACTGAATTCCAGTTCAAATTACAGAATGCAGGCTATGCAGTACTGCAAGTAAGTGCATGGAAAAAATAAAGACAATAAATACATTATTTTACTGCTTTTACTTATTTATTAAAAGGACAAGGAACATGATTGTTGTTAGGAATGACTAGTTGTGTGAGTAGCACTGAGAGTGTTGCAAATCTAGGAAACAAATAAAGACTAGAATGGACTAGTATTTCATTCTTAAACTGGAACATTGATCTTCATACTATGTGACAGGGGACATTTAAATGTTTTATTTTTTTCATTAAATAGCCTGACAGAGAATCAAATAGCTTCACACAGAAGCAAGAAGATAGTCTCAAACCACAGTTTAAGCACTACCACTTCCCTCCTCATAAAAAAAAAATAAAAAATAAAAAAATCTGTCTTAAGGGATCAGAGCATGCAAGGTAAACAACTAGGTGGGAAGGACTTTTTTCCACATGAAACAAAGGGACGAGGATGTGTTCAGTAAGGTGAAGAATATAGGCAAGGGTCAGCCAGAATCATTTCAGTATTACTAATAACATATCTTTCAAGATAGATGTCTGAAATGAGAGATGAAGCCAACATTGACAAGAGGGAGCTTCTATAAAGAGAAAGATAAAGCTTCTTTGCAACTGCTAAATAAACATTTTTCCTTTTCCTTGATTTATATCCCTCTTCCATGTAACCCAAGAAAGAAAATACAGAGTATTACTTTGGTAAAGTTGTCTCCTCTCTTTTTCCTTTCTCTTTTTCTCAAAATCTGTAATCTTTACTGTGCATATTATGCACCTCAGATTATAAAACTTTTTTTAAAAATACCAGTTTTGTACTACAAGTACTTCAAGCATTATAAATTTTCTGTAATTTTTGTGGTTTAGCTTAGCCATGCTGGTTTTTTCCACATTCTACTTCTTATGAACACACATGTCAAAAGTCAAAATATATTAAAAAAAAAAATTGGTTTAATGCAATCTGGTCTAATCAAATTGGGGCTTGGAAACAAAGAATACAGGCTACACCTACTACTGAGAATATTTTGTCTTGGAAGGCAAGGAGTCAGAAAATGATAGTCAACTCAACATGAACGCAAAGAGCAATCCTGTGGCTACCAAGGCTGATATGATCCCTGGATATAAAGAAAAAGGAGCTGCAGAACAAAAACAGTGATGTGATTGTAAGGAAGAAGCTCTTCCCTGTGAGGCCAGTGAGGCACTGGAAGAGGTTGCCCAGAGGGTTGTGGCTGCCCCATCCCTGGAAGTGTTCCAGGCCAGGTTGGATGGGGCTGGGAGCAACCTGGTCTGGTGGAAGGTGTCCCTGACCAGGGCAGGGGGGTGGACTAGATCGTCTTTGAGGTCCCTTCCAACCCAAATCATCCTGATTCTATGATTCTATGACTGTATGAAGGTAAAAGTAGGCCTAATGCTACGTGGATATAGAGCGAATGAGATATCTGTCCCATCTCACAAAAAGTCAAACCCTACAGATAATAGGAATGGGATACTATCAACCCTACCTGCAGGAGCAAATAATGGACTTCAACGACATATCAATATGATCTGAGTTAAAAAGCCGTTTTATTCCAGTTAGCTGCTAGCTTATATACATTTCTTGTGTCCGTACACGCGTTACACTTTAGTGTGGTTGGATACGTGCATTGTTCATGCACCATGCACATGCCATTCTATAACTACAGATTGGTTAGCATCAGGTGCGCGCTCAGTTCCAAATTAGGAGTTGTTAACATTCTTGCAGTTACTAGTACTGATTTCTTCCGCTGGCAGTTTTGCTGCCTCGACAGCTTCTTTGTTCTCAGTGTGCGTTAGTAACCCCGCGTCCTTGCAGAGGCAACACAGCCTGCAGTTATGTCAAGAGGCTAAGGAACAAGTGAGTTTTGATAGGCCATATCTCCATTTTCTTCTAAATACGTTGCTACACCTACCTCCCTTTATTTTCAAAATCATGATTATTAGAACTTGTTACACAACTTCAAATACTGTTTCTGACATCCAAAGGACTATTTCTTCTGTGGAAACGAAATTACAATTTGCCTTATTCCTGAAATATGCTTAAAATAAACTCATTTATAAAATCTTGGAAAGCTATTGCCCAGCAAAGAATATTCTAACAACATGTCCTGGTTTCAGTTGGGATCGAGTTAATTTTCATTCTAGTAGCTGGTACAGTGCTGTGGTTTGGGGTCAGTAGGAGAAGAATGTTGATAACACTCTGATGTTTTGGGTTGTTGCTGAGCTGTGTTTAGACTAAAGTCAAGGGTTTTTCAGCTTCTCCTGCCCAGCCAGAGAGAAGGCTGGAGGGGCACAAGGAGTTGGCACAGGACACGGCCAGGGCAGTGACCCCAACTGGCCAGCGGGGTATTCCAGACCATGGGACGTCACATCCAGTGTGGAAACTGGGGGTGTGGGGTGGAGGGGAGGATCGCTGCTCGGGAACTAATGAGTTAGTGGCGAGCAATTGCATTGTGCATCACTTGTTTTTTATATTCTGATCCTTTTATTATTATTTTCTTTTTAACATTGCTATTATTATAATTATTAGTCTCTTCCTTTCTGTTCTGTTAAATTGTTCTTATCTCAACCCATGAGTTTTACTTTTTTTTCCTGATTCTCTCCTGCATTCCACTGGGGGGGGTGGGAGTGAGTGAGCAGCTGCCTGGTGCTTAGTTGCTGGCTGGGGTTAAACCACAACACAAAACAATATTTTTATAGAGCAAGAAAGACTGAGAAAGGTACTCAAACAGGAAAACTATTAGACATATGCAATCATAACTGTGATGTCAGAATTGAACCTGCCAAAAAGTCAGAATGCTCTTCTGCAGTTTCCAGGTTACCTTTTAAACTTACATAATCAAAAGGAGCAAAATTTCTGTGGGACTTAAGAGTAGTGAACAGCTTGTGCACAACTTTGTTTCAGTCCTTTCTCTGTGATAAGGATTCCAAGAATTACTCTGATAGTCTCATTCTACATCTGAACATCAATTTCCCTGAAACGCCAACATATGTATCTTTTTCTTTATTACAGAAGAGAGACTTGTTTTGTTTAATAATTTGTATATGGAGTATTTAAATCCTATTTGCAGTATCCATAGATATTTGTAGATAGCGTGAAAGCAAATAATATTGACTATAATCAAGTTAGCATCAAACCTGTCAAAGGGTTTTTCCTCTATATTTCACTAAGTGCAAAATTCTGCTTGGAGAATAGAGTTAACAAAGTTTCCTCTGTGGTCCAGGATTTCTCTAGAATTTTCCAGTGTCAAAAGTATATTCATTGCTGTTTATTTGTAAGATCTGAAATTGTTGCAGCGTTCATGTTTCCTCTAGTTTCAGAAGCTTTGATTTTTGCATCCTTTGAGGAAGATACATGCTCTTGCCAAAGCGTCCTTATCAGGATTATTATCTTTTTTACCTTCAAATAATTGCTGTAGATACACTGTGAACAAGGGATAAAACTGGTACTAATAGTGGCTTTCAATGTTTTAGCATATCTTATTGAGCAAGCTTTCCAAAGTTAGATAGTGGAATACTCTTAAACCATGATGTTGCTAATACTGACCATAAGCACAAGTTTCAGATATGAAAAACCCATGGATTCCTAGGGAAAAAAATATGCTGTACAGGGTTATAAGAATAATGTACAGTCAAGTTTCTCAGGGTAAAATAACTTTACATGTACAATATAAAGAAAGATCTGCTATCAAGTTTTTCAATTCCCTCTCAGGAATCATTTTTTTGGAGGGCATAGCCAGTTTAAAGTGGTTCTTGCAAGGACAATCAGAATGCCTCACATCCCTAAAGGAAGTTTTAAAAAGAAATATGCTTTATGAAGAGCAAAAGAAAACCAACCAGAATCTTCAGAGCTAGGATCAGGGAAACCGCTTGCATGTTAAGGGAGTAACACAACATTTTCCTTAGCGTGCTAGCCTTCCCATCTCTGTAAGAGAGCTGAGCAATTATGGAAAGCTTCTGATTTAATAGACTGCATGCCTCCTTTTTTTTGTTGTCTTTCCCCCTGCCTTTTTTTTTAAGCAATTGAGGATGCGAATCCCATACAGTCAGTATGTTCAAGACAATTCATATGAACTTCTTAAAAGAAACATAAAAGTGCTTACAGGTTTTATCATGACCAGAATATTCTTTTTTAATAGGTATTTGAATACCCTTTATAGACCACAGGAGCTACTTCAGCCCCAAGCAAACTACTTGATTGTAAGAACAGATGTTAATTTAACGATGCAGAATGTTTCACAATGAACTCTTTCCCAGGCCAAAGTACAAGAACGTGAAGTAGGTAAATTTACCAAATGAACAGAAACTGCACAAATATTTTATAGTGCAAGAGAATTCTTGCCCAAAACATAGTTTAAATGTTTTTAAAGCAGTGTCATGGTAAAAATTATTGGGTGTAGCCAATTCTTTATCATCAACAAAAACATCATGTTAAATGCTGTTCAAAAAAGTTATCTCCTATTAAAAGTAAACACTATGCCATAAAAAACCAACCAAAGAAACAAACAAAACCCTGCAAAACTCACCAAAACCCCCAGAAGAACAACAATAAATCAATGACTCTCACTGGTGTTGGCAGACTCTTAAACACAATCAGCTGATCATGTCTTCTGAAAAGGACAGTAAACTTCTGGCTTCATTTTTCTTATTTGCTGCCCTAACATCGCAGTTAATACTTCATGCAAATATCTTCTCTCACTTTTGTCATTCCCCTTCAATTCACAAGTCATAAAATACTGATTGTCAATGCTCACCTTTCCATGTGGCTGCCTAGTAGTTTGCCTCTCTGATTAGGTGACACTTTATATCCAAGCTGTAAATATAGAAATTAAGCTAATAAACTGTACAGTATTTACATTCATAGATTGAAAAGTAAATATACAAAACTGTCTAATATCATCAGATGAAAAAACATATGTTGTAATTCTATGTAAATCAAAAATGGAAGTTGATGTTATTATTGGCTTTATGCCATGAACTATACTGTATCAGTTATTAAAAGAAGGCAGACGTAAAGAAACTGCTTACTAAGAAAATCATTCTCCCATTTGGCTTATGATTATACTGATAATGAAGTCATTAATTAGCACAATTTGAAGAAACATTATGTCCTTTAATAGTGCAGAATCTAATCTCAACATCTGGACAGTTGTGCTTTGAGTTTTAGGTGGACCCATTACTTCTCCTTCCCCCCTTGCCTCTTTCTTCTGCTTTCTTTATAGAAAATAAATTAACTTCTGGCACTTTAGGTGAAGGCAGAACATATACACACACTAAATGGGAGAAGAATAGATGGCTAGAGGATTTAAGGAAGGCTTATTCTTATCTCCACATCAACAGTGATGCTTTGGGACCATGTAGGCACTTAAGCACAACTTACAAAATTTCTTACTCTTTCACAAAAGTGCAAAATTGGATTGTTGATGTTTGCGGCTCGGCCATAGCAGAACTGAACAAACAATCTTGTCATTCCCTGGTGATCTGCATTTCTCTTTGTGGCAAAAGGAGTGATTCTTCATATACTCTTTTCAGTTTTGCCACATCACCTCTGGGTACTGGTCACAAATATACATCCCTGTCCATCCTTAATGTACTAAAAAGGAACATGAAAAGAAACCCCAACCACAACCCCCCCAAAACCCCACAGACGGGGACTTATCCTGCCCCTCCTGGGAATACTGGCTGGGAAGGGCTGCTGGCTGGTCTGGAAACTCTTTTTCATGAGTTTCGCGTGGCAGTCTCACAAGCTGTATTTGTCTGCGCTGCCAAAGAGTCTGATGGGAAGGACGGTCTGAAACGAATTGTCGGTACTGACAGTTCAGTCGGCATGTGTAAGGTAAGCTCTCATCCTTTTGGAAATTATTGTAATGAGAGAGAGGATCATACTGTCTTATTTGGACAAATTTTCTTGCATAACAGGACTTAGGAACCATGGAAACAGTTGGGGTTTCGAGTGGTTAATTAACAAATGTTACACAGAAGAATTGACAGTGTGGCTATTTACTTACATGTCCTGTGATACAGCTGTGATGGCATATTTATTTTTCAGTTATATATACATGTTTATTTTCAAGTTACGTATAATCTACAACAAAGAAGAATGTTGACGATACGAAAGGAGAAGAAAGGTCACAAAATCACTGTGTTTGCCTGTTCTCCAATCTGGGAAAACAGGATTCACAAGAAAAGGCTGCTGAAGCCACTTCCCTCATCTGTCCTACATTATTTTTTCTTTACATCTTCCTGGGTGAGAAGGAAGGGGAGGAAATTCTGCTTTGACACTTGCTGAGTCACATGTTCCCACAAAAGTCTTTGGCTGTAGTTTAATACTCAATGCTTTCATCACCTTTCAGTTCCATGTTTTATCTTTCCTTTTCAGGCTCCTGCCCCAGTCTTATAAAGCCTCTGCTGGGTGTTTTGATCTTTCTCCTTCCACACCAAGTGCTCCTTCCCAAGGGGTTAAAGGGGAGGGGTAGCAATGCTGCTGCTTTTACTCAGGCTCTGCAGCACAGATTTAATCGCACGCGCGTGCGCGCGCACACACACTCTGCTGGAAGATCCTCCCAAGTCCATTTCAACAGCTCAGATTTTTCTCTAAACTTCTAGATAACCTTTTTTTACTGTCTAATTTAGATTAGACAGTGCTTTAGATGTGTCTTTAATGATCAAAGTCAGACCAGAAGGAAGTTTCTACAGACATCACCTATGGACTGTTTTGCATAACAAGATCCCTGGGGCAGTTTTTTTAGGATATCCTTTTTTGTATCCTTGAACTGCAGGTACTGTTTTGTCCTCTCAATTACCAGCTGTGAAATTGGATGTGTGCATCCTTAATATGTGAATGCAATTGGGCTCTTAAAGGTCTAGAATAAGTGATATTAGTTGCAGCCAAAAACACTCCAGGGTGCAAAACTGAACATAATATTTTCATACACATACAGAAAGAAACCACCCTGGGACTAGTCTCAAATAAAGAACTGTAATTGCAGAACTGAAAGAATTTAAAGCTAGCAAGGTAGCAGTGAAAGCTGACCAGATGAATTAGAAGACAGCGTGTAAGCATCCCAAGGCATTAAACGCTGATATTAAAGCAAAGATCGATTCCAGGAAAGTGGATATAAAATACACAAGATTTTATTGTGGATTCATTGTCGAGCTATCTAGAATCTTTTATTTAAAATATCCAAAGAGGTTTGAAAGCTAGACATTTGTCCCCTAGGGACAGAAATAATTTGCAAAAGCACAGGAAAGCCAGGAATCTGTAGCTTTCTTAGAAGTTTGATTGCATCAAGAGACAGGACTTTAAAATGATTAGGTAAAGAAGGGATAGCAGTGGCATATGGTCTGTTCTGTAACTTAGCTCAGAAAAAGAAAAATCAATATTAAAATGGAAATAAAATCCCATTCCTCTATGCTATTAAAAAGAAAACCTGCTAAAAGAGGCTGAGATAATAAGTCTTCTAATATTTAAAATAGAAGGCAAAATACAAATTATACGTGTCTGAAAAGATGACTGGTCTCTCACTGTTTAAGGATTGTGAGTTCAGAACAAACCATTATGATCGTTTATTCCTGCATCAAACTCTGGTGTTCATTTCTGACTAAGCTGAATCACATAAAAAAAGGTATTGTTAATTTTTCTATATCTCAATAAATACTGAAAATATTGGTTTCAAGAATGAAGGAGCTGGTTGGTAATTTTCACCTTAGTAAATGCTATAGGAGGAAAGAAAGGAAAAGGTGGAGTAAATGACTGTGGTAATTTTTGTTTTTCAAACATGTTCTCTTTAATGAATCAATAAAGGCAACCGCTATGCCTGTAAATTGTGTGTACACGTATTTATTCGTACAATGTTTCAGTACAAAATCCAATAATGAGAGATATACAGACAATTTTTTTAATAATATGACAGCAACAGGTTCACTGATGTTAGTATTAGCCTAAACATACAAAGATCTCAAATAGGCAAAGACAAAAAAAACCCCACAAACATAAACACAGAGAGAAGGGAGAAAGCAATCTGAATAATTTACCTATAGAGAAATCTGAAAGAGTGCCTTACAAATAAAATTATTTACAACTAGTGCATTAAGGTATTAATTTGTTTTATTCTTTAAAATAATTCATAACGACAAAAAATTGATTGATTTTACTTCCACCGTGGTTTCAACAAAGACAGTACAAACAAGTAGCTATAACATACCTGGTAGTTTGCTCTGAGTTTGGAAAAAAAAGGCCCATCTGCCAAAGGTTTTTAAAATCCCGAGAAGGTGGAGTTAAAATGGTAGCTGTATAAAAAAGATACTCAGAAGTGAGGCCAAAGTTACCTATGACCAGGAACAGAAACAGCAGTGCAGGAATCCACCATGGGAGGGAATATCAGCTAAGCAGCATCTGTATTTATTTTTCAAACATTTTACAAGAATAAATAGTTTCTAAATACAGTAGGACATAGAAACTGATTAACTCTGGAGATGAAGAGTGCGTTGCATTAGATTTGGGGGAAAATGAAAGGTAAAAATAATAAAAATAATTAATATTTCCAGAATTGAAGAGTTTTGTAAAGAGTTAATGTTCTGTTTAACATGAAAAACAAACAAAACAAAACAAAACCAAAAAAAGCAGGTTTATAGTGTCTGAAGGCAAATAATGTCTATATTTGAAAACTTTTATCAACTTTCTGTCTGCACCATAACCTACCTGAATTTAAAGCAGGTCTGTTACTAAGAAGAATCCCTAGAGAAAATGATTCCTAGTCTTAGAAGGTAATACCTTTTCCTGTAATTAATTTATGCTCTGAAATCACTCAGACTCTCAGAACAACATTGTCAGGCCTGTGCTGTTGTTTAAAAAAGAAGTGTTGTATTTATTAGGGGCTGAACTGGAAGTTCAACTAAAGATCCCCTGATCAGAATTTAGTTGCCCCACACCCAAACAAACCTTGTGTTTAGAGCTGCAAATAACTGCACGCACAAGGAAAGATTTACCAGTGAATATGGAAATAATGGATTCCTTAGGGAATACTGCAGATTTTTGCACAATATCACTAACACACATTTAAAGTTTCACACCTAGTTCGTGATGGACTGTCTCAATCACAGTCAATCTCTATTTTACTTTCCTCCGCTGTGATATCCATGCAGTGACGTTTCACCCATTTCATTACATCATGGTTTCTCCTCAAACTACAGGGCATGCCAAAAAGAACAATAAAAGCTACACCGCCTTTTTGTGTCGCACACTGAAAGTCACAGAAAATCTGTTTTCTTATAAACTACCACAAAGTGTCCCTTCTGATTCATTTTAGTCAGTGAACGTGTATTCAGTGGTTTAACTGTACAGGAGAAGAGGCTCGTAATGAACTTACACAAGATGTGGAGAGGAGAGGAG
>JANZLQ010000050.1:7246906-7268367 GCA_026212715.1 Elanus axillaris | reverse complement strand
CAGCCCTTGGCTCTGGGTGAGCCCGGCTCAGCCCCCACGGACACAGCCCGGGGTGATCGGCGCTGGGCTCAGCACACAGCCGAAACACGGCCCCCCACCAGCCACCGGCAGGAAAATCGGCTCTACCCCAGCCAAAACCAGCACAGCAATGAAATACGAGATATTACCCTTGATTCTGTCAATTGCAAAATGGGAAGATGAATAATTTTGTGTCAGACACTACTCAGTAAGGAGCCTGCCTGAAAACATTAGCTCACCAGATACTGGTCATCCAAGAGTATGACAGCAGAATGTCCTTCGGGAAGAAAACTCAGATAGATGCAATATGGAGTTAATGAAAATGTGAACAAGATGGGAACGTGTATGCTGGGAAGATGAATTAATATTTCTTGTTCTTCCCAAAGAACTAGTTTTCCTTATTCATTTGCCCTTTTGATTAGTAGCCAGTTAACCTCCTCCTCACAGTTTCCTACTCTCGCTGTACAATAACTAGGTCTCACACAAGAAAAGTTTGTGTGGTGGATGCATGCTCCCTGCCTTATTATTTTCTCATTGATTATGAGAGCTAAGGTAACTAAAGTAAACTAAGGTAAAAATAAAAAAAACCAAAACCAACCAACCACCACCAACAACAAAACAAACGAACAAAAACTTTAATAAGGAAGGCTGTAAGACAAAATTACAAACAGCCTGTAATATGCAGAACAGTTCAGACTACTGGCTGCCTGGGAAATATAAATCTTTGAAGAGCTGAATGCTGGTGCATTCCATGGGTGGTTTATGCTGTTGCTGATTCAGTTGACCACTGTATCTTTCAAATATTTCTCTTTTTTTAATTGATGTAAAAAAAGGATATTTCTTTTTAAGCTCAGTTGCAGGCATTTTTGCCATTTACCACTCTTGGCAAATTTAGGTAATTCTGTAATCAGATTTGTTATTGAGATTACTGATTTGAAACTCATTTTTTACAGGTGTGGGGCACAATCTGAGTGAAGCTACAAGAAAAAAAAAGAGTTATTATAATGGGGAATTTTGATCTATTATAAAAGATAACAATTGAAAATGGATTCTTTCAGTGCTTGTGTGACAAATTATATTTCCTTCTTTAGCTTTTGGGAGAGGACAGTAATAATTTAACTATTCTTTTGTGAATAATCAGGTAACACCTCTTCACTGTCCCTTATTATTGAACAAGGATGAATTTGAGAGCAGGGGATGCTTTCCCCTCCCTCTCTAGACCCTATCATGCTAATAAATATCTACAATTACACATGATCTAAACCTCCCCTACCAGATCAGCTTCACTAAAGTTAATTACAACTCCTCTGTTTGCAACTGTGAAATACATCTGCATTCAAAACATAACATCTGTATAGGGAGTGCAACGTTCTCCAGGCAATACCCAAGTTACTTTGTGTATATTTGTATTTCCATACTGTGAATGGGAAATGGGTTAGCTCCACTGCTTCTCTTACTAATTTGGACACTCTTTTTAAGTCAAGCTAATTTATGAACATTTGTTCAACAATGTCTGTTGGGGTGCGCATGAATTGGGCTTTCCAGGGATGTACCATGCTCTACAAACTATTCCAGCGTATATTCTATTAAATATTCTGTTCCAGAAACTTCTTCCCCCCCACCCCCCAAAGTAGTGTTGATATCAGGATGAAGAAGAAGCAGTAATGACTTCAGAGTTAAAATTTACCTAATACATTTTCCAGTTCTCTAGAGAAAGTAATCTTCTATGTGACTGGGAACTGGATAAGGAAAAAAATCCTGAAATCAGAGTTGTTTTCCTGTTAATGTTTGAATGTGTTGAGATTTCACTGAATACCAACCTGTCAGTCTCCACTTTCAACTTACATTTGTGCTGCAGAGAACTTCACTGACGTTGCTGCTAAAAATTGTAATAATGCAGCCTGTACTGTCGTTTCTCTCTGGCGGTCCCATGTTTATGGTCCCCTAAAGAGAATCAGGGATATAGCTACAACCATAGCTTTATGTGCAGGAAAGAGACAAGACCCTCTAAAACCCTTTTATTCCTTGCTGTCGTCCCACCAGCAAAAATACCCCAATCTATTATTTGTTAGAGACTTGCTAAAAAAGCATTCTTCCTCTTCCCATACAAATTGCCACCCTTTTAATGCTTACTTCGATCTACTGTTCCCTGAACTTTTTGCTTTCGTCTTGTTTCCCAGAATTTTGGCTTTCACTGGCCTTCGGACTGCTATGCTGCTGTTAGCAGAACCTGCAGCTACTGCAAACAGTCCTCCCTGGGCTCTGTTTTCTCACTTCAGATGGAAGACCAAGTCAGCATTATTAGATAAAGAGGACAGAGGAAAGTGGCAAGGAAGACGACTGACAGGGATAAAACTAGCAGAGAAAAAGACAGTGAAAAGGGAATAAGAAGACACAAAAGAAGAGGTAGCAATTTGTGATTGCTCTGAATGACAGAGTAAGAGGACACCTTATTTTGGAATATTTGCCAGTATTTCTGAGTATTTTACAGCGTAGAAGTTTCAGTCAGATGGACCAGATGACACATACAGGATGAAGGAAAAATCCAAGAGATATTTCAAGCTCTTTGCTCTTGATTTACACCCTAGCCATGATAACCATATTAAGCATAGGATAAAACCCAGGACTATGCCAGCAAAAAGTTTAAACACCAGCCTTCTTGTTCATGAAGAATACTTTACCTCCTTCTACATAGTCTTCCCTAGCAGTCTTTTCTCCACATAAACCGTAGCAGGGATTTTTTTGTTTGGTTGGGCTTTTTTCTTTTTTTAAAGGACTATCAACTTGAAGCTAAGTAAATCCTGAGGAAAATGAGTTAATGGTTATGGAACATTTGTTGACAAAGCTGCATGATATTTTGTTGTCTATTTTCTACTGCCAGTCACCATATGGATGTCACCTTATGTTGCCCACATATACAACTCAGTGAATTTAATCAAAGAATAAGGTAGAAAAAAAAGATTTATTGATTAAAAACTTGAATTTTTTTTCTTCCTTCAGGCTTTTAAAGCCATGTCTTAGTTTTCAATAGGAGTATTCTTCTTCCAGACCCATAAAACCAAGAAAGCATCTTCCCTGTTAAGAGCGAAACCACAATATAGAGGTGTCAAATGGGCATTTTAGAAGTTAAACTTAAATTTTAAATGCTTTGTTTTACAAGTCCTTTACTTATATTTTCTTGGACATTTTAACAGCCCTAAGATGTTGGTTTATGCTTCTTTTTCCATTATCTGGTTATTTCCAGCTGCAAAGACATATGAGAATCTGCCTATAAAGCACTCTGCAGGACTAGTTCACAGCTGCCAATACTCTTTTTTTTCCTCAAAACTGAAAGCTTCCCTCTGTTTTTAACTACAGTCAAAGTAGCTGCAATCCTCAAGCTCAGGGTGTTCCCCTTTACAGTTCTACCAGTTTGTTGATGGTATCACCAGGGTATACACCACAAAAGTGCAATTTTTAGGCTTCAGCACTTTTTGCCTGAAATGTATCAGCAAAATCTGATTTTGTGCATTTATTGTTCTAGGTAGGTGCCAGTTACCATATGTAACAATACATTTAGATTTGGTCTAATGATTGCAGACAGTATACACAGGCCCAGGTGACAGCGTTCACCTAAATGAAGCAAAATGGGATGTCAAAGTTGAGTATTTTCTTACTTTGACAGTTCAGAGCCCTACAGAGCTTTCCAAATCCAGAATGGCTATGAGATTATTGGCAAAATAAATCCAGGAACAAAAATGGGGTTCACACAGGAATGACTTGTGGATCTAATCCCAAGCGGATCATTTCTCCTCCCTCAGGTCCCCAGTCTCTGAAATACTGATTCTAGCTGCAGTCAGGGTAGTTTAGGAACAGGCTGTGATTTTAACAGCTGGTTCCACTGAATTAAATTAAATCATCACCAGGACAGCCCTTCTTTAGGCTATGTTTTCATAGTGCTTTATAACTCAGTGGGACAGTTTCTGTCAGCCCTCATTTAAAAACTGAGTGGTAACCTGACTTTCATATCTCTTTTCTAGGGAAAAATGGCCTGAAAAACATGTTAGACTACAATAAGAGATATTCAGAGTCTTAAAAATATGTTTTAAATTCCTTGGTAGATCCAGTAGCACATAACTATTTATTTCACTTCTAAATTCTGTAGCAGATTTATGTGTGCTATTACCTTTCACACAACGTAGGTATAAATGTAGCATAATTCTAAAATAGATGGGCATAATCTTTAAAAGTTAAATGATGAAAAATGCCATGTAGATTAACTGTTGAGCTACAGTCTCCCAGTTGTTCACCAGTCATTTACTGTATTCTCCACATTATGAAAAAACATCACTGATTGTCATATGAAGCTGTCTACTGAGTACCGAATTAAACTAAGAAGTTTATGGGTAGTTTTAGGATGTTAAGATTAATTTCCAGCAAACGTTTGAAACCTGAGAGCAAGGTAATGGGTAAACAAATACGGAGATACACAAAACCAAAGACTCTCTAATGGTTTTGAGGCAGGGAAGGGTGGTGCTGATGGGGGTGTTTGTTTTACTTCCAGTGAGATCAATTACATTAGATCAACAAAGACACAATTCTTCAAATACTTGGCACTGTTGTGAGGCTTGACTCTGAACACCAGAAATAACAATATTGTAATAAAAAATAATATATTTGACTATAAAACAAGTTTCAACAATAAAATAAAATAAGCATTCTCACAAAGCGTTGCTTGCAATTTTTAACTTGTTATCCCATGTTCACAAGCACTTTGGCTTGACAGAACAAGATGACAGCAGGGGTATCATTCTGAGGCAAGCGGTAGACAACTCTTCCTTTGTATGACTTTGAATGACCTATGTCATCTAGTTTACTCATTTACACTTTGCATAAAGAACCCAATCTTGTCTCTCTCCAGCTTCACTCACTAGCAACCTTGTGTGTCAAAAAGGACAGCGAATAGTTGATCACTGTTCACCTTCTGCATTATTTTCATGAGCTTTTGTCATGACACTTCTGTCATGTCCTTCCTCAGCCATCTTTCTTCTAGAGTGAAAGAAACCAAAGATACTAAAAGATGTCTGTGAGGTCCTCAAAAATCAAAAGGCAAACTTGAAAATTTAGGTAGTGAAAAGGTTTTGGCTTCTTATATGTGCTGTATGTCTTCTGCATCTTTCTGGGATCCTTGAAGAATACATTGACAATTTTTCCTCAGTGAACGTGAAAGTTACAAGCTTTTGTCTTGTTTTATAAAAACATGTAAACATACTTATTGAAACAGGGAGAGACAATAGTACCTCTCTCTTTCAGAACACCCTTATCACTTCATGACAGAGGTACACTCAAATTCCCTCTCCCTATTTGCTACCTCCGTGAATTACGATGATCCCAGAAAGACGGGACTCGTGCACTGGGAGAGATCACCCATCCCCTGCACCCCTCTGACCCGGAGGCAGGAGCAGCCACACAGCAGGTAGAAAAGTCACTGGAGTCAGGTGCCGGTTAAAAGCAGCAGGTCAAATCCTCCCTTCCCCACACAGGTTTTGTTCAGGGCCTAATCCCACACACGTGCGGAGAGAAATGAATTGGCAAATCTGCGTGCCAGCGGACAAGGCAAGCACCGAGTGCGGGCAGAAGACAGCCCCGGGCACCCTGACCGCTGGAGTGGTGTTTTGGAGGGGCATAAGCCCAACTTTCTTCCTTTTCCATGAAGAACTGAGGTAAGAGGCACAGGTGTGACTTTTCTAGTTGAGAACTCTTGCGTCACCACACCATCGGTAAGAAAATACTCGCTTTTTCTCTAACTCTCTTAGACCATACCTAAGGAAGGATTGCCCTCTTGCCGCTTCTCTAATCAAGGGCTGTACTCCCAATGGGTTTACCCATCTGGTGAAGGAATCAAGGAGCAACTTGCCTTCCCAGCTAGGAATGACCTTAGGAAAGCTTTCCTAAGGACTTGAACTGGGACAGTATGGATATCGCAGCTCTGTTCAAATGTCCATTGAGAGCTTCTCCACTCCATGGAGGATATTTCTGTATCAGTTTAGTCTTTTGCTTGTATAGAAAATGCAACTTTTGGTTAGTCTTAAAGTATGGTATGATTATCTAATACGCAGGGCTCTTTTCCCTGGGACTGTTATGAATTTTATCCTTTGCACTTTGCTATTTATCTGCCTAGTTACAGTTTTTCTGTGGAGATACACTGACCCCATAAAACCCCCTAAATGTTATCCCTTTAATGCTTTCAAAGAAGTTATTAGTGTTCATGGCAACATATTATTGTATACACCAGAGTCCAACTGAAAAGAAATACGCTACTTTTTCTTGGGACTAACAGACCATTTCTCTTATACTACAACATCATCCATTTTTCCTGGGAGGAATTAGTATGAGAAGACATGAAGAGCCAAACACTGCAAAGTTCTTTCTATCTGTACTGTTTAGGTGTGGAGCTGATCTACTGCATTTCTTGCATCTTTCCCATTCACATTATCTTTTTTTGTTATGGTCATTCCATCACTCCCTGTGTTATTTTTGTCACATTTTCGATTTAAATTTCTCTGGTCTTTTCGGAAGAGGTCCCTTTTTGTTGTTACTGATATTTTGCTTTTCCAATCATGTCAATAGAGTCATCCATCCTCGTTAAGCTTCCCCTGGGACGCTATTTTTATTTCTTTTGAATTTCAGTCAAAAACTTATCTTATGTCAAAGACACAGTTATCCACCTGAAACAGAAAAACTGATTTTTCAGTTGTGGATCAGAAATCTAAAATTTTACTGTTCTTTTTTATCCTATGTATTCAACAAATCTCAGAGGCTTTGGATTTTACACAAAGCACAGGCCTCATCAATATTTAATATACTCTTTCTTAACGAGGCTTCTTTTTCCCCAAACTTCTAAGTCTCGCTCTAGCGCCAACCTGTCTGAAAAAGATCCTTTCTGCATATGAGCTCATATTGACTATCCCTGCATAGCCAAGGAGCTTGCTGTTGCTGCAGAACTTCTGCCTACAAAGTTAAGCCATTTAAAGCCTTATTTTATATCTGACAAGGCAGCTGTAGTGTTAAAATAACTGCATAAATTAAAGGCCTTTATCTAGGGCTAGAAACTGGGTGGGGAAGCGGACCCAGCTCAAGATCAAGTTGAGGATGACAATAAGTTTCAATCTTAATTTTCAAACTCTCCCCTGCTCATCACCAAGAATCTCCCTCACATCTTCCTCACATTTTAGCTGAGGACCTGTGTTACCATCCTGTTTGTTTGATTGTTTTGTTTTTTCCTTATTCTTTTGACTTCTTTTTTAGCACCACAGTTTCCTAGATATCCTTTGTCACCTGTCCTCTCTGTTTCAGGTTTTAACTAAGATGCTTGCTGTCACAATGAAATAAAGGGCAACCTTGACCCACACAAAAGACTTAACTAGCAAACTTTGCTTTTCTTGGCTTGTTTTTCACCTCCGTGATCTAATCTTTTACACCCCTTTCCTACTGTTTAAGGAAATAAGCGTTCTTTAATTGCATAGGAATATGGCCACACTAAAGACAATTCTTATTAACTACTAAAAAAAAAGTGGTTTATTGTTGACACAGGGAATTCTCACTGGAATGGTAGTATGCCCTGGAAAAAATCTGATCTTAAGTAATAACCTCATGTGTAAAGCAACAGTAATCTGTTAACAAGCAAGGAAGATATGCTTATTTCCTGCTTGCTAGCTAGAGATAAGACAACTTCATTGTTTTCTTTTTTTAAAATAGCATTCCAACTTCCAAAAATGTTTCATAAGACAGATTTGTTTGATAATAGACAGAGAACAGTGACCTACATAGAAAAAAAAAGGAAAAAAAGCAGATTATCTATACTCAGAATGAAAGAGATTAAGTAGCAGATAGCATTGTGTAAACCTGTGAAATTCTATTGTTTCCCTCTTCCTCAGTTCATTATATGTGATTTTTTTAATCTCTCAGGCTGTTATTTCTATCAATAAAAATGCAAGAAACTGTCATTTTTAAACAATTTATACACTATTCAGCTACTTCTAAAATAAATTTTGTGATGTACTGCAATGAGAATTCGTGAGTTTGGCTTGTTAAAGCTCATATAGTGGCTATTAAGGGCACTTTAGAGAGCTGCATTGTACAGTCTGCAAAATCTCCTAAATGCCATATCCTGCCACTGCAAGAAGGCTTAGGCCAGATTTTTAATAGCCCAGTGGTGACAGTGCATATGCGTCTAAGGACAATGCACATGCAGGAGAAGCTAATTAACATCAAACACTAATTAGTCCCTCAGTATTTAGCAATGAAGTATCAGCAGCTGTCTTAGATGCCATATGCTAATTAGCATTAATAAACTTCAGAAATAATTGTCTCCATTGTTCTGTGTCATAATACTCCCTCTAATTATACTTTGGAGAGCATTGCCTGTAAATGGTAGCAAGCGTTACATTGCATTGCTTGAAGTTTAATGAGCAATTTATGGCAACTTGTGGCAATAAAAAAAGAATCTATATCAGAAAAAAAAAAGATTAATACCAATTTTATAAGTCTATAATTAACATGTTGGCTTGTACCTGTGTTCAGAAATTTCGTGAAGTGGGAGGGAGATACTTTTTTTTTGTTCTGTATGCTATAGTGTACGCAGCGAAAGAATAAAGAGGTGATGTTTTAGTGTAATAGAACTGATTCACTCTCTCTGCATGCAAATGTTTTATAAAAACAGTTTTATATGTCACACAAAATGGTGTCAGCTATCATACTGGAGTGTTTATGCTCAGCTTGGATTTTATGGTTGCTCAGAACTCCGTTTCTCTAATGGTGAGGAAAAAAGAGAAGGTGGTTTTTTTTGTTTACTCTGATCAATATGCATTATCCACTATGGATGTTTTTCCACAGATTTATATTTTCTTTGCAACATTGAAGAACTGTATGATTGTTGGCTTTTTTGTTGGGGGGTATGTGGGGTTTTTTTGTTTGGGTTTGTTTTTTTTTTTAATCAGAACTACAGCAAAATCCATATGAAACACAAGTTTCATATTAGCTCTGTGGCATAAAACCTGAGACAACCTGAGACTCTGGAGAACCATTTGGTCTTGTTTGAAAACTTGTGATAACCATTGCTAAAGACATCCGGGATGGCATTACAGGCAGTGCAACCTTCCATAAAATGATCCCTCTACACACACACTGCTCAGTGTCTATATTGCCTGGTTTAAAGCATGTCAATAAAGCTAAGCAGTTCAAATACAGCAAGCATATGTAATATTTGAGCACACCTCCCACCAGGGAGTCCCAACAAGGTGGAAGTATAAACGCAGGAAAGGGCACATGACATAGAAGGACTAGTGAAGACAAAGAACCGAGCTGAGCGGTAGCTCCAAGAAAAGGAGCCTGGATCCTATAGAAAAACACCAGACAAAACCCACCCTAGAAGACTTAATTCCCAAGACGTGTCATGAGTCAGCACACAGTAGCACAGACAGAAGTTCTAACTGTATTTTAGCAGAAGTACTACCAAATGTCCCAGGGGTTGTGATAAGTTTCAGCTACCTGTATTTGTGTAACTATTATGGCTTAAAACAAGCAAAGGCCCTAACATGAAGCTTCATTAGATAATAGTTTTCTTGTTCTTTTTCTTTCTGTATTTACAAGTCTCTTACCAGTTCAACTATAAGAATGGTAACTACTTCAGTAAATAAACAAACAGACAAATAAGTACGTGCAGAAAGAGAGAGAAAAAAAATCTTGAAAAATCCCTGTAAATTCAATAGTAAGGCTGGTATCTTCTCTCAGATTTACACCATTATGTAAGAAAGCAGTGGAGTGACATAGAGCTATCTTAAATTCCATGCATTTTGACTCATGGTAGATATTATTATCCCTGAAGACTAAATTTTGAGGGGTTAGAACCACCCTTGGCACACATGATGAGTGCGGTTGTCAGTTTTCTTTTCTGGAAAGTCTTTACCGAATTCAGAAGGGAAAAATAAAAGAAAACAAAACAAAAAGAAAGGAGACAAACCAACACTCCACTGCCAAAGGAACTGAACACTGTTCCATTTTTCCATAATTAAGCTGTGGCTAATCCAGCTTAGCTTGACTGGAGACAGAAACATCCTGAAGGGCTATATTGCGAAGAGAAAATGTTGCCGTTCCACTGTTTACTGGTATGTTTTTAAAATTACCTACCTTCCTCCAACAGCTTGTTAGGAATATCCAGGATGAAAGGAAGGCAGAGGGGTTATAGAAGCAATTTTAAAAAAATTAGCGTCGCAACTGGTAAATGCATTAATGCTTAACAACCTGATCTGAAGTTGCAATCGTTCAAGACCGTGACAGAACTTTGTGAAAGATGATTTCCTCCAAGGAAAGGGATCATTAGCTCATAGAAATGACTAATATTAAGAGGGGTTATTAGTCTATTTTTTCTATCAGTGCAGAACCTAAGTATGAAGATTTCACCAACTGCATTAATCCCTATAAAACAAGTGAATTGAAGATGAAAGGATGCATATGCTTAGGATAAGTGCCTATTCATAACAAAGCAAACAATTTAACTTTTGCAGCTGGCATAGGTCTGAGGCACAAAATTCAGTTATAACTTGTGTTTGGACTTGAAATTTATGATTAAGAGTATCTACAAACTCTATTAGTAAACATATATGCCCTCCCCACGTAAATAATAGTAAGGTTGTTAATAAAGCGGGAGGAGGACCGGACCCTGGAACTGAGGCTTGACCCTGTAAACCAGCTTCTCAGCCATAATTTTAAGCTATTTGCATTCCAGTTTACAACGATACTTGATTTCATATTTTGTCCCACTTTAAAAGCATTTACTTGCCTCATGTATCACTGAGAAGGAAAGAAAGAAAAGAGTCCGATCCACTTCAAAGCAAACTAAGATCATAATTATTTCATATACACACATTGTTGTAATTTATTAGTGTATTAACAGTATGTCCATAAAATTAAGTAGATTGTGTATCTCTATTCATGTTCATCTGCAGGAACATAAAACTGAAACGATTTCCTAATAAACACTTTTGTACGTCTAAATTAGGAATAGCTTTCTTCATATCTTAAGAGATTCTCTTTAGAAAGAAATGGTTTACTGTAGCTTTGAAATGTCAAAAATAAAAACTACCTTTCAGAAAATGTATTATTTATTCAGACCTCAAGGAATTTCTTCCAGTAGTTAAAACTTCATCTTGGACTAACAAGGTGATTTATGCATTTGTACTGTATTTTGCTCTTTAACAAAAGTTTAATGCAATTGGTTTGGGATTTTGTTTCCACAACAAGCCCTAGGGCTTTTGATAAAGCTTTTAACTGGAAACATTTCTACCTCTACAGTTTATCAAGGTTGTACAGCAGAGGTTAATATATTATGTAGGTAGTCGATTTTGATACAGCAAATTTTTTCTCATTTTATATTAACGAGATTTTCTCCTCCTGACAAGTTGATGTTTCCTTTTACAGTACCATGTATCACAACATAGCATTTTTCTTGATTGTAAACATATTTAAAAAATAAAAGGATAATTCAGTGCTTCAATTTTCCCATCACAAATATATACAAAATCTTGACATTACCAGTTTGTATGTACATGTCAGTGCATGGCCTTCTAGGCTGCCCATTTCTCCTAGAAACCTAGACTATCTCATACGCTGCGGGCAAGGTGGTGGCACATAACTGCTCCCAGCAGAAAGAATCATGTGGAGCCACACTGCCTTCAAGGGGAGGATCAGAAGATACCCTAAATTCGTATAATCCCAGGTGCATTCTGGCTGTCTGAACACCTAAGCAGTAGTGTCACCTTCCCATTCAATGCCCACAGGACAGAAGAGCCCTAGACCCATATCTTCTTCCCTCTAGCTCTTCCTTGAAGTGGCTAATAAGAATTGCTGGCATTGTCTTCAGGGTTTCGTCTCCATTAGCAAACGGTGAGACCCACTGGGAACATATCTGTCGAGTAAAATAGTGGCTATTTCCCCAACTGTAAGTGTATCCACGCTGTGAGCATTGCAGGAGGCTTAAGGTCAGATGGGATGTAGAGTGGTCCAGTCAACTGAATGCCCGCTAGTGGCCTCTGAGTGTGGTTCTGCACCGTGTCTTCTAGTCTGCTTTCACCCAGAAAGCAAGCGGTTTGTCCAATCCAAACAGATCTACTGTGTGAACCAAAGCAGGGGGACAACTGAGAGTTTTGGTTCAAAAAGACAACTCTTGGTCAAAATGAGAAATACAGTGTAAATACGCTCTTAGATTCTGCAATTCTGACCTGTTTCCTCTGGCTTTCTACTGGGTAGCCGGGATTTCCACCTGGAGGACAGAGCAGTTTGCATGTACGAAAATTAAGAAATACTCATTGTTCTGTTAGTTTCAGATAATCTTTAGAACATTTGTTTCTAACCATTGGGAATTTAGGACAGAGCTATTTCATCTTCAGAAGACTTTCTGGACTTCACCTGTGAGTTTAAGTCAGTTCCATATTGCAGCAATTTCATCTATAGGGATGAACAGCCTCAGTTAATTCTGAACACGCTTACTGTGATATGGATAGTTTCATTATACCTCCTTCATAGAATATTTCAGTGGCTTTGGCCATCCTTCTAACTTTCTTGTTTCTCCACAGTTACTAAATATTACCATAAGAAAGACTCTTCAGCTGGACTGCTGTCTCACTAGCACAAGTGCCTTCAACACTCTGTGATGTTAAAAAAAAATTAAATATAAGAAAGCCAGGAAATGTCAGAGCAAAACCAGACACCCTCACTGAGAGGAACAGCAAGACAGACCCTCGGAACAGTGCCAGACCCAATCTTAGGTCAGATGAGTGACAATTTAAGGGAGAAATTTCCTACATTCCGTATGACCTACTGATCCTAAACTGAACAGTGAGGACCACAATCTTCATTTTTTTTGCACTTATTATCACAGTATTTATTTTTTTACAAGAATCATGTCTGTGTTATTTGTGTTTTAGCTAAAACCAATACATTTAAGAGATGTGTAATCAAATTACAATTACTATATCAGCTACCTTTAACCTTTGCATAGTTTATTTTACCTATACAATTAAATTCAAGCACTTCAATTGACTAACAGAAATAGCAGATGGTTTTCACATACGGGAAAGGAGATTAATACCCATGACATATTTAGCATGTTCGTTTTTATTAATTGCAGTGGATGTTCTCAGAAGCCAAGTGTCTATCCTACCAGGCACTGTACAAATGTAGCAGGCTTGAACTAATGCTGATTTAATAATATTCATTCAGGAAACTGGTTACGTTATTTGCATTGATTCAGGGTCATTGGCCTGCTTAGACTTTAAATACAGAGAAATTTTATGGGAGTGCCAAACCCCAACACCTAATTCCACTGCTGTTCAACTACCTACCCCCAAATCCGTATTCATATTTGGAAAGCACTCCTTTTGCAATCTCATGGCAACTTATATTCAGTAGGTTTCTGCATCGGCCTCCTACGCGGAGGCAAAATTCACTAACAGTTTCTTGCTCATGTCATAGCCTGTCTAGCTTCAGGTCAAACCACCACCTCGCCTTCGCATCAGTCCTGTTGTGCTTCACGTTCAGAAGAGTTCAGTGACTGAAATACCTCAACAGTCCAGATTTACACACGTTACCTGTCTTACAGCTTTAGGCTTCTTTCTCAAGCTGCTGAGTCCAAGAGTCTTCAGCTTTCTGCACCTCCAAGGGTCCCAAGGTCTTGCCCCCCCCCTTCCCTCTTCTCCTTGTGTTTTTCTGTATCACGGTATCATTTTGATAGATAGTATTCTTCAAGAACCCCAGAGCTAATCTCTTTTATAAAATGCCTAAATGCAGAACCCTAGGCTAGTTGTCTACTGTTTCCTACCCTTATGCACTGGTTTTCTAAGGATTTAGCAGATCATAAAAGTCTGCCTATGACCTTCAATTCTCAGCCTTTTCTCTTGCTGTCTGGTCTTACAGTTCACTATCACTCTTCCTAATTATACCAGTCCATGATCCATGCATGTAACAGAACTGATAATCTGTTCCCATTTTCAGAGGACCTGCTGTTATTCACAGACCCTGATGCTGTTCACCTTTCCTTTTTCTCTCTAGCTGAGAGGGAAGACCATGCCTGGCATGGATGCTCCAGTTTCTTCATAGGTCAGGTTCCCTGTAACCCAGGAAAATAACTGTTTGGAGAATAAAATAAAATAAAATAAAATAAAATAAAATAAATAAAATAAAATAAAATAAAACTAAATTAAATTAAAATAATATTATTTGAAATAAAAAATAAATTTCTTATTTAAAATCATAGACTACTGATGACGGCTATTTGGCTGCACAGCTTGAATAAAGAATATTAGCAAACAAAACATGTCTTTTTAAAGTCCCTTTAGTCTCTTCCAGTTACATAGACTATCAGAGACAAACTGTCGCATTGTGTTTTCTTGATAAAAGGTCAGAGTGGGATGTACCAATTGCCTGAAGAAACTCTCAGAGTAACTTAGCTAGTTAGATAGACAGCTAACTATTTATTAGCTGGAAAGTGCCACTGGTTCACAACAGACATTCTTAAAGACTCTCGGCAAGTGCCATCTCCTGAGGATTTAGTGCCAGGATAGTTACGCTTCTGTAGAAACATATATGTATTTGTAAGGGGAAAATAGGGAAAAGACCGGACGTTATTACATTAGAGAAGGAACAACCTAGTGTAAGAAGATGCTTTTTATTTATGTGAATTCTTTCCTAGGGCAAATTTTCTTTTATATTTTACACCTACTGAGCCAATTGTGGATCAGGAGTGATATCACCCCTAAAATATATTAATTACTGTAGCTAGCTCTGCAGCGGGAGGGGTATTAGGGTATTGTGTACACGTAGTACGTGCCATCAGCCAGTGTCTTTTGTGGTTTGGGGGTTGTTTTTTCCTGTATAAAGCAAAAAAGTAGGAAGTTTTGGTAGAAGCAGAAATGACTGCATGTTTCTCATGCTAAGTGAACAAAGCAGTAGTAAACAGATACTCTGTGCACATGGAGGTACTAAAGGGAGCTATAAAGTAGGAATAGGAGTAATAATAGTTTATTCTTACGGGTGATTCACTAAATAAGTGAATCTGCAATGAATCTCCAACCTTTCTGGCAGGGTGTCTTTACAGCAAGGCATTACCTATACCGACCTGACACACTCTCATGTCCACCTGCTTGCCCGCCAGCGGGACAGCCACCAGAAACACAAACACTTGCACTTCACGCATTCCTTGTAAACCATCACCAAGTTCTTTTTTTTAATATAAAAACAGAAAACTTTTTGCTTCATTACTCAGGACTTGATGACATGAGATATTTTGCAGCTTACCTGCCATAACAGATGCTCCTTTCATTCTACAGTCTGGGATAAAGCAATTCTCACAGACAGTAAGCACTTTGGCCCTTAATAAATGTTGTGGGAGATGTTATTTTTGCAGGAGAGCAGAAAACCCAAGGACTGGGTGATTTGCAGCATTTTACGTGACTTTGTTTTCACATCTCAGTTGTGGTCTAGCTGACAAACCGATCTGTGATCTAACAATTGAAAAGAAAAAATAAGTTTAAAATTAATGCTGGATAAGGACAATTTAACCCTTTGAAAGATTTCTGCGTTTATCAGAAACAATGGAAGAAATTGCAGAATTACCTCTTCTAGATAGAGTTCAGAGAGTGTTAATATCAGTGCAGTAAACTGAAATAATGTGAAGGGAAATAAAAGCCCACTTTGGGCTAAAATATAAAAGCCATGCTATTGCTTTAGATGTGGAAGTGTCAGATATCCGACTGATTTTCTGGGATGCCCGGCAAGATATGTAAATTGAAAACAATGTCAAATGTAAAAGGAACATCAAAGTAGCTGTGCTACACTTGAGAACAGATGGAAACACAACACCTCCAGCTTTATACTAATAAAGTCTAAACTGCTTGTGTCTAAAAAATAATGATGAGATTGTTCAACTGCTATTAATTATTGATAAAACATAACTTCCCATATATCCATACTTGAAAGAATTGTCTTTGAAGTCAGTACTTCAAAGTATTCAAAGTACTTCAAGCCAAAGTGCTTGAAGATGGGCAGAATGAAACTGGTAATAACTTGTGTACACGTTAAATTTAAAGGGTTAAAAGAGTCTGCTCGCTTTACTCTTTTCAGCTTTCCTTTTACTTTCCAAGTTATTGCACTGACTTAATTTAGTGTTTTTCACTTGGTAAAGCACTGTTTTATTTCAACAAGGATGTAAAAATCTGGTGTAAGAAAAATCAGAAAGTACATTTTTTTCAAGCTAACTTCATATTAAGACTGTAATAAATACAATGAAGACAGACAGAACATAGATCTAGTAACTGGAAGACAAGAATATATCCTTACTGAAAATGAGTTAGGGAGACGAGAGATGCTGCAAATGGTAACACCCTGGATGAGCAAGATTGTTGCAGAGGATATTTGCCTTTATTTACAACAGCTGTCAGGAATTAATAAAAACTGCTTTTCTTCATAGCATAGCAAGGAATCAGTTAAAATACTTCCTCGTGTCATGAATAGCCTTGTATTTAGTTTAATGCCATATTTTACTGAACTGCATTCTCTGTTTTAATAGAATTTTCTTATAGTCCTGAAAAACAAAATTCAGAAGACCCTACTTTTCACTTCAGGTTATTACTGCATACTTACCTTTTGTTGTTATTGCTTTTTTTTTTTTCTTTTTCATTTTGGTTAATCTGTTTATTTACAGTCAAAGCCAGTGCTCTTTCCACCCTCCCCGCCATAAGTTACTGCATTAGCCTGCTTCTCAACCTCGTGACCCATACTCCTGAATATAGGTATCATTATACTTATCACCTCAGTCCCAGGCATCCAGTTTTGTTACTCCTCTAGCCAATTCTCTACATATCACACCTCCTGTCTGATTTGATGAAACGGTGTTTTGCTGTTAACTTCTCCCGTCTTTGAAGTTCGCAGTGTTTCTGCTCACGCTGCTGCGGTTTCATGTTACTTCTGTCAAACAAGCCAAATGAACCAGTTTCTACAATGCTGAATTTTTTGAGAACCTTTTTCTCAGTCAGGTGCCTCTCATCTTTGTATCATATAAGGTCGTTTATTTACTCTGTTCTCTTGAAAATGATGAAACAACTGTTTCCCAGGAAAAAAACCTGAAAGATCTACATCAATCCAAGTTAGGATTTTCACACAGTGGGACTAAGTGACTAAGTAATTGGTGAATTTTTCCTCTGGGTGACCAGTGAAAATTCAGGTTCACCTTAAAATGGAAAAATTATTATCTCCAAAATACATTGTATACATTTTTGCATGTTTCATTTCTGGAGGGAATCAGCAACGAACATTACTTATTCATATATAGGAATGATACGTGCCAAGCATGATTACATGCCACTGAGAATTTTGAAAATACTTAGTTACTAAATTTACTTTAGTATCCATGGGATTTAGGGGCTTAGCTATATTTTAGATTCCCAAATACCTTAAAAATCTGACTTCCTTGTTATGTCTTCCTTAAAAGAAGCTTGTGTTTATGAAAACAAAGATGACCACTCTGATGTTAAGACCGTTTTATTATGTCAGCAACGTCACAAATAAAAAGTTTCCCATGCAGTTTATAGCAGAAGTCCTGGCTAAGACCTGCCTACACTACCTGTAGCAAGAGAACCACAAGAAAAGATTCCAGTGGTTCTCAAGTAACGTCTTTTAAGGAGTACAGGCTGGATTACACTGAAAAGGCGATGGAAGAATCAAGAAAGCTGAGTGAGAAACAGGTTGCTTGAAATGACAGAATCAAAACGGACTGGACTAATGTTACGTTCTCACTGTCAGCTGAGTCAATTAATAGACGTTTGGAAACATTTTGACAATATGAGATGCATTGAAAAGCTATTGCTTCAGTTACCCCTAACACTTCTGATGCAAAATATTCTATCCTGCTACCAAAAAAAGAATGCATCTCATTTTACCTGCATAATTACTGATCAAATCAGTGCCAACTGACCATTTAGTGTTTTCGTAATGCCTACTGATGTCACTGTCACCTGGAAACCCTGATTTCTGTGACTGCAGCGAAGGAGTAGAAGCTGGCAGAGCTGCAATGAGACCGCTCTTTGCTAAGGATGCTTACAGAGATGAACAAACTCTTCATCTTTGATGAATTTTCATGGGAACAGACATGCCTGAAGCCTATTGTGGAAGGGGCTGGAGATACGACGTCTCCTTAGAGTTTGTGAAAGACCAGCAAGAGCAAAAGGCTTCTGTAGTGGTTTTGGCATTCCTCTTTGAGCTTGAAGGCATCAATGAAGAGATGGGCCATCTTCGTCAGGGGGATCAGAATATCTATGCACTTGGGCACTCCACAGTCATACCAGTGAAAGGCAAAGTAAAGTTTACATCCATTTTATTACAGCATATGAGCAAGTGTTGGAGGAAAAAAAAAAAAGGAAAACTTTCTATGCTATTTGGCCATTATGCTGGGGGGAAAAAATGTAACTTTGTTTAACAGGAGTAAAGAAAGATTGCTAATAGTGAGAGGCAGACAGCTTCAACCTTAGAAAGAGCAGATGTAGGAAAGAGAGGCTAGCTGAGTCTTACAGAGACCTGTATAAAGTTCCCCAGGTTCTCATGCCTTAAGGCAGCCAGTTTAACTCCGCATGGGCTGCTCCACACGGGAGGGTCCACAGGACTGTCTGAGAGAAACCGTAGTAGGATCCAGTTCAAGTACTTAGCACGACTTTCTGGCATTACCTTTCCATACCTTGCTTATGAACTTCAAAACTGATGTCTTAGAAGTTTTATTCCTTGTATCTGTATTTAATATTTGGTCAAAACAGACAATAATCTTGTTGCTATCGATACTCTTATAATGGAGATGCAATATAAATGGGGACTGTGAGGATGAGACAGCTGACAAGTCTAAAAAAGGATTTACAACTGCTTCGGTAGAATGTTCAGTGGATTAAAACTTTAAAACTAGGCCTAAACTACAATATCATAGTTTATTATAACTAAAAAACCTCTTTGAGATATAACTGCATTGCCAAAACTGATCTAATAACAGCAGTATTTTTTCAGTCTAGGTTTTTATTGTTTACTGCACAAAGGTAGAGATATTAGTTCTAATAGATATTCTCTGATTTCCACCAAGCCAGAACACAATACTGATATTGCTGTCATTGGCAGGTATGTCTATAGCTCTTCCTGAGTCTCATTTGCCTTCCTAAGTTTGTTCTGATTCTTAAAACACAATTTCAGTCATTGCATAATAATCAACACGTGCATTTGTCCTTATTGGGTGGTCATCTAAGAAACCACAAAATTATCTTTTTAGTTGTATCATCTCATTTTTCTGAATATAAGGGCTTTCAATGTAAGAAGTAGAATTCAATACCTGAGTCTGTCCTATACAATTCTTTCTACTATAGTTATTATTTTTTCAGATTGTTTTTGAAGTATAACACCTTAGGCATCAGTGCAACTCATGATCTGATAATGACATGAAACATTTTCAAGAACAAACTTTGAGAAGTAAAAATAACAAACATATCACTTCTTTCCATTTTTGAAAGATTGGTATCATCAAATTTGACTACAGAGCTGCATTACATTAAAATATTTACCTAATACGCCTTATTTTCATAACAGTAAAGGTTTATCTTATTTTCTTTTCCTTGTGTTAAGAATAAATTCTAATTTGCTTTCTGAGAATTACTACAGTAAGTCAGACTCAATTTACAAAATGAAACCCTGGGGCCTGGTGGACACTGACAGTGATACAATAAACAGTTCTGCTTTGTTACGGTATTTTGCTTGAAGCCAGAAAACAGCTTCAAGTTCAGAAATTTCAGACTGAAAACTAACAAGCAAACACAGAATGCTAAAGTGTTTAGTAATGATTTATTTTTATTTTTCTTTTTCTTAGGAGCTTTTGCAAATAAAGGGGAGACTAAACCAAAAAAGTATTACCTATAAAATGGCAGACAAATTGTGATTAAAAGCATAAATAATTTATAACAAAGTGGCTTTGTTTCTTTCATGCTCTGACATGGGATATTACCCATTAATTATTACGATCTACTCTGCAGCCCTTTGCATGGCACAAATTCCTCAGCCATGGTTCTTACATGACCTACGCTCGACTTGCTTATCTACATGACTGCAGAGGGATGCTAGACTACAATTCATTTTTGCACTAATATGACAACTATTCAAGACACTAGGCAGTACAAACTCTTAAATGTTAGTGAAATTTTGGCCTGTGCATTCAGTTAGAGCAAGGTAGGTCAGACATATTCTCAGTGCCTCATTTTGTTCTAGGTATTGTATTAGGACATTTTTATTGAGTTGAGTGAGGATGATCTGGTGTCAGAAGTGAAGCCATCTCTACATCTTTTGCACTGATATGGCCTAGTTTCATTAAAACTTAGGTCATGAAGAAATTAAAACTCTATAAAAGGTTTCTGTTTCTTCACCAGCCACAAGAAACACACAAAGATGTCTTTAGGAGGGCTATGAATAAGTTTTCAGAGAAATCAGATTTGTTATGAATGGGTGGTAAAACAAGGTCTCCAGCTAGGGTTATCTTTTTCTTCTTCTCTCTTTCCCCTTTCTTTCCTTCTCTGATTCCACTAATTCTTTGAAAACGAGTGAAGTCTTCCCATAGTTCTGTAAGTGTTAGGAAAACTATATTTGTTGACATCTATAATGAATAGATATACTATAATGGGAAACACACTAAAAAAGCCTAAACAAAACAAAAGTTCCCCAGAGGCTATGCAGTACTAAGACACCGAAAGACATATAAAGGGAGGCTACAAAATAAATACTAACACTATAGTTCTGACAGTTGCTACATTAGCATTATCCTTCTCTTTTCCATTTAAAAATAACAGATTGTAGTAGGGTGATTTTTTTTAAAATAAACAATCTTTCTGAAATTTCTCTATAGAGTGATATTTCTCTGCTGATCTTCATGCCCGTCCCACCAGATGTGTCTGTCTGATCTATTCACATTAACTTTTCTAAAGGTTTCCACTTGTCAGCTTTGAAATAATGAACAGTTGTTGAAACATAGACCATCAACTAGCTTAGTAATGGAACTTGCTGATAAGTCATTTGCTAATGACGAATCCCCTGTGTTAGGTCTTTTTAGAGAAGGCAGATGTTCCTGCTGTGGAAGAAAATCTACCCTACATATACTTATATGACTTAAGCATCATATATTTGCAATTATAATGTGTGTGTGTGTGCGCGTGCACCTGCCATATTTTGTCAGCCATGATGCCTTGAATTAATGCACCAGCAGCATGGTAGGGTACTATGGTTTGAAATTCTATTATTCATACCCATTATTCATACTCATAGACCCTGGGAACAACCAGCCACTCAGCCTTACCTCTGCGCCCAGAAAGATCTTGGAACAGATCCTCCTGGAAGATATG
>JANZLQ010000050.1:7215535-7237868 GCA_026212715.1 Elanus axillaris | reverse complement strand
CATCAGAGTGTTATCAACATTCTTCTCCTACTGACCCCAAACCACAGCACTGTACCAGCTACTAGAATGAAAATTAATTTTATCCCAGCTGAAACCAGGACAGCTTCTCTTTCTCTCTTTTATTCAAAGACTTATAGTGATTAATGAAACACATAACATTACCTTTTCACAATTTGGGAGATAGAAAAGTAGGAGTGGATCTCTATAAACTCTCAGATATAATGTTTAAATTCATTATATTCATGTTGTATTTGTGAAGAGGGTTTTTTTTTGTCTTTTTCTGGTTTTGGGGGGGGAAGGGTTCACACAGGAGAGTCCAGGTTACACTAAATAGTTTAAATACTAATGCACAGGTGAACAACAACTAGAACACTCTATGTAAAAATGAAGGGACAAGTATCTCCAGTGGCCTCACAGAGTCTCCTCTATGTCTGAGCCCACTGACTCAGCAGTCTCAAATAAGATAAAGAGAGTATTCTCACTAAATTTTCAGTTGACAAAATTGGTAGAGTTTATAAGTACTTTAGAGGTTGGAATAAGAGTTTAAATAATTTTGTTGATTTGGAGAGATAGTCTTGTAGAAGAATCAAACTCAGTAAAAAAACAGATAGGTTACCCATCAAGTAATAAGTGAATAGGAGAAATTCCTTTCAGTTAAAGTCATTAAATGAACAAATTTGAGATTCATTTCTACTTTGTGATTGAATCACCATATGTGTATAGTTGATTCCAAACCCTGTGGCTCACAGGATTACTGCACAAATGGATATATATTAAATCTCATACTCCCCTGCAAGGATCAGGTGCACAACATGCAAAAGCAAGTAATATACAGGGCTTGTTCGCTGCTCCCATGTCTGCCTCCTTCGAGCCGAGGGACACAATCCTTCCTTGTCTGTGCCCTAAATCCTGCAAGGCCAGAGGCAGTGCCTGGGCCTCTGACAGTCCACGTGGTTTACCTTTATGAGAGATATCTTTTGTACAAATAGAGAATAAAAAATAATTGGTTGGATCAAAGTAAAGAAAGATGTGAAAGTTGAAGTGACTTGAGCCGAACACACGTCACCTGTATAATGAAGTCAGGACAAGGTAAATGTTTTGTGGGAGCAAAGAAGCAGACTGCATGATGCACTGAGTAATTCTGCTATATCAACAAAGGTCTAGAAAAGAAGACCTATGAAAAAGTATTAAACAATAGCAGCTGTTCCACTGGGAGAAAAAACACCGGTGGGAGACTTGCTAACTGTTGTCAGACATACAAGTTGTATGTGTTTATGATTTTCTTTATGTATATAGATGTATAGATGGGACTGTTGTAGGACTGTACTGTTCTCTCTGTCTGGTCTCGATAGAGCAGAAGATAAGAGCTGTAACTGTAACAATACTCAGATAAAACATTACAGACTTTTCTTGACAGTGGCATAGAGTGCTTGATTTGATCCTGAATATTAGAAATTTCCAAAGGAAACGTCTTTTCTAAGAATGTACATTTTCAACTTTAGGCATCCTGAGATCCTTTCTTGCTCTAAGTTTTAATGAATCTTTTGCTAGGAAAGATGGGAAAGATCAAGACAGTAATTATACTGCAAAATGTTAGATGCAACTTTTTAGGGTATTCCAGGAATCAGCTACTTCTGGGTTTTAGTTTTCATATACAAGAGGGATATTGATTTTTCTGTTTCAACCTTAAAGTCCCCAAAATATTAAGGACAAATAATTACAGTGCAGGGACAAATCATTCTGCGAGATTAAGCAGTTCACTTACATAAAAGGTCAGCTTCGCATGGATAATAAAGATTTGATTACTTTTCTAAAACCTAAATGTAGAGTTACACTGAAAGAAATGCACATCTTGAAAAAATTCTTATTGTCTATCTGGAGAACTCTTACACAATATGCAACTTGACTCCCTCATCAACCAACCAACCTGTTTTCTCCATGGTTCCCTATACAATGGAATGTTTAGATAGAAATAAAGAAAAGTTTAAATAGATAGTTTACATGTAAGTTTCTGTACAGGAAGAAAAAGGTTTCTACAGATTTGACATGGATTTTGTGTCCAAATTCCTTAACAGTCAGAGGCTTTTATAATGTCTGCTGAAATTCTTTAGAGTTATTAAAATCACAATCAATTATGCACACAATGCAATTAACTAACAAGACTTAGCATCTAACAGCAAACACTGCAAAAAAGCTGGCTTTACTAATCAAGATTCTAGTGGTTAGTGGGAGCTTCCACAGCTGGTTCTGAGGGAGAACCAACCTGAGAAGACAGAGAAAAGGAATATGCTGGAATCCATTTACACAGACTCATAAACACTGCAGTAACAGAAATAGCAACACTCCTTTTATCCAGCCCCCACCTCCCTGTGGGAGCTCCTAAGGACAAAATCTTTCCCAATAAAGAGTGAGAAGACTTTTAGTTATTCAGTAGTTTCTACAGAAAACATACAGGTGCTACTGAAGACCAAATAACCAGGTAACTTCCAGAACTGTGAATGCCACATTCTTTATGCCACATTGGGGAAAGAGGTATCTTTTTTCTGCTTTTCAATGTTAGACTGTGCAAATACTCCCTTCTCAGAGGGAAACGAAGGCTTTTTATCTCCATCCATAGATACAGAAGGGTCATGAGAACAGGGGATAAAGCCACATTTTTTTATATCTCCATTTCCAGGCTTTCAACATAGTCTGTAACCCTAATGATGATCCCTACCAATGATCTGTAGGCACAATAATTCAGTGAAATGGCTGATTTCTATTGCAATTCCTAGGATCCTCTGCAGGGACTCAAAGCCTAGGAAGAACCTGATAGATGATGTCTGGGATGAAACTGCTCTAGTTGGTCTCTTTAGGTGCCCTGGAGCTCATTATACATTTGCACAATGCGCTCTGTGAGATACTGGGAAATAAACATTCCCAAAAGTTCAAGGATCTCCTGCGTATCAAGGATAACACTGGCTCTTTAACAGTTATTTCCCTTTTCCATAAGTTTCATCCTTAGAAACAGTTCCAGAAAGATGATGTCCTACTGCAATTTCTTTTGCTGCCCTCCTTATTACTTAAACTTCTACTGGTTATGTGCATCCTGTCTTGCTTCAGTTCCTTTCATATTGTCCTTGCTTTTTTTATCACAGCATTATGCTTTGTGGCTCTTTTTCTACTTATTTTTAGTAATTCTAGAAATATTCCACAAACACTATCTACCTCCAATTGTATGTGCCTCTTTCTCAAAGCTCCACAAGCACGGGAATGGACATATGCAAGACCATGAGTCTACAGACAATAGACTAGTCAATAAGATGTTGCTTCTTTGGTATCAAAATTGCAGTATCTTTTCAGTCTTACAGAGACAGTCTCATATTCCCAAGTCAGCTTTAACCTTGTTTTTTTTTTTTTAAAAGATCTTCTATTCTGCTTTAAAACAGAGCTCATTTTCAATCTTTCAGACAACTGATTATAAATTCAAAAAAAGTGCCTATATTGGTAAGTTTTGGGTTTTGCACGTACAAATTAGCACAGTGTTTTCCCTCTGAAGTCTGCAATTTGAAAAATTCAAACTATCCATACTACATTCATATTCATACTACAGATAGAGCCTTCCCTTTTCCTTCATTACCCATTAAAGTATTGTATTTGTGCATTTTCAAAGACTGCATAAAAAAAAATCTTCTTTCTGTGCTTGATCAGAAAACATTATCACAACAGGAGTGTAAACAAGAATTCAAGAAGTATAGAAAATCAGATAATTTTCCTTTCACCACAAGAGTTTTTTCAGAAAAGGCTCCAGGGTAGCTATGATTTATCTTTATTCTTGTTTAATTGAAATTTTCATGTTTTACATTGCCATTAATTTGTAACTTAGAAGCTGAAGAAATTAGTACCCTTGTGATTTACATGTCCCTATTTTCTCATCACAAGCATCAAGACTAAATAAATCTCTGTAGAATTTGTCTGTAGCTATCATCACTATTAGCTAAACATCTTATATTCATAACAGATTCTGAACACACTGAATTTGTCAGTTTGGAGATTTGCAGAAAGCTATGACAAACACTTTTGGAGGAAAAAATCCTTTTTTAGGTGCATACCACAGGCAAATTACCAGCCTGTCTGCTGAATGAACCTGTTGATGTGGTATGGAAGCATATGATGTCAGCAAGCTAATTTTCTTTTAATACCATCATATTTGTTGTCAGAGAGGATAAAAAAGAAGCAGCAGAGAAAGAATTCCTGATAATGATATGGAAAGGTACCCACATATTAAATAAATTGCTCAAGTATTTTAAATATCAGAATAATAGATTCTTTAAAATTGTGTGTGAACTTAATGAGATAGTGGGAAGGCTTGATTTGTACAGCAGGAAAAATAGACCAGTGCTTCTAACACAAGTATCCTGACACTGTTTGCCTCTGAAGACAATGAATCTTAATGGATTCAGAGAAGCTCTAGCTTTTTCTTCCAAAATCCCTGACTGGTAAATAATGTTATTGTCTCTGCTCCCAAGGGCTCACCATCCACTGCTACCGGGAGCAATAGATTATGTTAGTCTTTATGGAATATTTTTTGTACCACATGACTAGTTGGTAAACACATGCCTCATTCTCCCCTTTTTGTTGGTCTTCCCTTTTTACTTTCGCAACACAAGAACTATTAGCTTAAGGGGAGACAGAGGCACTAGGGAGACTATGTGTCTGGAGATGCAGTATTAATTGATATTAAAAACTTAACTGCAGTTCCTGTAGCTCATCAAAAGTTAGATAGATAGGTTGCTTCCATTCTTGGACTTTCAAATGGAAAAGTAGAATTCCTTTATGTCTTTATAGCTCCGTAAAATTCTTGGTAAAAGTTCTCTTCCTCCAAATTTACTTAAATCATCATCTTCTTCCCTGTCCTCCCACAAAAGCAAAAATCCTACATAACTTAATTCTTCTTCTCAGTAGCTGTTGGCTCCACTATCTAGCCTCTCATATCGCATTGAAGATGTTTCGTGATGATTATTTAGTTATTCATTTTAACTACAAGCATTTAAAATGTTATAAGGAACGTAAAAATCTTGAACTTTCCTTAACTTCACAGAAGGTTGGGCAGATTGGGCAGAACTATAAGAAAAGTTCAAACGTTCATAGTACTGTAGGTTTTTTGTTAAAGAAATAAAGCCCTTTGGAATCCATAACCAAAAGCAAGACAAATGACAAGAGAGAGAGCTATATGTTTGTTCAAAGACGATGGGGCACTGGTATTGGTTTTAAAAATAATCTGTATTTTACCCTGCGAAAGCTTTCAGTCTCTTCAAGCTATCCACACTGAAAGACTCTTAGAGTGACATAACACCTGATTTTTGATGTTTCCAACAGTGGTACCTATGCCTGAATTAGTTGACCAGACTTCCTTTTAAAATCAATGGAGAGAAGTTAATCACCTGACCTGTCTCAGATATTTACCTCAGGATGGGACGAATCACATCTTTCAAGCAACTCCTGTGATTTTAAAGGGAGACTAAATAACTAGCTCATATGCTAACATCTGAAGTTTGATGAGAGAAATGCCACTCCACAATCTAGATGGTGGTCAGTATTAACATGAAAAAATAAATTCAAATGTGTGAGCCTACTTGTTCATCAAAGGCTGGAACTCAGCTACAGTGCTGAGATTAATATATGTATGTTTATTCAAGCAGTGGCATGTTCTTTAGACAGCTAGTACCTATCCAAAGTATTGGGAAAGGTTTTGCTAGACATTTTCTCCACGGTTGCTTTCATAAATTTCCTCCCTCCAGTCTTAGAGCAGAATAGAAGGGATAAAAATCTTCCATTTCACGTCAACATCATTACAGTCATTATACCTACATATTTATAAGGCAAATGAACTTGCAGGGAAACTCAATCTTATAAAAGTGAATCCATGTTATTAACTTGCATGATTCAAACATGCACATTGCACCAGGCAGTGCTAAGAAGGATAGTTCCTTCGTAATAGATCTGGCTTCTGTTTGTGCTTCGTGGTGACACCTGAGCTAGTTGTGGGTAAGGTCAGCCGGACACCGGAATCTCCTTAGTACCCAACAAATGTTGAGTTCTATCTATCTGGGGCAAAAGCTATTCTAGAAAAGCCAATTCAGCATATTAGCAGAATGCCAGGCTGATGCAGCTGTACTGTTCATGTACCTGACCACGCTCTTTCAGAGTAGGACCACATCTTGCTGTATCTCCTAACAAAATAACAAAATATATAACTTTGCAAAGCATGTTACCTACAACAAATATTTCATGTTAATAATGAAAGCATATAGAAAGGGAAGCGAGATATACCTGTGTAGAAGACAGTCAATAGAGATTATGTGTTATAGTAGTTACTTCTGAAAGTTAGAACCAGCAGCTCCTGTCAAAAATACACATTTATCTAATTATTTAAAAGGGCTGAGTTCTGCATCATTGTAGACATTGCCAAGACAAGATAAGCTTATGACAGGCATATTGAAGCCATTATGTAGGGTATTGTTGAAAATATGACAGGCCATAACTCTTGTGGAACTCTCCTTGCATATTAATACAGAATTCAGCAGAAGGTTTTGATAAAGTTAAATGGTTTGACAGAATAAATTCAGCCTTTGAGACAAAAACAAAACATGGTTTTCGAAGCTTCCTGCTCTCTCTGGTAGCAAAAACATTAAATTACAGCACAACAATATTTGTTTCCTCTGACAGAGGATGAAGCTTATGCGATGCATTGCAAATGTGTAGCCTAGCTAGCATGCTAGATATTTCTCTTCATTCAAAATACTTTCAGGTATTATTTTGGTATTTTCAAAAACAAGAACATACGCAGTTTTGTGTAAAGCACTAGAATCCAAGTATTTTGTAGACTAGTCAAGGAACTAACACTTGCTTTACTGAACCACAACATATATGACCACAATCAAAATTCATTTCCTAGTGATTAAATCTAATGGCAATATCAGTCACAGAATCCAAAAGGTATAAGTCAGGATTCCACCTGTGAGTAAATCTAAAGCCATTTGCAAAGAACTTGTGAATTCATCCAGAATTCATCATCAAAATCAAGTAATATTTTCCATTTTGATAGTGTTCAGTAATATGAACCATTGAACAATTACTCTGAATTTAGAATTTTAACGATCTGGAAGCTCAGAAGTGGTATGTCACCAAGACCCACAGAAGAAAAAGATCCTGATTCATTTCACACAACAGAACTGCACATTGAAGCCTCCAAATCTACATAGAATAAGTTGTTGTATACATATCTCCTCAGATGTGGGAAATTCGGTCAGGAAACTAGCCTGGAATGGCTGGGCATAGTTAGGATTAAATTTCGTGGCTACAAAGAGTACCTCCTAATTTTTTATGTAAAACCAGCCCCTTATAAGCATGGCACCTCTGAAGAAAAAGAAGCAGGGAAGCAATAGACTGCAGATAGAGTAGCCACGTCTGAGCAAAATGCTTGGGAAAGAGGAAGGGTTTCATAAGTACATGCAAAGGTTAATTTCAAGTCTGGTTTAAAATAACTAAACCATTTTAAAAGCAACAGGAAGACCTACTAGCTGTAAAGTCTTTGCAATGCTTCTCAAGCCAGTTGTCATGGACTGCCCCAGTTCTTATTCAGCCTTCTTGAATTATTTGAAGAAAACTTTCTTAAAAAAAAAAATTAAAATCCTATTTTTACTCAGGATCATTTGGAAAAAAATACCCAGTTTTGATATTTCTGTACTATATATGCTTTAATTTGAAGAAGTCTAAAGATCTATATTTTGTTTTCAAGAAATTAAACACAAATTGTTTTGGCCAGCAGCCTGATTCACAGAGACTACTGTTTTAATAAGAAGTGACTTAAAAAAATATTAATACAACCTCATTGTAAATATTGGGGTTTTTTATTTATGAATAAGCCTCAGTCTATAGAAATTATTAGTATTCATGAGATCAAGAGCTCTCCAACTAATGCAAAGTTGTGTGACTTAACAGAAATAGAACAGAAGTTCAGCCCAAAGATAACTGGGGAAGGGAAGCCACAAGAACCAACCCATCAAGCATCATAACACCTCTTTTTTCTGTGTGTTTTTCTTTGTGTGTGTGTCCATGAGAGAGAGAGAGAGAGTGACAAATGATTTTTCATCTCTATCACAACGCTGAACTGATTCCTTTAGCTTTTTTGATTAACGGAAGCCATGGGTCTCTACATATCTTACACTATTTCTCCACCTTGTGAAGTGGTCTGAAAACCTCCTGCATTAAGAAACACAATTAAATCACTGAAGCGCGAGAAAGAGCTAACAATATTTTGTAATGTTCAGCTTGTCTGTATATTGCTTTCCTCTTCACAGAAGAGACTGGAAAATGCCCGTGACCAATGAGTTTTCTTCTGCTTTGGAAGGAACATTCTAGGGAATAACTAACAAGTCTTTGCTTTTTGCAGTTTTTGCTTGTCTTTCTGTAGTTTAGGAAACAAATCCCAGCAATGAAGACTGCCAAACTTCCCTGGGGCCACCGACCACAGTGAGTTTGTCTTCATCACTTATGTGGATCTACTATTGCCGCTAAACTTTTTCAAGGACGTCATATTGCTTTGAATTTAGTTTAAACCAGGCATATTTCAAAGTCCCCATCCCAGTCTAATCATTTACTTTGGTAAAATAAATTATTGACTATGTAACTAAAACATTCTTACAAAAGAAAGAAATCAAGAAAGCCCTACTCTCACACACAGATGGAGCTCCTCTTCTAGCAAGTCAGCTTCGTCCTTCCAATCTAGCCCGCACCGGGGAGTTATCTGAGCTATTTTACGCTGCTGCCTTTCAAAATGCTCCTTCTTGTCTCTCACCTCTTTCCTTTATCAGTATTCTGCATGAGGGTTTTTGCAAAAAGAATTCATACCTGAAAACAGCTTTCTCATCAAATATGGCTGTAGCAACTTGGCTTTCTTTTTGCCTGTTTTCTGGAATTATTTTTTTTCCAGTTTCCATTTCTCTTTCCCCCTTTTATCACTCTCCCCTAACCAAGTTCTCTAACTGTATTCCTTAATTACTGCCTCAATAATAGCTTGCAATATTTCCCTGAAATAAAATTTGCCGATGATGATCATTCATTCTCCATAATATTTCTCAGAAATACTCACTGCAGGTTTTTAATTCCTTGTATATCTCACCTTTAGCTTGTCATAGAGATCACACAAACCATATTGCTAATCCAGCTGACAGATGCTGTTCTAATGCTTTTGCTTATCTGACACAGGTATGTGCTTATCAGACACGGGTATGTGCTTTTGCCACACCTTTTTCTGGCTTGGGGTCCAGACAACACAGTAAGTGCAAAATCATTAGTATAAAGTTCAATTACACATTAGAAATGGAAGACCATCTCCAGATTTCAAAGTTCAAGTTAACAAATAGATGCATTTTATTGTAGATTGCATTATAAAATAGTACATACTTTGAGAATATGTGCCAATCAACTTGTGTTTGTGAATGCAAATGAAATTCCTGAAATGAAACATTAAAAATCTTGCTGAAGTCCAGCCATTTCAGGTGGAAAGACATAATTTAAAAAAAACAAATACATAAAAACACAAACCCAGGAGATGTCATCTGAGAGCCTTTAATTAGTGTAGATGCATTTGTCACAACATAGAGGCTTTGTGGGACTTCCATAATGTCACAGAAAATAGCTTTAGACTTAGATTCCCTGCCTGCTTTTCCTGAGTCACTGACAAACTCTCCAAGTCAGATATAAGAAAGGTCTTGCACACTGTTTTCCTTGTTCCCCAGCATTTACAGACCTGCTTGTCTGTATTTGCTGTGACTCCTGACTGTAGAAAACAGTGGTTAAAGATGCTCCTGTTGTCTTATGCACGGCTCTACACATTCCCAAGAATACTCTCTAAACAGAGAGTTATCCTTCCCGTATATGTACCCAATGCTAAACTTCATAGCCTGTTCATTGTGAAGTGCGGACATGCCGTAAGTGAAAATAGAATTTGCAAGAACAGTGTGGCTTTATTAAAGTATCTCAACCTGCTAACGATTAATAAGTTTATTTATGAGTATCTTCTAAACATACTTTAGCTATTGATTTTTTACCTCGCTTAGTCAAGCATATCAAATTAAAGAGTTGCATATTTTCACAGTCCAATCTTTCACAGAATGCATTTAGAGGTAATTACCCAGTAAAAGCAATGATAGCCTTTGGTGATGAAACTGCTCCTCTGCAATAATGATAGCACCATTGCCATACTTTTGTAAGTAACAGAGGTAATAATCAATTCAGTAATAATATTTTAGAATTTCCTATCCCTGTACAGGAGTTGTTGTCCTTGTTATTGACAAAACCAAACAATGAAGCCCCCCACCAGCCTGTTTTCCCCAAGCTTATATGACATTTTGCAACAATAAAATAAAACTCTTTGTTGTATGTGACACACTGGAAAGATGAATTCTCTTTAATGAAAGTAATTTGTTCATTTTGGCTGTATTGACAGAATAAACTATTCATTTGCTAAAAAGACGAACTTCTGCCCCACTGGAATCAATAGATGTTTGAAATCTGAATGAATTTAACTCACATGGATCAGATATTAGATTTAGAATGGAGATGATCTATGTAATTCCATGAGTCATTTCTGCATAGATTCATACATGAAGGGTTACTATAAATTCAGGTAAAAAAAAAAATTTCACATAGGTTCTACCTAACAATTGTTTTATTAGACCTCCTAGTTCTTATTGCTATGAGGAGAGAAAGCAACAAAACCAAAAAAACCTAAGCCAAGGAATATACACATAGAGGATATCAGTGTACACTCCAGTGGAACAGGCACTCACGTTTACCTCCATGTGTATTGCACCTCTCACCTCAATGTAAACCCTTAGCAGAGTAGTAAGGTTCATCATGGTTTCATGCCTGAAAATAATTTTTTTTACTTACATAATAATTTTAAGAGTCTCCTACTCACTGGCATACACAAATGTTCATAAATATACATTGAGTAAGCATATATGTATAGCGCTTTCTTCATTTCTGCTTCATGTTATGGTCTGTTTTTCTCTTTAGACCCTAATGTTGGCTGTCCACAAACCACAACTGCTATCACAGTTGACAAGAGGGATTCTTGTAGATGTTTTTTCTTTTCTTTTGTTTCTGCATTTTTTTCTCCAGACTGTGGCTCTGCAGAAGGCATCTGCCACCATAGGCCTTTTCACCAGCTAGGGCAACACAATGCACAGCAAATGCGTTTCTTCCGTATACTTGTGGGATTTCATCAGAACATCGCCCTCATTCATGCACTTGGCTTGAATCCTGAAGCTGCATTCTGTTGTTAATGGACATTTTTATCCACATTTTCTTGGTGAAATCTAATATGAACTATTAAATTACAAATTTTGCTTTTGTAATGTGATGATGTTACTAGCTAAGGTATTCTTGCAATCTGGCAACAGTCTGTATATTCCTTTTGGGCTCATTTTTCTCCTTCCAGTGCATGATCCAGGCTGTGCATTTTGTGCATGTATACATATACTTATATGCATACACAGAAGTATGTATATACACACACAGTAGTTAATTATATATGCAATACTTTGTACATATATAAAGTGAGTCTGACAGAAGTGTCTTGGCCAAAATTTATACAATTTATTCTGTTGAAGCTGAAGAGTATTAATAGCTTTTATCTTCTTGCTAGAACTAAATATAGTCCACTCTTCGTCAGAAGAAGCAGAATTTGCAGTTGTCACTATATTTTGTTTATTTTCTAAAATTTTTTAATGCAAATAACTTTGTTTTGATGTAAGTTATCATGTTTGCTTTGCATGACAGATGGAGAAAGTTTTACGGAGCTTTCTATGGGAGCATAGACTTGTGTTAGAGAGCATAGCTGACAGCTTTACAAATTTTAGTAATAATTTATTGACTCAACTACCTAGAATTCTTGTCCATGATACACTAACTTGGACTGTGCAAATCAACCGTACCCACCTTTTAGGAGAAAGAATAAAAAAAAACCCAAAACAACAAAACCCAACTTGTTTTACTAGGTCTATCACATTTATATTTTTTACTGAAACCACCTTAATCCCACTCCAAGCAAATACATCAGAATGTCTGGAATCTGCACACTGTAGTTCACAATCACTTATATTAATTTAGAGAGATGTGAAGAAAATGGCTGAAGTTAGTACATCAGAATATAAATTTTGCAACACTTTTTCTCTGGGTACTTTTGCTTTAGGTAACTCTTACCATAAAATAAGAGATTCTAAGAGCAGGATACACGCAAATTAAGAGTGTAAAGTGGTTTTCCATTGGCCAACACACATGAAGGGCTAGGACCAGCAAGGTATAGGTTTGGTGTGAATATATATTCTCCCTGTTCTCTTCAGACACCCAGTGGAACTTTCCCAGCCGAGTAGTTGCACTTGAGTTGGGCAAGAGTCAGCCTTGGGTGCTCCATAGTACAGGCTGATCCTGAACAATGCTAAGTTACTACGTTCTGAATCCCCCCCATTATTTATTAAGGTTTTAGACCTTTTCATGTCAGCATTTTCCCTCTGGAATCTCTGAGCTCTTAACTATCTGCACCTTAGCTGTTCTGATTGTTTTCATTTGTCTTATCTTACTTGGCTTTTGTTCCTGTACCTTTTGCCACTTCATCAGGAATTTTCTCCATAAAAGTAAGTCACGGTCACACAAAGTTATGGTGCATGACACTAGGCCTCAGTTCACAAAGAGGTGAACCCCTGGAAGTCAGATTAAGCGTTAGCACAAAAAAAACAGACATAGCGCCCATTCTACCATCTCTGCTGTCTTTGCTCTAAAAGTCTGTTACATGGATGGAAGGAAGGATTTGCCAATTGCAGCAGCTAAATGTTCATCAGCCAAAGTCTTTTATTTCAGTTGCTTGATGAAGCTATTTTCTTCTCTTGGGAAAACATGAATATCAGCTACCATAAAAAAAAAAACAACCATCCTCTTGCTACTGTTGACTTTATCAGTAACACAATTAAAATCAACATTGCCATGTTGTTTTTGAATAATTATGGCAATTTTTCTATAGATTATATTTGTTATTCCTCTACTCTTCTTCAAATCCAGGATTACATTCAACAGCACTTGCCATAGAGAAGTACTGTCAAAGATGATCCAGGTACCATATTATACAAACCAGAACTGTGCAATAGAAATGCATAACTAGCTGAAGATGAGAAATCTACCACGAACAACTGACAATAAATTTACTACAGCAATCTTTGTTTTCCATGCTGGACCCACATTTACAGGCTTTGAGGTTTTGGATCAGATTAGAAACCAAATTCTGAATTGACTTACAGGCCTCAGTATAGATTGAAGGGAGAAGGAAAAAAAAAGATTGACTATTTTGAAGCTTTGCAGCCCTGATCCTATAAAACCAAACTCAAACATTTAGAATTATGTGGGTGATTTCTGATTATATTCCTCCCAGATCATAACTCTGGATTTGAATGTATTAATTTAAACCTGGGCTCCCCTGAAATGGGAGACTCATTCCGAGCTTTATGATCTAGGCCCATCTAAACAGCAAATTAATCATCCAAATTGTTATGGACAATAGGAACACAGTTTCTAATACTTCAGAACTCCTGCTTCCCCTTTCAGTAGGATTCAGAACATGTGAAGAAATGCAAAAAGTTATCCTGACCCACAGACTTCAAGAAAGTAGTTGGAAGACAAGGGCAAGGTTTATTCTAGGTCTTACGTCTCTGTAAAACACAATGGCTACTTCACCCTTAATCCATAGCTGTTCAGACGATGAGAGTCAAGCAGTGTAGGAAGATCAAAAGAAATCCCATATATGTCTATCACATTTCTGTGGAAATAATAAATAGGTTTCCATTTTGCTAGGCATTATGTAAAAGTACAAGCTAAATAAGCAACCCATGTCATGAAGGTCCTGAAGTCTATGAAAATATTTTTTGAAAAGAATTGTTTGTAGAATAAAATGTAAGTCTTGAGCATCCTCATTTAATTCAGTTTATCTCTACTAACAGTGTTAGAGAGAAAGGCACAAATCCCATATCTTTAAGGAAACTATTTTATCATCACACAAAATGTCACCAAAGGTTTTGAAGTTCATCACTCTGGAGAGAAAGAGTTTAACAAGCACGTTTGAAATAGTGCACCTCTTTGTAGCTCCTTCTGTATGAATGTGCACTGTTTAATGAGTCCTTTAAAAAAAAAAAAAAAAGTTACTGTCCAAGCATGTGAAAGTCAGCCAGTCAGCCATAGTCATCACTTCAATACTTTGACCACGGAGCTAAGACAGAACTGCCTTATGTATTGGATCAGGAATTTAACCTCTCTTTTCAGTTTCTAGGCTCAGCGTCCCGTATCTGGATATCCAAATGTGAAGGGAGCTATGCACTTCATCTTCCCTCCAAAAACTTTTATTAACTGAGTATTAAACTGTATTTTGTGTCTCAAAAACCATCTTGGAAAAGTGTTACTGTAAAAATAAAACCTGATTCCAATACCCATGCTGATTAACTCAAAATTTAAAAGAGGAAAACACCCTATCTGTGTTTTCAGCTTACATTCACAATTTGACAAAGAGAAAAGCTTTACAGAAGCTGTCCTGCTGTTTGTCTCCTTTCAGCTAACAGTGTAAATATTTCAGAAAAATAACACATATTATTTCAATTTTCTCACAGTTCAGTTCCCTTCATTTTCTGATTTGTTTTAACCAAATGAATCTCTGATTTTATCCTTAACTAATACAAAATGACACAATCTTGTAGTTCTCATCCATCCTAATCTTCAGTTGATTTCTGTGGGAGTTACAGGTGTGTAAGGGCTACAGTCTTGCACCATAGCTTGTCTGCGGGATCACGGGCACACTATGCTAAAATATGAAATGCAGACGGTACATGCCAAAGCATCCTCCTTGTCCACTGTGCTGACACCTTCCCCGTTATCGAGCAGGTCCCAAAAATAGTTACAAGCCCATTTTTACCATCACATATAGTCTGTTGTTCCCTTCACCCATATAGCTCTTCAGTGAAACCTCAGTGCTGAAGTTATGTCCCTTACTTTCATCAGAGGGGTTTTTATCATCTAGGGCCTGGCAGGAGGCAGGTCCTGATAACACAATATGGAGGCAAAATGAATCTGGAAATAAGATTTAAGGTATTATTTATCCAAGAGATAGCAGATAAACTTTTATTTTATAAAGGAATGTTGTGACGCTACCACTGAATCCTGCCTGGATGAAGTGCGACAGGGACAAAGCAATTGTGGTTTTTTCTGTTCAGACTGGACTGCTTACAGGCAGTAAAGTGAGAAAACACAAACAATCCTCAGGCTGCTTCATATCTTTTTTTTTGCCCAACCCCAAATCTGTTGATTTTTATAAAACCTGCTGAAACTTCTGTCCCAAAATTACTTTGTGCTGATAAAGTAAACCTTAGAAAAGCAATGTCAGGTGACTGTATATTTGAAATCAGAATTTATTTTGATTTTTTTCATTTGTTTTTCTCCCGGAGAGCTGAAGCTGAAGCCAGGATCCTTACTCTTTTAGGATGGTTGTGAAAATAACCATCTTTATTAACATTGAACAAGGAGAAGAGAGTTTGCAACATCTTCACCTTTAACAGGGAAACTCCTACCACAGCAGGAAAGAGCGAAGGATCCTGAAAAAGCATTATAGTAGACTGACACAGAGACAGGATCCTGACATTGCCTAGGCTTATCCATTATGTTACTTTTTATGTCTGCTTGAAGTAATTGGGAAGAAACATTTCAAATTGCCTAAGTCATCTCATGAAATCTGAATTCTCTGTGTTAGGGCAGGGGATATCTGGCAAAGCTAAAAACAGACAAAAAAAGTGTCCAACAGTGGTGGAGCCCACATAGTACCCCCACGAGTTAATATTTGCAATGATGGTCAAGCAGGGACAGCCTGCCCACAAAATCCCAGTGAACAAGTCTGGATATAAGTTAGAATACTGGGCACCATTTTCTATAGGTCTGTGACTGACCTAAAGTAATGCTTGTTTTTCACTGGACTGCATTTCTGGCTGTACTTACGTACTTCTTACCCCAGCTAGAAATGAAGCACAGCTGTTCAAGCATCAGATTTAAGTCTTTAGACTTCAGAAAAGTAAGATGTACACATAAAATATGGAAAGTTTCTGGGTCTAGCAAAGCATTAAGAACATTTCTGTGTTCACAAAGGATCAAGAGAAAGCAAAAGCTCTGTCTAGCTCTTGCCCTATACACATTTGTGGCACCGATAGTGTCTCTGTACAGCTGAACTCTTCTTTAGAAACATGTAATGGCTAAAGAAAATAACAGAGGATCAGGGGAACAGGAAGACTGAACAGTCAAATGGTAATAAAATGAAATCTGTAGGAAGAACAAGAAGAAAAGGAATAATGGCAAAGAAAAATGAACATTTTTAAAAAGAACATTGAAACCGTGTATTAGAAACTGGAGGGAAAAACTTAGGTCACCAGCAGAAGTTTTACTGAAGAAGTGGGAAAGATGAAAAGATTGCTATTTTTCCCTAAAAGAATCAAAGCAAGCATTTTGTTGAAAGTTTCGTGTTGTATTTTTTCCAGAGTAGGTGAACATTTTGTAAAATTGAAATGTTTTATTTAACTAAAAGCCACAAAGGATGCACGAGTGCATAATACTGCCCCTACAGTTTTCTGAAGATTGCTACTTCTGCTGTTCAAGACCTTTGATCATCCTTTGCCCTTACTGTCTCTAAGTAAGAGTTCCAGTTGCTTCTGATGCAGTTCTTCAATGGCAGAAATAGAGACAACTGATTTTAAAATGAGTCTTGTACGGATTTGCTTTATAATAAAGAATGAGCAAATTCAAATAATTATTTTTTTTTCTTTTGCTCACTTCCCCTATATTCATGCTCTGGCTTTTTTTTTGTTGTTGTGGTTGTTGTTCCCCCACCTCTAGTTTTAATTGCCAGTCATCTCCCTCCACATCTTCAGGGCAGCAGTGTAGTCTCTTCTTTTGGACCTCTGGTCATAATCCCTGTTCATTTAAAGCTTTTTCATACTGTATAGTACACACAGCTGACAGAAAAACTTAGAAAGGGCATGTCTGAAACGTGTACTTTTGATGTTACCAATAGTGCTGTCTGCAATTCTAGCATACAAATTCAATCATGCAACTCCTTATCTACAGTCCTTTCAACTGATATTTGATTGTGAAAATGCTCATAGCTGAATTTACTCAGAAGAGTAACATCATCACGTTCAGTAAAACTCTTCATTAAAATAAATTAACAGTGATGAAAATACAAAATGTCCTCTAGTGGGCTATTGGAGAATGTTAATTTTTCTGAGATCGTACTCCTTTCTCCTCTCCCCTCCTCTCCTCTCTTCCTTCCACTCCCTTTCCTTTCTCCCTTTTTCCCTTTCTCCTTTCCCTTTTCCCTTTCCCTTCCCTCTTCCCCCTTTCCTCTTTTCCCTTTTCCTTTCTGAGGAAAGTATTTATCACACTGTACTTAAAATGAAAGCAGACATTTGATTTTTCACTCTTTTCCTTCCCAGGAGCTGAAGACTGCACCCAGCAGTAAAAGAAAGCGGTTTCAGCCTATGACTGCAGGTCTGATGCTCAGTTAATCTCTTAATTTTGAGCCATCTTCAATTCTGCCTGCATCTCCCTTCCTACAACTGGGGCAGGAGCACAGATGTATGTGTTCTCATCGTGACTCAAATTTCTTAGCCCCTTTTTTCTCATATAACAACATGGAGTTTATCACAAAGCCCAACTGAGCAATAATATTATAAATTCAGAATGAGTTTCTTAGCTCTAATGAGCCAAAAAAGATCAGGATCTCACATTTATTTCCTGGATGGAAGAGTGTATAACACTTTCTAGTGCACATACCTTAATACTCATTTAAAAATCCAGATGCAAATGGGCTCTGTTTTTCTATTAGTACACACAGTTACTTTAACTGTAAAAGGTCTGTGAAATTGCATGAATTAAATTCTTTATTAAAAAAAAGGATATTTGCTTCCACAGCATTCACATTCGATTTTGAGTTTATTTTCATCAAGTCTCTCAATTAGCAAATAGTTTGGGATTTTTTATTCTTTACCTGAAACTCCAAGGAAAGCATGCTAAGTTATTACAAATCTCCACTAACACATGGATTTGCCTCCTACAGATAGTCCCATATAGAGCTGATACTATTTGTTCGGTTACTGGCACCAGCCCTGCAATTAAGTCTAAACTGGATCAATGGGGAAAAAAATCATCTTATAATTCTCAGTTATATACTTCTAAACTAAAAAAAGACAGAATATTAGATCCTTTAGGTTCCCTCCTGCCCCATATTCCTTCATCTCGCCAGTAATACAAATGGCATCCTTTGTCACCGGAACTGAGAGACATTTTCCAGTATAAGAATCCATTTTCATTTATTTCAACTCCACATAATTCAAACTATTTAACTGTCTTTCAGATTCACTGTCTTCTTGAGAAATCTTTAAAAACAAAAGGTGAAACAAGTAAAATGGTTCATTATTGCCAGAAGTATGGAGCAAAAATTTCAATCCTTTCTCATTACAAAATTCTGGCAACCTTATCTTTGACAAACTTCAGTGCCTTGCCTTGTACAAGGAACTCGACTTCAAGAAGAAGTCACATCAGTGTCATGGCACTTGTGCAAAACCAATAAAAATGCAGGCTATGTCTTCAAATAATAAACCTTAAAAATTAATTTATTGGGACACAAGGAGGGTGTTGTTTTTTTTTTTTCCTTGGGACACTTCAGAGATTGTAGGGAACTGCTGTAATAATATTCTTTATCCTCACACTTCCTATGGATGAGTAGTTTGCAAATGCATCCACACAGAGTAATATATCCTCACAGAGCACTTGCCATTTTCCTACAGCTCCAGTGTATTTCACTTAAATGCATTGTGCTTCTTCTGACATTGCTGAGCGTAACCGTAACTTACACTTTTGAGAGATGGGGTAAGCTGTTTCATTTTGGCTGTGCATTAGCACTTGTCCACACGGGGAATCAATGCAAGAGAGCTTGTGTGTTTTGAATGCCTGCCAGGTTTCCTTCCTCTTGTAGTTGTGTCCCAAACAGAGCTACACGCTGCTTAGCTGTCTGATCTAAGGTCTGTAAGGTATGTCCTGAAGTTTAATTTCATGATTGCCTGTTATTTTTTCCATGGTGGCCTAGTCTTGAGCAGATCATGGGGAAAAAAGGAGATTCTGCATTATGTTGTAAAAAAAACAACCAAACAAACAAACAAAAAACCAGGTCTTTCTCAGATCTTTAGTGTGTGTATTTTCAGAATCTGAAACCTGAGTAGTGAATAAAACAACAGAACCCATAGTAAAGAAGGTATGAGAATCTGATCCTAGCTGGCGAACTGAGTGCAACTCTCAGAAAGAATGAAATTTTATGATTTTTTTAACTTCTAATTACATAACCTAGTAACCTTGATGATGTTCTTTCAATGTAAGGTTCTATGCAAGGTCAAGATATAACCTAGATTTTCAAAGTTAAGTTTTGGAGATAGGCGTGGTACTCTTAGAACAGAAGCGTATTTTATTTCCAGGCTTTGGTGAAGCCTCTCTAGTCTACAGAGCGGCTTTTTGTATGATGTTGTAGAAGATGTATGTGCTAAAAAACTTTCAAAAGGACACCTAAAAAATAAATCTTCCAGAGAACAGCTGTTTGAAGTCCTATGTTTTTCTCAGTCTTCCAATTTTACCTTTTCTCTAAATGACACATTAGCTAAAGTACGGAGGAACATGTACTGCTGCTTTTTCTGTAAAGGACACTTTCAAAACCTGACATGATTCATCATCTTCCACCACTTAAAGTTTTGCATAGTTCCTATAAATTTCCTACAGACCAAAGAGACGCTTTTTTATTTAGTAGTGTTATGAAGGTCTCTATGAAAGCAACAGCTGAAAAAAAGCCATTCTGAGCTTTTTTCGAAAAAAAGGGCCTACTCCACTAATTTTGGCTGAACACAGTAGTTTCATGTTCCACAAGGTCTTGAAGGAGTACGTTATGACACGAAGTACAGGCTGTCTCTCCACAGCAGTTTACTTTAAGATGAAATGCAATTTCACCATTATATATTCAGGGCACCGTTCATTTAAGCTGTCATGTGCTGTCCTGTCCAAAATGACACCATAGGCTTTCCATCGTCAACAGAGAGAGTGGTCCCTGAGGGTTATATCATTCTAAGACACATGCCCAAGGTAGGTGATGTGCCTTCCTGTACAAGAACATATCTCTATTTACTCTGTAGAAGCCATAGGTGATTAAATATTTAGGCAGTTTACCTTTGGATTATTAAACTGGAAGGTGGGGGAAGGGGGAGGAAGTGTAGGGGTTGCATTCCTTTCTTCATTATTCAGCCCCTTCCTGCATAAAGAAAAACTTTAGTGAAATGTAGTATCTTACTGTATCTGATAGTAAATGTCCTTCTGTAAAGTTATTTTCATTTTTTTAGCTAAAACATTAAAAGCATTTCATTATAAGTTACCAAGGAAAACAAGAGAACATATAATAGGTTTTAAATGTTGAAGCATTAAAAATAATAGTCTGTAGACCGAGTCTGTATTGGTGTTACATAGACATTCTTCATAACTCTGCGCACAAATGCAATTGCACTCTCCTACTTGCGACATTATATACCAAAAGGAAATCAAGAAATTATCTGCTAAAACCAAGCGAACAGTTGAAAAGACGGAGACAAAAATTTAGAAGTGACTTAACAACAATTATTTTTGAGAGAGAAAGGCAGAAAGATTTTCCTTCTCTAGCTGTATTTCTCCCATTGCTCTTGAAAATCTATTCTGTTTGAGGACATCAAGAGGAACGGAGGGAGGATCACGTGCTATGGAGATCTCCAAATCCATATTCAAGAGTGTGTTTGTTCTAAACGCTGAAGGGGACATACAAATCAAAATTAGGTGTACAAACAGTGCTCTCAAATTTTTTGTTCTGTGCAGGATCTTATGTGGTGCTTGTCACGTTCAGTCTTGTGTTAAACAAGGGGGAAACAGAATCCCCAGCACAGACTTTGGGAAGAAAGGCAGAGAGAAATTACTTGCCCAGATTAATTGTTTTAAGGCAAAAAAAGAAAAAGAGACCCACCAGAGATGTCTAGGAGAGCCATGTGTCCCAGTTCCTGAATGGTACTCCTAGTAGAGTGTGCTAATAACAAACAACAAAACTTTTCTGTTTCAATGATTACGAGATCCAGGGCACAAACACCAAAAAAAAAAAAAAAAAATAATAATTCTGGCAGCAGCAGAAACGACTGAGTTCTTTAGGGTTTATTTGCACTTTCATGTTCAGTGTTTGTAATCTATATTGGATTCATAATGGTAGATGCAGTGGTCCTTCCTAAGAGAGAGACGACTGCAGCAAGCAGTGCATCTCTGAGGCTGTGCTTTTTGTTATCACTCTTCCAGTACTCTTGATTTAGGGTTCATACTCAGCTCGAGCAAATCTCCACAGAACACATACCAGAAATATAGGCTATGCTTGGGGAGAGATTATGACCCCACATAAATTGCTTTTTATATGAGAATGCTTTATATTCAAGCCTTGCTCCAGGATGAAAATCCTTCCTAGGAGTTAGAAATTTAAACAGAGAAAGACAACACAACATATGACACCAGTCTGAGTTGTGCCCACAGAGCTGCAAGGAAATTTTATTTGGACTCTTCTGTTTTACAAGACCCCTTATTTGCTATAAATCAAGCTCGTTTGCTGTATTAGTATAATTGGGTAAGAAATGCAAACATTCCCTATCATTTTTCTCTTCCCCTAGTAAATATAGCATAGTGTGATGGCTGTCTGATAGCCCACAATGGAAACTCTTTACCAGGTCCAGTCTAGGATACAAATTATTGTTAGTTCTGAGCCCTGACTGTCATATCTGTTGTTAGCAAAAATAACAGCAGAGTAGATGATCTGAATGAAAGGTAAAAATAAACTGGTGGTGATAGGTTTCTTGCAGAAGACTGCACTACTACTACTGATGTCATTCACTGAAAGACTTTGAGAGTCTTAAATGTAATGTACTTTACTAGTGGGCTGTTTGTGGTGGGTTGACCATGGCTGGACGCCAGGTGCCCACCAAAGCTGTTCTATCACTCCCCCCTCCTTCGCTGGACAGGGAAGAGAAAAAATATAGCAAAGGGCTTGTGGGTCGAGATAAGGACAGGAGAGATCATTCACCAATCACCGTCACGGCCAAAACAGACTCAGCTTGGGGAAAATTAACTCAATTTATTACAAATCAAAACGGAGTAGGGTAATGAGAAATAAAAC
>JANZLQ010000050.1:7178075-7211499 GCA_026212715.1 Elanus axillaris | reverse complement strand
CCCGCGGGGGACCCACGCTGGAGCAGGCTGGGCCTGAAGGACTGCAGCCCGCGGAAGGGACCACGCTGGGGCAGTGGAGCCCTGCAGGGCTGCTACTCTTACATGTTCTCACTCCCTTCTCTGGCTGCAGTTTCTGTGTTGCAGCAACTTTTTTCCCTTCTTAAATACTTTATCCCAGAGGTGATACCACCATTGCTGACTTGGCCAGCAGTAGGTCCAACTTGGGGCCGGCTGGAGTTGGCTCTGTCAGACATGGGGGAATCTTCTAGCACCTTCTCACAGAAGCCACCCCTGTAGCCCCCCTGCTACTAAAATCTTGCCACACAAATCCTACACAAGTCAATTTTGTCTGTGCTCTGGACAGAAATAGATGGACTGTAAGAAATAGAAATACTTCATGTCTGCCTGACAGCCTGAAATATCAAAATTTCTAATTGTCTGTATGGGATTTTGCAGGCATGGGGTATCTGGAAAACAGCAATAAGATTAAGAGAAGCAATTGCATATTGTGATGCACCAGGTATGTTGCAAAGTGAATCTTAACTCTTGCACAGAGGACAGGGAGCTACATTAAAACCTTTATAACGGTCATGTTAATTTTTTAGTTCCACTGCAGAGTAATTTTAACAAAAGTGGCAAAGCTAAATCCATCAGATCCACTCTTACACTCAAACAATGCTTGAAATTTAAGAGAGGTTGGACTCTCACTCTATACCTCTCATAACATGGGTCTCCAACTGCTTTAAATCTTAGAGCATAAAGTATTATTACAATAATATTTTTTCCTATTTGTAACTGTTCTAAACAACATATTTATATCTGTAGAGGCTTCTGAGCCCTTGTTTAAATGTCACTAAAAACATACACAGCAGAGTCTCAAGCCTAGCTAGACATCAAATGAAAAAAAATTTGGTTTGGGCTCTTTGCCATTATGAGAAAATCCACACTGTGCAACTAGAGCAACAGAGTCACTTTGTCTTAATGAAGAATATATCTTTCTCTCTCCTCCCTCTTCAAGTGCTTGGCACCGCTAAAATGGTTTCCTTGGTTGTGATATACTACACAGGCTCAAATTTGCTGACTACAAATATCTTTTCAGGACTATCTGTCATATTAGTAAAGAAAAAAAAATCAACCTTTCAGAAATTTTTTTTTTTGCTACTGATAACATTAAGTTATTAAGAATGCTTAGAAGTCAATAGCATTATTCAAATGAGTAAGGATTGCAAAATTCTTTCAGTCTAGAATTATTTCGCTATGTAATGATGTGGTGGGTCGACCCTGGCTGGAGGCCAGGTGCCCCCCAAAGCCGCTCTGTCACTGCCCTCCTCAGCTGGGCAGGGGGAGAAAATATAACAACAGGCTCGTGGGTCGAGATAAGGACAGTTTAATAAAGTGAAAGCAAAGGTCGCGCGCAAAAGAGAAAAGAAACAAATGACGTTATTCTCTACTTCCCATAGGCAGGCGATGTCTGGCCACTTCCCGGGAAGTAGGGCTCCACATGCGTAGTGATTGCTCTGGAAGATGGAAAATGCCCCCCCTTCCATCTCCCTTTACTTAGCTTTCATACCTGAGCTGACGTCATATGGTATGGAATATGTGTTTGGTTAGTTTAGGTCAGCTGTCCTGGCTGTGTTCCCTCCCAGGATCTTGCCCAGCCCCAGCCTGCTGTTGAGGGGGCAGAAATATTGGAGAGAGACAGCCTTGATGCTGTGCCAGCCCTGCTCAGCAGCAGCCAAAACACGGGGAGTTACCAGCACCTTTCTGGGTACCGATGCAGAGCACAGCACCGCGAGGGCTGCCATGGGGAGAATTCGCTCCATCTCAGCCAGAGCCAATACAAATAAGAACAAGCATTTTATAGTTTGGAATGTCACAGTCACCAATCAAAAGTTTTCAGACCTCATATCAAATGTTACACTTAATTTTTTTCTCCCATCAGAAAAGGGTAGTAGGAAGAAGAGTAATAGCCTGAATGACTAATAGGAGAAATACTGTCTTTTTCCATCAGGAAAAAAAAACCAAACAAAACAGTATTGAAATATTTTGTATTTCATTTGGAAAGAAACACCTGAAAAAATTAAATATTATATTATTTCAGGATATTTCCTTTCTCTTGCACCATCACCACACTTTAGCCAAAGGAAGAGACAGAAGTGCATCACGGGAAGGACATGACTTGCTCACAGGGAAGGAGAAACAAACTGCAATACCTGCTGTGGAAGTCAAGAACATCTAAGGACAAAAAGTGATATAATTTGGAAAAGTCGGTTGATAGCACAGTGTCAGAATAGGGTATTTGAGGGCATCTCTTTCAGCAGAGTTTCAACATTCAGTTCTTTCATCCAAACTTAAGACAAATGTTTAAACTTCAGAATTTCTTGGAGGGGAGAAAAAAAGCCCAAGTACAAAAGTAAAACTGAAAATGAAAAAGGATACAGGCAAAAAGGAATGGAAGAAAGAAATATATAGAGTTGGTACAAAAAGAAAGATTTATATTTCATATAAACGCAAGCTCTAGCAATTGAAAGATTTCTAAGAGGGAGTTTTTTAACAGAAATAATTTCTCAGGTGCCCTTAATTACAACAACAAAATACCAACTCAGTTGCTTTTGCAAAAATGCTCTGGCAAGTTGTTTGCAATTCTGTATTTCACTGATACTGTTTAGTTCAAGATGTCTCTGCTGAGGTTACATAAATCATTCTTCAGCAAGGTAGGAAACTGCCATTTCTGTTCTTATTTTACTAATGCTTTTTAATATTAAGGCAAATCCATTCCGGACATTAGCTGCCATTCTGAATTTCCATGGTTATTGTTGGAACAATATTTAATATTTATTTTAATTTGTACTTATCACTATTTCATTAATGGTATTTTTGTATTTCAGTCATATTGAACATTAAAGAGTGTATTTATTTCATTTTAGCACACTGAATATCTCGTAGGGAATTCTCACAATGCTAACTAGGACAGATAAATTGTGTAATGTGGCTTTATGGATTTTGCAGTTTGAATAAATAAGACATTTGTTTAAATAAAAAAAAGATTCTAAACCTGAAGTCTTATTACTTTCCAGATTCGTACTTAGTATCAGATTTAAATGAAAGCTTCATGATATTTACTATGTGTCATCCAAAATAATGCAGTATGATAGAGCCTGATTTTCCTTCAGATACTGAGTGTATATTAATGTAAATCCAGTATCTTCTACAGAGTTGCTTCTGATCTACTTTTAGTAGTCAGACCTAGTGAATATGGATGGCTTGACAAAAGCTTTTTCTTAACACTGACTTATGGGCATTAGGTAAGATCTAATTAGAGGAATTAATTCAGTTGTTGAAAATAATTTTTGGTGATGCAAAAGGATTCACTTACTGACCTAAATGACATCTCACATAAAGCAAGGAGTTCTAAAAATTCTTGTTCATCTCTGAAGTCAAATATTTCCATAAAATTCTGCACACCATCTCCAGAGTTCATTTTCTTTAGCCTTACCAATGCTTTTATCCATGCCTGCCTTGAGTTAAACTTCTTGCAAAACATATGTTAGCTATGATGTGTTTTCTGCCTACAGCTCGATCTTTCATTTCCCTATTCATGTCATACAACAGGGAGATTGATCGTGTTAGTGTTTTTCACACTGTTTGCATGCACTGCCTAGGTTCCATAGATAGAGGTCTTGACTGGTGATCACGCAATCTTAATGCAAAACATAAATCAGCTCAGTTTAAACATGGGAAGACTAATCCACATACTTTAGGCATATATCCAAAGGAGAAAGGGAAATCCTGTTTGTCTTAATTTAGTTTTTAAAAGTATCTGACCATTCAGACCTATATGCAATTCAAAGGCACTCTGAGAAAAGAAGAAAACACCAGAGGCAAAATAATGAATTCTAATGAAGTTATTAATGATGTACAGACTTACAAAAATCATTTTACCCGTTCAAAAATATACAATAATATTTGAACTAGAATGTTGAACATTGCTCTCCCACAGATCTTGTTGCTATTACTTGACAAAGCAAACTGCTTCAGAAATGAGTGGTCAGAGAACATTTTTGTGTATTATTGCTAGCTTGACCAAAAATAGCCTTACCAGTGTAGTTTCACAAGCTCTAGTAATCATCTACATGCTGCACAGAAAGAACAATTACCAGCTGCAAGCTAAAAAATATACAAGCCATCTACCTGAAACACATTTCCCAGGTGATGATCTCTTCTGGTAATACTGGCAATGACACAACAGTAAAATATTATAGTGTGACACTGAGTAGATAGATGGTCCAGTGCTCTAATTACAGAAAAACTCATATTGGCCCTTCCCTTCCCCCAGGGCAAAGAGATGTGGCAGCTCTGAATTTAAGGACATTGCTTTCACCCCTTTTTTGCCAGAAGTGTAGTGTGGTGTAGAAGTAGTTGTAATTTGTGGTCTTGCAAAAGAGAAAAAGAGAGAATCCAAGGGGATGCAGATATCTGGAGTAATCATCCTGGTTACTTGAGCAATAAAAGTTTGCCGATGGCAATAATATCTTTTATTAGATCAGCTGATGGGGATGGGGTGGGGTGGAACTCTTTTGTGGCCAAAGCTGTTTTCAAGTCTTTAAAAAAAAATCAAAATCTAATACAAAATAGTTAATCAGTAATTTTTGTGTAGTCTTTGTTGCTTTGGTAGAATGAATTGATGTGTATGTGGATAATCATCATAGTATTCCAAATGATTGCCTTACTCCTCTATGGATCATTTAGTTCCCACTCCCAAAATTTTAGTCCTCTTATTCTTCTTGAACTGACAAGTTCCAAGCTAAACAAGGTGGATAAAGGGATAGTAAAAATGGTCCAAAACTGGTCAAAAGGGCTCTTGATGAATAGGAAATTGATCTTTATGCTTTTTAAACACCTAGAATTTCCTAAAATCTGAACTGAGCGTTCATGTTCTTTCTGAGCAAATCAAGAACAGCAAGTTACAAAGGCTGGAACTGCTAGGTAAGGCAAGAATTTGTTTTCATTCTGAAGATTGCTAAATGTCTCCAAGATATTTCCAAGAGGTGTAATATAAAAAATATTGCTTTCAGTACATACCACTCACAGCCCCTTCTTTCATCCACTAAATGATACAACAGAATTGAACAGGTTAGTATGATTAATTGTCTAAGCTGTAACAAACAAGCAGTTTTCATCTCTGTTGTGTAAGGTAATTTCACTGCACCTTTGAGCAAGTCATGTATATTTTGTCTTACTCCCTTGCATTCTTCTGCAAAGTAAATAATAGTGAAAAATATGATATTTGCTGTACAAGGGAAATGAGTTAATGTTTAAGGATTCTTTTGAGAAATTTGTACAAAAAATGTTGGATGATTGAAAAAAAAAAAAAAAATCCAAGAACAAAATTACCTGAGTGCATGGTATCTTGGAATCACTTGGGTTCCGCTATTGAAAGACACTTAATGTGACAGGTGCTCACTTCAGCGGAGTTTATTTCAGGTTTGGAAAGTTAGTTTGCAGTGCATATTCAAGCTCCATCACTTGGTAGTTCTGTATAAATTAAGCTGTAGTAAAAATTGGCATTATATGTGGCAATCTACAATCTAAACACACCTCGTGGTCTGCGTGCCTGGTATATGGTACTCTTTTTCTGATTATATATTCACGTATAGACCAAATATTTTTATCTGCCCACACAAACTAAGCTTTATTACGTGCTTATGAGTTGTCTGTTCTATAGCTTGCAAACTGAAATCTTCTAGAAAATGAAAGACGTCCAGGAGTTAGCATAGAATAAGGTCTGTAAATATTCAGACAACCCTACAATTATAAAGGTGTTCTGTAGCTATTTATAAGTGAAGGTTATAAAATAAAGGAGCTTGGGTTTTGTCTTGTTTGTGTAAGAACTCATTCTTCGTGAACAGCTTAAAGATAACAATATACACCAGCATGGCCACAGCACTCACGTCTTTCAAAAAGAGCCTGCATTAACTTCTGACAATTGAAATTTTACTGCTGCTGCTCTTCTTAAGAGGGGTACTGGGTCTGAATGTTCTTTTGCACAAAAGGTTGATAGAGTTAGAAGAAACTGTCCCTCTTGGCAGGGAATCAATCAGGGTCGTCTACAGTAACATCTCTCCTAGTCACTCTTGGGACAATAATAATCAAATATGACCAAGCAGCAGGCAGCAGTCATGCTGAAGAGAAATAAAGGAATATACTGCTTCCTTCTTAAATTGTACTATTTTGTTAAATAACCTCATCATGTAGCTAATTTGGTATCACAGTAGGGTGAATTGTTACAATAAAACCAAAGCAAAACAAAACAAATCCCTCTACCTTTTCCTTGTCCTTTTCTTTAGTACTTGGGTGCATCTAGTCCCGTCCCTGCCCTCCCCCCCAGTCTTTGGTCCCTGAGACACAAGACTTAAGGAGATGAGAAAACGGATAACAAACATGGAGACAATAAACAAGATAAGCAAGAGGGAACTCCAACAGTATATCTGGCCTTTGGAAAGAGCAGCTAGAGTTCCTTGTGAGGAAAAAATGCTTCTAAAAGTAATTTTCAACTCAGGAAGCCCTCATTCACAGCTGCTAGCCATAGCTTACAGATCTGTTAAATTGCACACGTACCATGAAAATTAAAACAGATAACATCTTCATCCTACACTCCTGTTCTGCTGCTCCTATATGTCACAAGGAAGCAGAGCTGCATCATTGCTTCTCCTGCTCCAGAAGGGTTTGTGCCCCTTGCTTCTGATGGGCTAAGGGCCCTCTCCGGCTGGTGGCTTTGCCAGCCAGAGTGCAAACGTTGCCCGCTCCTGCCGTGCCCCTATGCTCGTTTGAAGTTTGCCTATATTGTGCAATATACCTTGGGCAGTCCTATCATACAACCAAACACCTGCACCTTTAATGCCAGGATGCGGATAAACCTCCCTAATGCCACTGGAGACATGAGGCTCGTGCAGCAAAACTGGACAAAATGGAAGAGGAACGGACACAAGCTTTCCTGCCAGCATGGTCCTTTTTCCAACAGGGGTGAGAAGACACTTTGGCTTTGCAGACTCACTCTGTGCATATAGAAGAAGTACATTTTCATGTGTGCAAAGACAGTTATTAAAATGAGCAGAGTGAATGCTTTCAAGCCTTACACAAATATATAACCATCAATATTCATTCTTTAACACACATCATTATTGATCATCCATTTATCACCCCTACCAATTCTAGGAACTCTTAAGTGTTTGAAAACTGATAAATACCCTTGCAGTGGCAATAGATTTTTCAGCCAGCCAATTGAAGTGAGAATGGCACAGAACTGTAGCGGCCTTTCAGATGCTTCGATAATAGAAGACACGGACCAGGACTGCAGCCGCAGGAGGGGCATTGAGCAATAACAATTGTGCTCTTCGAATTACAGTAAGTGCAATTAGACTACATAAATACACTGGTCAAGCAGTGCTGGGTCGATCATAAAAAATGAATTTTTAAATGAAGCCTATTATGAATGCACAAGACCAGAGTGGGCATTACCAGTGCTTTATTTATTTGTTTACACAAGGCCTTGTATTATGGAATACAATCACTGCAGTGGAGGACAGTTGGTTTTGCCTAGTGCTGCACTCCCAGGTCAGTATGAAGCTTCCGACCAACTTCAGTGAGTTTTAGACTGAGCCCATAGTGCTTTCTCCTACAGCTCTTGTGCTGCAGTGACATTCCCACTGGAGCCACTGAAAATGATGCATGAGCACAGACAGAATACAGATTGAGGTACTAGACCATAAAGTGAGTGCTGACAGAAGTTTCCAGATTTTTCCAAAAGGAAAGGTTTATTGTAGAGAATCCTAGATACCAGAAATACCTTATCCCCTTGGGAACTAAACCATACCATGCAAGATACCTATCTGGATGGAAGAAATTGCAAATGTCTTGTTCTCTAAAACTATGAAATATCTCAGTTTCTTGGGCTGAAGCATCTCAACGTCACTGTGACTAAATACTTTTAGCAAGGCACCGCTCACTTAGAATACTAAAAGCAGAAATCTAAACACTGTTGGGTGGGGTTTTTTTCTCATGGGCAGCTTTGGACTTTTTAATCACAAAAGAAATCAAATCGTAATGACAACTAGCTGAATACGTCATTGACTGTTATTTAGGAGCTCCTTCCCTTTATCATTAAACACATTTACTAATACCTAAGGAAGTCTTTCTGACATACCTATTTAAAGGAAAATTCAAAACTGCAGTTTAGAACAGATATTTAAAGGATGCTTCAGATTTTAAGGGGAAGTTTAGGGAGGTAGCCACATTACTTATCTAGATTTCCATTCAATGATCGGCATAACTGGTGGCACTGGCACCTATTTGTGTGGTGAGCAATTGCATTGTGCATCACTTGCATATTCCACTCCTTTTATTATTACTATTGTCATTTTATTACTGTTGCCATTATCATTTTTAGTTGCTTCCTTTCTGTTCTATTAAACTGTTCTTATCTCAACCCATGAGTTTTACTTTTTTTTCCGACTCTCTCCCCCATCCCCCTGGGTGGGGGGAGTGAGTGAGCGGCTGCGTGGGGCTGAGTTGCTGGCTGGGGTTAAACCACGACATCGGTGAAAACATAGTCTCTCTCAGTCCATCTCTGGTCTAACAAATATTTAAATATCTATTGAAAGTGGCAGCTCTTCAAGGAAGAAATGAGAGCTGCTCCACCGCATGATTCCCTGTAGTTTTGCTAGGCAGAAGACACGAATCTGAATCCAGGCTCAAGAGGCAGCCTTTGAATCTGGCCCACCCGCACCCTCGGTGGGTGTTAAGAGTCACAGAACTATTGGTTAAACAGTTGAAACTCCTGCTGTCATTATCATGAAAGAGAATTACTTTGAAACCTTCACGAAGGGGTTCACGTCAGATAATACAAATCTCAGTATGGCCAAAGAGATCACCAGACAGGGCCTACCTTAGGCAACGAACTGGTTATAACAGTAGTTTTAATTTTGCAGCCGTATAAACAGGGTTTCTAATCATTTCCCATCATGAGAAAACATGTGATTTTTTTCTGTGGACCTGGGCCCGTGTTCTGACAGTGGATATGGTACAAACACCTGAATGGACTCAAATTCTCACTGAATCAGCATAAACAGGAGCAGGATACAGCCTTTAAATTTATTAGCTTAAATGACTAGCATAATGAAATGAAATGTCTTTATGACATTTAATTGAGTCAGGGAGAACAATTAACAGATGCTTAATTCATCCTTGCATAATGAAAGTTCTTTTCAAAAGTAAATAAAATTTCAATTTAAAAAAATTCACTAGATACCATTACAAGTCTCCCAGGTGAAGCTTTAGGAGAATTGAAATTTTAGGATTCAAGACACGACTGGTAGAAAGTATTTTCTCTCTTTAATATCTTCACTTCTTCTCCTCCTCCTGCTACACTATTTAATTGGTAAGTCTTCCATGTACCCCTATTTCTTGATCATTCCAAAACCCATTTTGTCATGGAAGAACACAATAAAGGCAGAAAATGAGAAGAATATGCCATGACACAATCACAGGCTATATGAAGGAAAATGTATATTAGTGATCTGAGAAAATGTCACTGCTGTACACAAATGCATTAGCATAGCCAGAAAGAATAAGAAAGTGAAACTTTTTGTTCTGTTTTATACTCTACCTGTCTGAATAGTACCTAGATGAGAACGTTAACTTCACTGAGAATGCACTCTACTAAAAATACATATTATTAAAAATCATAACATTAGCATCTCATTCGTCCAACTTAATGAATTAGACGTCAGAGCAAGAAATTCTTCTCCTCTTTGTCTTGTGCTCTTACAGCACTAATTGTTGGAATTACTCACCCTTGCTTGCTCATTTGTGCAAAATGGATCAGTATGAGCAACACACGCCGTAAAAGTGTGGGTAAGTCCTCCATTTGAGCGTGCACCACGCGCTCCCACGAAAACTTCGCAAGAGCATTTTTATCTTCGTACTCTGAACTTTCCCTTAACTCAGCACGCAGTAAACTTAGACCATTTACTCCCTTGGCTTCTGTGTTAGAAAATAGATATAAGAATTACCTCTTTCCTGCAGAGTCTTCTCTGCAAGTCACTACACGAATCCCCTCTCAGTCTCCCTGCAGACATCCTGCCTTTGTGAGCCAGCACAAAGTGCTTCCAAGACCCCATCTATTAATGACCTAGAAAAGGAGCGTGGTGACCTTCGGTTAAACTTGGTGACAAGACGTTTTCAGATCCGCTTGTCCCTACCCATGCTAAGAACAGAACACAGTTTCCAAACGCCGTGGATGGAGGGCTCCGAGCTGCCGGAGATGCGACCTCGGGGCGGGCAGGGGCTTCCCTGCCCGGCTGAAATAATGCCCACACACTTCCAACGGGACCGGTGGGACCATCAGAGGGCTTCAGCAGGGATACCATGGAAAAATGCTTGCAGGTCTCACGAAAACCTTACCAGTCTTTTTTAAGGATGAACACGCAGAATGGCAGGTGCTCACGCTGCGCTACCCGACGTTGTGCCTCGATGGCCTGGACACGGGGGGAAAGGGACAAAAACATTTTGTAAGATAATTGGAGTCCATGGCATCGCAACTCTCCCAGAGACCAGGCATAAAAATATAGGTTGCTTTCAAGCTGCACTAATGCTGAAGGTTTAACCTGGCTTGAAGAGAGTCAAGTTATTGGATAAACAGATAGAGCTTTCAGATTAGAGCTTGTGATATAATACCCTCCCGCTGGTCAGCCCACTGCTGTAAGACTACCTACATTTTCTGGAACATTTTCTTAACAAAATCCATTTGGAAGCATTTTTACTCCGCCTTCCCCATTTCTATTTTAGAAGCCTGGACTAAGCACATGTTTGTCTCGTTTCATGTTTTAGGAAATCTTTAATTTGCAGTAAATACTTTGAAAAAGAGATTTTTTTTCCATTACCTGGTAAACTTTCTCTTTGTAACTTGTATTCAAAATGGACAGATGCTGATTATTTTTCCCCAGCTGCAGCAAAAACCCAAACCCAATCCCAACCCCCAAAAATTGTTTAACTATTGTGTAGATAAAACCAGACTCTGTCTGTAGAAAATGAAATGTCTCCTTCTAATTCTCTAACTTTTTCTGAATGCTTTTATTAGCACCCTTTTTTCCTAACAAATACTCTCATAGGTGATTTAGTGTTGTGAGGGATGCAGAGTTAATACTTACAGAACAAATAAAGGAATAAGGCAATACCTTTCTTTTTCTTGTAATAGAGACCGCATTGGGAAAAAAAGGGGGAAAAAAGAAGAAAAAAAAGGAAACAGAAAAACACTGAAGTAGAGCACCTATATTTTTGCTCACAGAACATTGCTCCTCTAAAGACAAAAATCTTCAGTTCTTCCCCCCTTTTTTAATGACAGCTAAGTTTAACAAAAATGAATTCTCATGTAATTGTATGACATTCCATACATGCATAGAGATGGTGAGAAAATCATAACCCACATGAATGAAGTAATCTGAGACTATTACCATAACAATTCTGAATTTTTCTTCGTTTGCTTCTGTCAGTGACTCCAGTTTGTTGAAATCCTAGCAATATACCAAAAAAGCTGGTGATCATAAGGAAAAGGTACACATTTTCAGGAAGAATATGCTGTCTGTGCCATCTCATTATAGACTAATTTGAAGAGAATCAACTTCTGCTTTAATTATATAATTAAGGATTATTTCAGAGGGTTTGCTGACAATAAAACTATCCTAGTGTTATATGGAATATAGTAAACTGCTTTGTGCACCAAAAATGTCTTTCACCCAAATGTTCTATGACCTCCCATTAAAAGCAGCATAACAGGTCACAAAACTCAAGCAAGAAGACATGAAAGAAATAGGAAAGAAACTTTACTTTCTACATGCAGGAAGGCTAACATGATAAAATCTTTAAATCTTGGTAACATTTCTTCCATTTCCCTTTCTCCCTTTGGCAGAACATTTTCCTAATTGCACTGTACAGACAGGCTGTCACACCGTAAGCTCTTCCCACTAGAGCTCTCTGTACAAAAATATATTCTTGTGCTGCATGTTGTCTTCTGGAAGATTATTCATCTCTTTCCATAGTTTTTCATTTCCCTTCCCAAAAGCAGAAATAAACACTGGGAGAATTGCATATGCAATTTGGGAGTGAGTTTCTTGTTGAAAGTGAGAAAGTTTCAAAACCCACAAAATGCTGCTTCTCTTCCAGATGCTGGGAAGAAGGCTAATTAGTGCAATGGTCCCTAACTGCGGCTTTTCTGAATCACTCTTTAAGTACAGTTCTGAGCTTATGGACTATCTCAGCTGTCGAGTGCTCTTAGTTAAAATCTTCATGGCAACGTATGGGAGATGGAGGACTAAAACTCGGGGGAACAACTGTTGTCGGTCTTTCTGGTCCAGTGCATAGTTCTGCCCAACGCAGACCTTTTCTTTGTCCCTGCCTCTCATATTGCTCTTCTAATGATTTCTCTTTCCTATATTCTATCTACCTGAAGGCTCTTATTCTGAAACGCGGGACTAATTCCTCCTTTTTCCTTTTGCTGAGTTCATATCAGCAGAAATTAACAGCATGGGCGAGAAGAGGACTTTGCCTTCAGTTCAGACCAAAACAGCATCAGCAGTTGAGAAAATACTATCAAAAATAATTACCCTCTTTGGGTTTGAGCATGCTTGGCACAACGGGATCACAGAGAACTCGGCCTTCAGGTTCTAATGTTAATTTCTGAAAATGTTAGCAGTTAATGACATATTTCTCCATAACACAAATCCTTGGACTCCTGCCACTCTCAAGCTTGATGGTAAAAGTATTAATTCAAACTACAGAGCATTAATTCTTTTCTCAGTGGAATACTGAGAAAGCAGTAACCCCTTCATCTGTGTATATTCACATTTAAAAAAAAAAAAAGCCAAACAATTTGTTGGAAAGACAATAAAATAAAAGCAAACCAAGTAGAAGTAAGATTTAGAACAGTTCACCTTTTATTTTTCTTCCTGGCTGCAGCCAAAAGAATTACATTAGGCAAATTTTCCTAAAGGACTAATTACTGGCATTGGCAGCATAAGTGTTCAAACATTGATGAAGGACAAATATCGCATCTACATGTTTAAGGTCAGCATATGCAGTTGGTCATATAAGAAGGAGCTCGGTGCAAGTACTCAGGTACTGAACACATGCAAGAAACAACTTCTTCCCGTTTACCTACACAAAGCTGCTGCTTGGGTTCACTGTTTCTTAATCACGGAGTCATGTATAAATATAATAACAAATAGCAGCTGTCTATACAACCTGCCTGTGCAGGATTCATGACCCATGGAGTTTCTGGGACTTTTTTTTTTTTTTGTGGTAGATGTTAAGATGTGTTACTTTGTTTATGTAGAGAGAAATTAACACTTCAAAATGCCACAGGGTAGAACAGCTTCTCTATTTAACAAATTCAGCCCATTCATTCCAGCAATATTACACATGGCTGAGTGCTGTGGTGCAGCACACAATAGTGGTTCAGAGCACTGACGGTACCCTTTCCTAATAAAGGGGCTTCAACAGGCAATCACAAACTTAGGAATTTTTGGCCAGCACCTCCCATTTCGGAAGCCTCCAGGCTCATTGCTTTCCTTGCTTTCAGGTTTGCCTTCCTTTTTTGTGCAGCTGAAGCCTCTGCCAAGTCCTCTCCTCCTCAGATTCTCATGGGCGACACACAGAAAATGTGTTTGTCTCATTTCTTTTCTCAGTGAGAAAACCCATGTCCCGTACAGTTTGAAAACAGCACGTAACCAGAACTCGCATTTTCCAGAGCGCTCTGGAAGTCAAGAAATTAGTGGGAAACAGAAGCAGCTCTTATCTCAAGCCAACTTTACTCCATCCTTTCGCAGCTGCAAGCCGATCTTTGCACGGTGTTATGGGCAGTAGCTCAAGCAGGAGAAAAGAGTCACCCCAAGCCCCTGCCCCTACCTCCGTGTGGTCATTTACAACCACGTCAGTAAGGAGCCAATAAGGAACGGTGTGCATTTAGCTCATCCAGATGATTTTTTTTCATTTTTTTTTTAAATCAAGCGCATCGTCATTGCACAGGCTGATGTAGAGCAAAAGTTCAATACAGAGGACTTTTTCCCAATGAAATGTACCACAAGAGAGGTGTTCTTCTTTATGAAAAGTGTTAACTATCTGCTTAAAAAGACAGCATGTGGTTTAACGAGGAGACATTTTCAAAGGGAAATAATTCTTATTTTAATTATTCTAGCCACTTCTGATATCTCTTAGATAAGAAAAAAAAGAAAGAAATTAATACATCAAAAAGGGGGGACTTCAAAAAGAAATTATCTATTAAAGATAGCTGTTCCACTGCAAAAGATCTTCCTCTAATAGATGCATCCTGAGGTAGATGGTTTTCAAAATTACAGAATCTCTGAATGATGGGGGTCAGGACATCAGGTGGAAAAAAAAAGATACTTTTTTGATTTAAACTTAATGGAAGTAGATTAATAACTTGATTCCCTTTAATATTTTTTTTAATCTCGATCATTCATAAACACTATACCTTAACCAGTCTTGAGTTAAGAATGACTTCAAGGCAATAGGATGAAAGTCTACTGACTTATAAACTAAAACCTTAGTGATTCTCACCAAGATGGCTAGTGTATTCAGTACCAAAGGGTGCCTTCAGAGGACTTGGCTTAGGAGAACTGGAAAGCAGTAGCCCAGTAATAACCAGAACTGCATCAGGGCATTGAGGAACATGCTTAGATCCTGAGGTAGCAAAAATGTCACTTTCTGACATGAAAAAAAGAAATAAATTCATCCTCTAGATAAGGAAACTGATAGCTGAGCTGTCAAATACAATTCTTTTCCAAATGCTTTTATTTCCCTTGAGTAGAAAGGGGGGAGTGGGTGTGGGTGTGGGGGGGAAGCATGCCTCTGAATTTTTGTCTGGGCTTCTTAGGAAGAAAGGCTAAACGCTGCCCAGAATTGGCCTTGGTAAAACACTATTATGAAATCTTCCTAAGCAAAACAGAAGACGTTGTACTGCTAAGTCAAAATCTGGTTCCCTTCAAGTCTGAAGGAGCTTTAGAATGTACCACAATGTCTTAAATTTAAAATTTAGTAACGTGATTGGGGCTTTTTGTCAAATATTATTCTACATGAGATAAAATCAAACCTGCTTTCTCCTGTAGACCTCCATCAAGGACTCTTTTCAGAACCACCATAAAATTATTAAAGACTACCTTTGCAGAAATTTCATATTTTAGGAAAGTTTTTCAAAGCACGAGCTTCATTTCTAGTAGTTATTCCAGTGACATGCAAGAGCTGAGGTTATAGTAAATTAACAGCTTGCTGAGGCTCCAGCTGCTGACTTCATGGACAGCTGACAACCTGGGCCAAGCCATGTTTTACCCCAAATCCTTATGCTGGATGTTCAGCAATGGAGATAATTCACTTAGCCTCTATCTGCAGTCCACCTCAGCTTCATAACCGGTCTAAGCAGTCCGCTTATACGAAGGATGAACAAGTCTGCTCACGTGAAAACTGCAGCTCACATGAAAAAATGGTGTTCCGTAGATCTGTGCTTAAGTAGAAAATTAACACAATGCTCAGACAGGTTTATCTATTTACCGTATCTGACTGGCATAATCCCACTGAATCTAAACTGCTAGGAAGGTGACATAATCCATCGATTTCCATGAAATTCAGTGGAAACTGGGGAAACTTGCTACTCTTCAGTAACAAGAAAGTTTTAATAACAATCAGTCACAGTAGTATTCTGTATGTACTCTACTTTTAGCTGTTACCCTATTAGGATAAAATATGAGCTGGTTTGGAAATGAGTAAGCGCATTAATAAGCGTCCACATTAATCTGCAAAAGGTAACATTTGATTTCCTATTTCCTGAGGTTTTACATTCAGCACATATTGATTTGTGGAGTTGGTGGCCAACAATACCAGTTGGGTATTGTTCTCGTTTCTTCCTTTACATATCCTTATTTACCAAAAGTGAAAATAAACTTGTTAAGTGTTCTTTTGAGATCAGTCCAGAAACCATATTTAATATTCCTGATTTACCCTTTTATTTTGTTTATTTAATTAAAATCCTCTCAAACCAACCAACCAAACAAACTACCCTCAAAAGACAACTGCTGACAAGGTACTTACTTATTCAGACAAGGCACTCCAAAAAGTTTCCATAACATATTCAGTATCAGACTTTTTTTAAAATAAGTGTTTTACTAATGTAAGAGTCGGTAAATTGAACAAGAAACATTTAATAAGCCAGACTTAGGTACGTTAGATGAAGTAGAAATATCCCTGAGGAAAGGAACTTTAAAATAACTTTCTCAGAAAGAAAAATTCTTGCTAACCACTTTATTTTATTTTTTTTCTCCTTAATGACAGCAAGCAAGGTAGTATCATAAAAGTGAGTGATCATACAACCCTTTTTGTAGGTAAATTTTAACTCATAAAGACACATACAGCTACAAATAGCCAGTTATCCTTTAATCATTTAAAAAAAAATAGTCTGAATTAATTTAAATTACTTGATCTTATGCCCTAATTTTATGTTGCTACCAACTACCAAGACACATCCTTTGAAGGAAATACACTGCAAACCAAGTGTCCTACCGAGACACGAGTTGTGCTCCAGGAGAACTGTTGTGCTTCGTTGTACTACAAGTGATTGATAGCTTTGCCCTATGCAGTGACTTTGTGGCTAAAAGTGCGTGTGATCATCATAAGTCATTGTAGCAAATGCTTCTTGTAATGTCAAACAGGAATCTGCTTCTCCAGTGGAAACATTTTGAAGGATCCCACAGAGTGCTGAGAGTATAAGCATCCATCAAGAAAAAAAGATTAAGAGAGGCTTGAGTTTAGATAGCAAAATGTGAATTGTTCACTAGTCACTTATGCATATTTCATTAGTGTAAGTACACATATTTAATGTACTTACACATCGATGTGCAGGAGCATAGATGTGCAGAGGAATCTTGCAGTCATGTTATACATCTGATTTACTATCTGACATGTATTTAATTTTAGATATAAAGATGGCCTGTAGTCAGCCAGTCATTTTTACTGCTTCCTATAGGAAGATAGGAATATTGCTTTCTTTTCTGTTTGACAGCATTTACAGTTTGCTCAAAGCTATCAGATAGAATTTGAACTTTGGACAAGGTAGCTTTTATTTTACAACCCAAAATATAAAATCTGAAAGAAAGAATGATCCTTCCCACCCCCCTCCCCCCCAACTGAGATACAGCGTAAGTTTAATATACTAGTAACGAACTAAACATTGTGGATTTCTGATACTGATTTCCCTCCCTTTGCTTGCATCCTGTGAAAGAGCTATTTTTTTTTTTTACTGAAGATTTAGAACAGATGAACCATTTAATGCCAGTGTAATCAGGGTGAATGATAACTCCGGACAGTAGTGCTACATGTGTCTGGAATAGCAGTGTGACTGTTTTAAGACATCTGCAGTTTTCTTGTAGCTTATCAATCTAACGTCACTAAAGGCAAAGTCTCCTATAAAATAGGGAATACTACACTCAGTTTTAGCATATTTCATAGAATTTACTGTGCAATTGTAAATATTTTTAATAAGTGGTTGACAAATAAGCAAATCTTACATGACATTTTTACCATCTATTTAAAGGCATGAAGCCATTCAGCCAGGTACATTATATCACATTGGTTTTAGCAAAACCAAGACATTTACTGTTGCAAGATAGCTCGTTGGAATTAATAAACAAAGGAACATGCCATTTAACAGTGTTCTATAGCAAAATATTCATTATTTTCAGGTCCCAATCATAAATTCCATTATTTTCAGTGTATTGCTTTTTTTATACTTGGTACCTAACGTGTAGTACTTAACATAATACACATAAACGAGCCATATAGCAGTGTTGGTCTCAGGAACGCACTAGGCATTACTGGTGCAGAAAACAAATACACCACCATCCCCTCAAATCTATGGCAAAAAAATGGGACTGAAAACCTGAAAACTGTAGTTCCTCTGTTTGAAGTATAGAGATCAGCGTGCCGCGGAGAACACTAGTGCTCCAATAGGACATGACCAAAACATGTTTTCTTCCTTGTTTATCAAGATGTTTTCTTCCACCATGTCTACTTTCTTAGTCTGGTTTGGCAACCCCTATTCCCACTGTTCTGTAAAACTTCTCGTAGAGCTCCCTGTAATACACACTTGTTAGAAAAGCAAATACATTTCCATAAAACAGTGGAAATGCTTTCAGCTTTCTAGAAAACTTTAGCAAAGATGCTCTTTTCCACCAATTTGGAGAAGAAACACATAAAAATACAAGTAAAATACCCATGCAATAAGTCTTCAGGATACCATAAATAACCAAGCAGTATCTGACATTAAGCACTAATAGTTTGTGGTTTGCTTTTTTCTAGTTTTAAGGAAACAGGATTACATGCCTAATGAAGAAGACAAAACTGTAGGCAATTAAGGAAGGTGATCATTTTGGGAAAAAAAAGGCAGCAAGAGGGGAAATTACAATTTTTATTTTAACTGCTAATTATTTTTCTTCCTTTTTTACACAATGTTCACCTAAGCTTGAGTATGTAAAATTCAGTCAGAACAAAACAAGTTGGGGGTTTGGAGATGTTGTTTTGTTTCTGTAAGTGGTTTGTATTTAAAATTTCATAAAGTGACCAGAAAGATTTCACACAAAAGTCTTAAAATCAGTGTGGCTTAGAGGATTGTTAAGCTGCTTAAACAAATGATGTCTCAAACAGGGAAGTTACTTCCCTCTCGGATAAGCAGTGGTAATGGCAGGAATTCTATGAACTCAGTGCCAAGTGGGACAGCTCCCTTTAAACCATAGTGGTATTTCTAGTAGGGATGTTATATTTTGGCCAAATGTCTATCTCTAAGAAAGTCATAACTCACAATGAAGAATGGAATATTTCTGACATGAAAATTAAGGTCTAGTTACATATGAGGTATAAATGTACTTTGATATGCCATTCATATGGATGTTAAATGTGATTTTTTTTAACCATAGCCAGTATGAATCTTACAACAGCAAGAGTCAGTGATCATGACAGAGTAAAGGAAATCTTTATAGTATACTGAATTCTTCCTAGAAATCTTTAGGTGCCATAATGCTTGTTCGGTAAGGGCTCAATGATTAAGTCAAAGGAGGTCATTAAGGCAACATGAATTGTCAGCAAGGATATAAGACAAATGAAACTGCCTCAAGTTGGAAAAAAAGCCTTTTTAGTTAGTATGAGCTTGGTCTACTTTTATTTAAAACTATTCATCTACAATATTAATATCTTAAGGATATACTTACTCTTAATGGAATTATTTCTGTGGTATTCTTGAGAGGGTCAAACTCTATACAATGAAGGGGAAGAAGATAATGTTAAGCAATTGACATCATCTTTTATCTGTCAAACTTGACGTGGGAAAGAGAAAAAAGAAATCATATTTGTTTGGCAAATGACCAAAACCAAAACACACACGCATACACGCATAATACCACCCCCTCTCCCCAAACCAAACCATACTCAAAAGAATACCTCATACTCATAGTCAAATTCATATGAAATTTCATCCTGAAGTTGAATTTATAGCAAACTTACTGATTTACTGAGGGCAGAGGTGGGAAATCATCCAGGTCTAAACACTTACAGCCAGAAAAAAATTACTAGCAAGACAATACAGTGACAACATACAAAGACAATTAAAACACATGGTTATCAACAGACTGAGTAGACGTTTAATACCTTACTTCAACGTCTCAGCTATCTCAGACTCTACAACCCTGGGAAAGAGGAGGTAGATTCTTCTTCTCAAAGTTAGAAAAAGATGGAGAAGACCACGATCTGCTAAATTTTTAATTTCAGACCTGATCGTTATCTAGAAAGAAACCGTCCTATGGAAAACAAGGGAAGATCTTCACTTCTTCCAGCCAGTATACATATCTGTGAAACTAGGGTCCCAGTTCCTACAACCTGATCAAGATCAAATAATGCTATTATTACTTCACTTGTTATGAGTCCTGAGAGATTATACAATTTCATGACAGTAGCTTTGATAATAAGCAAAGCCATACATTAAAACCCCAAACATTTTAGAGTTCTCTAGCTTAATTTGAGTCAAATATTCTCCAATATGGTTTTCATAAGAGGATAATATCTTTTCCAAAGCGATAATCCCCTTCAGCCCTCTAAACGGAACCCAGCCATCTTCAAAGTAAAAGATAACTACTTGCAAATGCTTTAATATGTTCCTGTAATAAAGTCAGTATCTTTTGTCAAAACTCCTAGAAGAACCTTAAAGGTATCTATATCATTCTGAATATTCTGAATATTTTAAGCTCTGTTTTCATCTTGCCTTGAAATATTTGACTTTTCATTTTCAACGTATTTACACAAAGGACAAGGCAACTGGTTTAACCTCTAATTTTACTTCCAAGATTTTAGTCTTAAAGCAGAATTTCATGGAGCAAATACGTATGAAAAAAAAATTGAAGATGGAAGTCTTACAGGAACACAGTTCTGGGTTTGGAACATAGCAGTTGCTGTACTTGGCCAGACAACTCAGCAAATCCCATAACCTGCCTAAAGCAGAGTCCTTCATTACATTTTCTCTAAGCAATGTATTTCCTCTGCTGCGTCCCAGAAACGAATGCATTGAAGTGCAACAGTAATATAGTGCAATGCATGGAAAAGAAAAACCTTTTCAGTTCTTAAAGCGTGAGACTTGCTTTATCATTGCATACATAACAACAAATGTGTCTTGAAAACTATAGTATCTGACAGGATCACCTCCATTTGCAATAAGTTTCACAAAGGTGACTACTTACTTTTGGGACATGTTGTTTATTTCTAATAACGTTAATTCTTAGTGCCTACCAGTCTTTTGTAATAATATAGTGTAATACGAAGGAACACTGACCAGACTAGTTTATGCCATGGAAACCTGGTCTGTTGAATTTAATTTGCTCCTACCTTAACTTTCTTGGTCTTTCTTTGCCATTCTCTGTCACTCAGAAAAAGAATGTGTTAGACCTGAGTCTGAGCTAACCCCATTAGTTTTGATTTCCTTTACAGAAATAAAAGTAGAAGTGTTACTTCTGACCTTTGCCTGCAAAAAAGAAACAGACAAACAAGAGCTTCCTCCCAAACGTCTTTTCTTCTATAATCTCTTTCTTCAGTTACTGTACAATAAGGTTTTGTGGAAATTATCCCATGTTTTCTCTGACTAGGAAAACTTGGAAAAGCGCGCTTTCTTTTCTCCCCTGAATACTGTCATTATTCTCTGCAGGAGTTCATAAGAAGTGTTTAGGTCGCGTATTCACAGTTAATATGATGAACATAAATCAAGTCCCTTAAAAGGATGTGGCCTGTTAAGAAGGGCTTATTTTCCACGCTCTGCTTGCTGCACTGCAGATGAGGTGGAGACTTGTGTGAGGAGAGCAAAGATGATGTTCCAGGAGGGTTGGTGAGCACATCGCTCCAGGGAGAGGGGCTGGAAAGAGCCGTGAGAATCTGACTGGACCCACAGGTATTGTGGGGGGGGTTGTGAAGCCCATCATGCAAAGATGTAGCAGGGAAAGGGAAGATTTTCTTACAGGCTGCTTTGTTTCTATTCTTCCTCGTCCCCTCTTTTTATTTCTCAAAGCTCCTTGTTTCAATTCCTGTTCTAATAAGAAGCCAGCTTTGTACAGTCAAAGGCCTCTGATGTACAGACTTTAAAGACGCAGTGGAAGCCGAGCCATCTCAAGGGTTTAGGGACAACATTGCTATCCCTGAAGAGGAAGAGAACTTCTTGTCTTGCTATTAATACAGAGTTCCCTACCTGCCTAATGACCGGGGAGAGGAAATAATCGTTTAAAAAATTCCTACTTTGCACTATGGGATAGTTATTCTATCAGGGAACATCTCCCCTCAATCTTGCCGCTTCTTTCGGAGCGCATCCAATCCATTCCAATTCACCTTGCCCTTCTGCCTCCCTACCTGAGATGATGATCTGCTAGCCAAGGACATCCTTCCACTTCTGAAATACATGAGGGAAGGGTTTTCACCTATGGAAGGGTTGATCTCTGCCCACAGCTCAGCCCCACACAGCCTCTTGCTCACTCCCCCTCAGTGGATGGGGAGGAGAATCAGAAGGGCGAAGGCGAGAAAACTCATGCGTCAAGTTAAAGACAGTTTAAAAGGTAGAGCAAAGCTTCACTTGCAAGGAAGGCAAATTAAAGAATCTGTTCACCACTTCCATCAGCAGACAGATGTTCAACCACCTCCAGGAAAGCCGGGCTCCATCGCGTCTAACAGCTACTTGGGAAGACAAACGCCATCACTCCAAAGATCCTCCTTTCCTCCCTCTTTCCCCCAGCTTTTATTGCTGAGCATGGCATCAAATGGCATGGGATAAGTATTAAATATACATATAAGAATATATAACCCTGTTAAACATATGAAGGCTTTTTAATTTCAACTCCACTTCCAGCATTCTGCTTAGATCTCTGGAAAACTTTGTTTCTAAGGGACTGTACGTATAGCTCCTTACAAGAATCTGGTACTACAGAATATCCAGATAAATTTCACCCCTTTGAAATACAGTCTTGAGCTTCTCTTGAGAAGTCATTTCTCTCAAAGCCACACTAAAGCAATACAGACGTAAAGAAATAAATTCAGAGTAGCTGCAGCTGAGGTTTTGAAGCTCAGAGTACTGCCCATTTTCTTCAGAGATGAACTGGCAAAATTTAAAAAGTATAATTTAAAAACCTGACTGAACAGCTGACATTCCCAAAAGTAATGCTGTTGATCACACACCGCTTAGCTGCCCAAGCTCTCCTTTCATCCACAGTACACACAGAAGTGCATTAGTAACTCAGTATATTAAGTGACTTTTTTACTTGCAAGAGTTAACTAGTATTAGTAAATTTGCACCGTGATGTAGCAAGGTATAGTTTAATCTGCTTTAATCAGCTGAGTACACCTGTGGGAGAGGAGCATTTTCTTGGTCTTATTTCTGGTTTTTGTTTCTGTAAACAGGAAGTTTCAGCTGGCAAATTCCTTGCTCTTCAGTCACATAAGGAGGCTGTTCACACCTCTGATTTCTACTGCCCTCTCCTTATGTCTCTCTACGTAATATTTGAATTGGGTTTTGTTTGTCTTAACATTACAGAGTGTTAGGTGTGATTTTGAATTGTGTGTAGAAGATTGCAAAGGGGAAGATCATTATTTGGAAGCTTCTTGACTTTCATTACCAGTCACTAAAATCAAGTTTGCAGATCGCTCAATCGCTTTTCCGGGTGCTCTCTTCTTGCTGCTGATACCTACTGATCTTGCCCTACCTGCACAGAGCACCACTGAAGAAAGACACGCAGTGTCTAAAGGATTATCTCCATTCTGGGACCATCTAGGCCTAAACAGAAGACACGTCACACTTAGCAAGCTGATCCAACCATACACTAGTCCACACAAATGAGACCTAACAATGAATGCAGTCTGAGGATGTACAGATAATTTTTGGTAACTGTTGCAAGATACACAGTACAGGAAAGATGACTACATAGATTTATAAATTTTATCTCATTTCTGGTTTTAAGCAGCTTTGCTGGACTCTTTTGTTAGTGATCTTTTTGTTTGTTTCTTTCCTTGCTGTATGCCTGTGGGGTCCTGTACTAAGCACACATGCAGTGATATATATATATATAAGTAGCTGTATTCCTGGGTATCCGTCCTACCGATATGAGATAATTGGGTGACAGAGATATAGGATAAACACATGTGCACTACAGTTAGTTGTCAGTTGCTTAGGAAACTAAATCTTTTTTTCTTTTTTTTTTTTTGTATTTTTGCTGTCATGCTGAACTTTGCCAGTTGTATTGGTTAAGGCTCACATCTGATGTACTTAAAGCAAAGGGAAGCTCGACCTGGAGAAAAAAAGTTTCCCCTTAAAAGAGTCATGCTGTACAAGTTCTGTTATAGACGGAAAATTTCTTACACCGTTCTAATGACAAGCTCTTACACTAGTTCAAAGAAACACTGAAAAAAAGGTATCTGTAAGTTGTAGGCTGTAGAGAATATAACTTTTGTCATTCTTTTTGCATTATAGCAAACCTAAAACTTGGCACCTTTTAAAAAGATTTATCTGGTACTTCAATTTCATTTGTGTAGAACAATAGACACAATCAGGGATAAATATGCTGGGTTGTTTGGTTTTTTTTCTCGTGATCATTTTCATCGCATTAGCTTCTCTTTTTCCTGATGTCATTTAGCTTTCTAACAGTAAGTCTTTGGGTATAGATATGTGTGTTGGGAAACTGGCTTTTAACCATATGAACCTTTATATATATAGTAGATTTAAATACAAGAAAAACATCCATGAACTCCTACAACTTAATACAAAGCATAGGAAATGCTACGGGTTTTAGAAGAAAAGGCATTTGTGCTTGCCTTGAACAAAGAATAAAACTACATTATCACCACTTTCCCCATCTACTTTGCAGTGTCATGTCTACATTAAGGAATAATCAAGAAATAATGAAAAAGGAAAAATCCCCTTAAAAAAGCTAGGGCCAAATTGGGCCAAACCATTGAAGTTCTATCCTGCATTTCTGGAAAAAAACCACACGATGTTAAGTCCCTTCCCTCTTGCTGGTATTCCACAGGGACAGGCAGCTAAAGTTATGTACTTGAACATCATCTGAAGTTTGAAATTTTAACTGGTTTAGAAAAATGCATGATTATCTCATCTCATTGCTGTGTCTACTTATAATTAATAGTTTATAGTGATAATGGTCATTTAAATGAGTGCTTTAAATTCTCAGTTGCAGTAAAAGTGTTTTTTGAAAGACCTGAGGTATTTGGGGAGAGCAAAAAGGGGAGAGAGGTCGTTAAAGCTTCACTATGTTAAGTAGTTCTGTACAAACTAGCTAGAGAAGGTGAATTATTTTTCAAAGGTTTTCAGTATTTTTCAGATAAAGTCCTCAAAAAACTTTGCAATAACCAAGCATTTTAGAATCATTTTACACTGACCTGTGTTGGCAGCCCTGAGAGTCTTTTTTGATTTATTTTTAAAAGAAATTTATTTCCTGCTGCAAATAGATGAGAGCCCATTCCAGAGGGAAACTTCCTTTAACCTGGTAAATAGAAATGAGATGAGATATTGTTTCAATCACCACTTAAACTCGTTGCGGGGGTGGACACAACGTGGTTATTGTCAGCTTGACCTGGAACTGTTGCTCGAGAAGATTGAAAACAAGAGCACTGCTTAAAAGCCGTGTGTTGTACCGGGCGGCAGCAGCAGCCGGGCTCACAGAGGGTCCTTTCAAACAGCCCTGCATGGTGACAGCTTCTCCAGCAGTGCCCATCTGAACCATCTCAGCTGGGACCATGGAAGTTATAACGGGCTGAATTCAGCGAGGTAGAGCCTAGGGTATATAACAAGGGAGAGAATTTTTGTAGCTACCGTTCTTCTGATTAATAGAGCTTTATATTTTGATACTGTGAAGCTGTGATCCCACAAAGACTGCTGCTCACCTCTGTATGGCTGCCAGGTATATCTTCCCAGAAGAAGTCCACCTATATCGAGCTTTCTTCTCCTTCTCACTGTTCCCTTCCCGGTATGAAGGCAGTACTGAACAAAGACCACCAAGGTTTATACCTCAGGTTTGTAATACTTAGTGTTTCCCTAAAGCCACGGGCACTGACTCTAGGTATAGCACGAGAATCACCTTTGAAGAAATTTGTTGAGGAGTGTGTTTGCTGAGAGTCAGAGATGGAGAGAAAAGCTCCCAGACCTTCACATGGAAAAAGTTTCCTCATGACACCATGTGAGGAAACCCAATACACTGGGGAAAAACTCCTGAAATCTCTTTATGCACGTCAATAAAAGCTGTCACAGTATTTGTCACAGTTTCATTTTCATATGAAAATTAATAAACCTCAAATAAAAATGAGGTAGAAATCCAAAATGGTGTGGCCAGTGGGCTTCAGCTCACTGATACAGCAAGAGAGGGAGGAGTTTGCTCACTGGGGGTGAGTAGCCTGTAGCAAACATATGGAAAAGCTAAAAGCACATCAGTTATGGGAGACGCTGAAGGCTTTCTCAGACTCCGTCACTGAGCTCACAGTCATCCAATTCGAGGCGACCAAGCAGCAGCAGATCATGGCCGTGGCACAACTGGCTTGTGACAAACCAAAGCCGTTGGTCACCCATGCTCGGCTCTCCGTCTTCATCATCAGTGTGTTGTCACTAGGCGCCAACTCTTGCTTGAAGTTCTTGTTGTTCTTTTACTTTCATATCCAGGCCCTACCTGTGAGTAAATGTACATAGATGTGCAGAGCAGAAAAACAAAAATAGCTGAAGGAAAGAAGAAAGAGTCAGCTCTACCAAGGTGTAATTAATTTTTCATATTCAAGTCAGTAAGATGTACCTACAATAGAAAATATCTTTCAAATAAATTAAACATTATGTCACTCGTAGATAAAAGATGATTTAAGAAAATTCTAGTATAATTAAGATCATAATAAACTACTATTCAAGAGTTCTTATTTTGCCTTTCAGTAGATCCATGTTGTATGACAATCTAGTAACAATGACTTACACCCCAGCCAAAAAAAGTAACATTTCATCAACGTCCCTGTTTAAGGACTGGAATTTTAGTAACTTTATGTATCCAGTTTTGTTCGGTCATTAAAGGGCAAAAATAAGATATCTAACTTTCTTTTGTCATTAACTCTGTAACTGTGATTTCTTCCACAAGCACCACAGAAAGGCTTTCTCTGTTGCATTGTGTGACGGTTATTTTCACTAACAGGTTTATTATCTTATAACTTGTTTGATGAGCGAAGGATATAGCCAGCTACGTTTATGAAAATGAAATTTCTGCCAAACTTCAGCACAAAAATCAACAAAAGGAAGATCCTAATATTGATTTTGGAATAAATAATTACAAAAGAAATAGTTCTGCCAGGGATTCTTGCAGTTATTTATTCAAGGTCTTGTACTCCATGGAGAGAATACAATCATAGAATCACAGTTCAGTGGAAGTTACCCAGGAACTTTGAGTTACTCAACTAATTCAATGTGCATGTCAAGAAAACCAAACTAATGTTGAAGGGTCTCCTCCACACTTATCTGATAAAATTTCCAAATAGTTTATTGCCCTACTTGGAAAGAAAAAGCAAAAGTTTTGGGTTTACACAAGAAAGGAATTTTGTTTCTTTTTTCCAACTATATCAACCGTATAATTAAATGTACCTCTATCTAGAAGTGTTTTCTCTCATATCCTTAAAAGCTGTGGCTAAATCACAAGAAACAAAAATAACTGCTTTTAATCTCCAGAAAGAGAACTTCTGTTCCAAAGAAACAAGCAAGGCTGTGAGAAACTAAGATACAGACCTGTATAAAGTTGTTAACAACATGAAAACTTTGAAGCTGGAAATACAAGATGAGAAAGCAATTGAAAGAAACTGCATTCAAGGCAAAGCAAAAACTTCATAATCAGATTATGATGGCATTTACAGGAGAAACATGGGAAACAATGAAGTAGTCACCTAATCAGATCTGGAGCATCTTCTAGTAAAACAGCTGTTCACAGTCAACTCATACCTCAGACTGTTATCTTACCACTGGCTGATAGTTTAAGAAGCAGCAAATCATATGAAACAGTTCAGGCAGGAATGCCATGGAAATAACAGAGCAGTAGAGAAAATTTGCCTGCTTTTATTACAGTGACCTAGAAAAAGAATTTAGTTCCTGAATGTAATCATTTAAACCACTACTTTCTAGAAACAAAAAAATCCTTGTCTATGCCTAACTTCAAGGATAAAGACTGACAGCATAGGTTCTACACTTCTTATCACTAAAATTGTTTTACAAACTTCCTTTAATATGATGGTAACAAACTGCAGCATTGAACGAGGCCTTTTTTGAAGCTGAAGCAGATTGAAAATGAGTTATGCATCTCTGTGATATAAATAACACTAAATTATTTGTCTCTGATGGCTATGAGTTTGATGTACTTCAAGAAAGAGTTTTCAGATGTGATTTGCAACTTCCCTAGGAAGTTATCAAGAAGGTATCTTTCTTAATTAGTCAAATAAATGTACCTCTTGCTAAAATACGCAGCATATTTCACAAAGCAAAACATAGCCACAATTACCTAAAAGTTTCGCTGTTTCCTGCATTAGAGCAGCACTGTTCTCAGGACCTGCAAAATTATTCCGAAATCCCTCCCCTGACCTCCTACAGCCACCCAGGTGGACGGACCTGGCACCCTACTTGTATGGGTGTTGGGACGAGCAGCTGTTCATCCTCCAGTTTGCTATTGAGTCAGTCTCCGGCAACACTAAGGGACTTTAACCTCTCTGAGAGTACAGCGGATGAGCCTGCAGCGAGCAAACGTGGGCTACAAGGCTGCATGAACCACAGCTGGCAGCAACAGAAATGCTGGTATCCCCAGAAAGGGCTGCTTGTCCTGGAAGACGACTTCCAAGTTCTGACGCCAGAAATGGCTAGCACTGACGATGATAACCTGGATGAACTGCTTCCCAGGGTATTTGAGGCCATGGGTTAATGCAGTGTTCTTGTTAATTTTAATAAATGTCAGCTCTTCAGGGTGACACTGAATGAGGATACGTGTCCATAGTGTATATCTGCATTTAGGAGGGGAAACAAACAAGCAAACAGACAAAGCCATTGCGGATAGCAGTGGAGAAAAACCAGATGGTGCATAGCCTTGCAGGCCCCCCTTACTCACCAGGGTGGATGTTCTCACTACGTAGCAGCAGATCTGCGACCCAGGCAGCTTCCAAAGGACAGTGACCCACCGCACTGGAACCAGACTGCAGAAACAGGTCACTCTCAGTGCCAGTGCCCGTGCCAGAGCAAGAAGGCAGAACCAGGCTATCTTTCAATTAGCAGACGGTTATTGATCATCCCAGTCATAGAGGAAAATCTGATCCTACAACAGCTACTCTAATACAAACCTACACCTATCAAGAGAGATAATTATCCCATTACCAGTAGGCTCCAGCAACTCAGCTATACTTGTGCCCGTCGAGGATATCTGTGATGCAGCTGACACTGGCACCAGCTGAACCAAAGTCCAGGCACAGGACAGTCGCTGTAGAGCCGTGGCAATGCCATCCCAGGTATTTCCAGCACCCGTCGACTTAACGTTTGAAAAATCAGACACTAACAGGTGAGAAGAGAAAGGGAAGTGGGCGTAGGGTTATCCTCCTGGTAAACATGACTTCACGGTGTAGTACAGGGTGATGGTGACTCTTCTCTCTGTCATTCCTGTTGACCGAGACATTAAGAACGATCAGCAAGGTCTGACAAGTAGCAGAGTGCTTATCCTTATACATCGTACGATAAACCCCGTGGTGGCAAGGCACAGGCTGGGCTTACATGACAGTGGAGAAGAATTGACATGACATTGAGAGAGCAGTGTGGGTTGAGAAGTCACAGAGGACAGGACAGGAAAGTGCTCTGAAACTGTAATTAGCTAAAGGAAGAGGTGTCAGTCCCACGTCCGTTCACACTGGCACAGTCATGATGCCGTTGCTTAGCCGGCTGTACAGAGGAGACAAGAACTCTCTGCCTGGAGAAACTTGCAGACGCTACTGAAATATCTGGAGAACACCTTGAGATGACTCACAGTCAGGTGAGTGTACCCCAGATATACAGTAGCTGTACTGTTCATCAAGAATTTCAGGGCTGGTTTACACTGAAAAAGTGGTCCTGGAGCATAAGGCAAATTAGATTATTTTTCAGGCTAAGCAATAATAAGTAAAGTATTTATTTTTAACCAGCTGTTCACTGTAGTCCACAACAATCTGTTACAATTAATTTTTTGATACATTACAACATTTCTTTTCAAAGGCATCACAAGCCTTGGCTTTTAGTAAGAGAGATTATGCAGGGTAATGACAAGATGCAAATATATTGAAAGTGAGGTTAATTTTAAATTTGTTAGGTTGAGTAAAACAGGACTTAAAATTGCAATGCTAATTGTGATTGCAACGTTGCTGCAATAGTGCCAAAATACATGCAAGGCACAGAACTCAATAAAGTTGAATCTGCAAGACTGCTTTTGAATTAATTGATTTATAAACAGATTGAAATAAATTTATAACAAATCTTTCAAAACTGTATTGCCAATGATATGTATCAATCTGGCATTTTGCTCTAAAATGGCTAAGTGTTGCTTTTCAAGCTTTGAATGAATTGGGCTCAGTGGAGCGATTAGTCAGAAACTAACCTTTTTGGTAACAAAGTGAAATCAGAAAATAGGCAATAACTTAGTGTTCAAGTAAATTAAAAAAGGCTCTCTAAGCACAGACACTTGCAAAATTGCACCTATCCAGCAGAATAATATCTAATTTAACACAGTTACTAAAGATAAATGATTTTTCCTGATCAAATTATATCGGGATGAATAATTTTATACTATATAATTGGTGAGCTGGATAATTCAATAAGCCCATTTGCTATGGTTGACTTCCTTTCACAAGTAGAAATTCTGTAATGAGGAAGGCAGTTTTGTCAAAACAGCTGCCAAATGGCAGTAGCATAATAAAAAAACCCCATTAATCAGAAAATTAATTAAACATTCTGTGTATGTAAAACCTGCTGCATACTGAGAAAATGTGAATGGCCTGACAGCAGCATTTGTAACAATTTATTCATTGGAGAATTGTAGGAAACAACTAATGTATTACAACAATATACAAATACAGCCATTCTACAGGAAGAAAAAGACTCCATTTCTAAGGATAATTGGCTAGGAAAATAATAGAAACAAATTAAACATTTCTATTCTTTTCTTTCTAATCTCTGTATAAATAGTGTAAGGTATCATTCCTCTTGCCTTGTCTAAAGTGAAGAGTACTGCTGGTAAAGAAGACCAGCGGAAAATGCAGTTGTAACGTGGGTGGTGGGTATCACACTGCTGGCATCTCTCAGAATCTCGTAGTGCTGTGGTGTGAGCTGGGACCGAGGTGTTCTGCGGTGTTTGATACTGAATGAGCTACACAGCAGTTTGGGATGCTTCTGAAAACAGTTCCCAAAGTTTCTTCACATTTTTTAAAACAGTCGATCTATTCTCGACATTGAAGCTGGATAGTACTCATTGATGGCTCCATTTTGAAAGCAATGTTGTTAACTTTCCTTAAGCTGGGTAATACCTTAAAGCTCAAGCTGATGTGGAGGGCTTATGACACTGAGAATCTGAATAAACAAACTTTTGGGGTGATTTGATAAACCTATGATGGTAGACACTAAGATAAACATTGATCTGTACACTGACCTGAAAAAAAAAAAAAAAAAGTGGGGTAATAGTCTTAAAGCTAATATGGAACTAACACAGAATTGGGCATGTGGTCAGTGTCGAATAGATGTATTTTATGTAACTTTGTATTGAATGGTAGAATTTTCTCCGTAAGTGGAACATCACATTATTTGGGGAATTAATGTGGAATTCTGAGCTGTTTGTTCCTTTGCTTTTGATAGAATAAAACTTCAGTGGATGTGTTGCACATCCATTTTGTATGGTAATAAAATGTGCCCTAATTTTCTGGGCTATATAATCACAGAAGATTGCAAACAAGAGTTCCAAGAGCTCCTAATGAATTTAGACCCCTCACTCCTTTGAAAATCAATGAGAGTAAAACAGGTAATGGCCTTAAGCATTTTCCTTATATCTGCATAATTGAGTTTGAAATAAATGAAAGAAGGAAACTTTGTGGCCTCACGTGCAGTGCCTGCTACTTTTAAGTAACATTCAGCATAATTACTTCATTTTATTTCACATTTCTTGTTTCTTTTTTAAGGCAGCACTGGGCAAGGACAGGATGATACAGCTGGGAGGAACCCCAGGTCTGTGGTGCTTATCGACTGGAAATGAACTCTGACTTTAGGAAAGCACTAATTATTTCCAATAGAGTACATTTGAAATGCCCTTTCTTTTCAGCACCAGATGTTCTCTTCCATACCATGTATTTGATTTGCAGTAACAAGAAAATTTCTGTTTATAGTACTGTGTCTGGTTGGATGGATAGAATGCCTAAATTATTTTCAGCGCTGCATAGCTAATAAAGTAAAGTGATCCAAGTATTTCCATAGTACTATCTACAGAAAAGATTAAATCAGAGTTATATGGAACAGGTTAAATTTAATATCCGAATTACTTTTTTCCCTCCACCTTTTGTTAAGGAAAATGATTTATTCATAGGTAGTTAGTGCTTGAAGAGCCTATATATACTTCCTCCACGGAGGTCAAGATCATGCTGAAATAATGTGAAGTCACCTTTTAGTTTCTATAGAACATTTTATTATTACTGCAGTATCAGAACAATAGGAAATTGAAAATGAATAGATTATGGAAAAAAGCCATTGTGAAGACAACACAGCAAACAAATCGCATTAATGAGCAATAGCTTTTGTGAATGTGTTCCACTTGCAATATTTTAAAACTGTGTCTCCAGCTGCAGAAATAGAGTGTTGAACTGAAGCCATGAAAACCACTGAATCATTCATCAGCTCGCTGGAGGAAGAGGGTGGTTAGATGGCACAGTGGGTTAATGCACAAGTTTTTCAAGCTGGAGGCGAGTTATGTTGAGATTTAGGTCACAAGTGAGATACATTCAGTGGTATCAGCTTGCTTTCTATGGATAATTTGTCACCTGCACAGATAAGTTTTATGATTGGCAATCTGTTCCAATGAAGAAAGACAGGCACAGCAAGAATATTGCAATCGGGATTAAGAGGCTGTGTAGACAGGAATTCAAAGTGACTGCCTACACGGCGACTAGCTCTTTCCAAAACTATCGCTCCATTCGGGAACTTAAAGAAAATGACATAAAGCATGGTCTTCCTCACAAAATAGAGAAACAATTAAATGTTTCTTTTTAAAATAACACTAAAATCAGAAAAAAGAAAATTATTGCATAGAAGTCCAATTTTATGAGACGCAGGTGAATGAATCTCCAAAGTTTACATATTTTGAGGTAATGAAAATAGTCACTTAGTCTCTAAAACATTAATGGCACCTAACTGAATACATAAATATACATGTGCAGCATAAGAAATCACCTATACAGACTGAGATATGATTAGGAAATCTCTGCCGTTGCCATCTAGGAGATGAGTGCTGTGGGTAGATAGAGTACAGGCTTGTTGCTGCACAGGTATTCTTTGCTTCAAGCCTAGAATAAACAAAGCTGTGCCGCTGGAAAGGCGGTGACGTGAAACTCATGCTGCTCTCGGTTGTTGTTGCCATAGGCTAGAAGGTGACCGGGTTGCATCTCTGTGTATGCTCGGGCGTGCGTGGTGTGGTACATCTGCAAGGGATGTGCAGGGGAAAAGGAGGTGGGCAGGTAGAGCTGAGAAAATAGAAAACTAATGGCCATCAAGAATATTCTATTTTAT